>JARFXV010000186.1:1457500-2057500 GCA_031761425.1 Cosmopolites sordidus
TGACCCTTCAGTTCGTTTCAATGTGCCTGTTTCACGAAGACGTCGATGAATGTTTTCGAAGATTTTTCGGTCAGGGACATTACGGGCTGGAAATCGTTCACTGTACAATCGCTTAGCTTGTAGTGCATTGCCATCAGCAAGTCCATACATGAAGTGCATGCATGTCAGTCATCTCGGCGTTTGTATACATTATGATAGAGGACTTCACTCACTATTTAAGACACGTCAAACAGCCAAACGTCACTCAATCTAGGTAAACAAATGCGACTGATCAAATCCACTTACTAGATAAAACAGCCGTTCCAAGTGATCGAGATCGAAAAAAAAATGTTTGTACTTGATAAACTCATTGATGTACACCCTACTTTTATTTACATTAATGATTTCAACAAATATCGAATATAATTGTCGCAAATTTTGTTCGCCCTGTATCTTCTACAAAATATTCTTAGAATGGGACACGCTGTATATACATATATATATATATATATATATATATATATATATATATATATATATATATATATATATATATATATATACGAGGGTCGATCCAAAAGTAAGTTTCCCTTCATTTTTTCAAATAGACAACTATGTTTATTTTCATTAAAATTTACATCGTCGGAAAGATGAAACTTTCCTCTATTTTTCGACATAATCGCCATTTCGATCAACACATTTTTGTAGACGGTGCTCCAACTTTTGTATGCCCATGTCGTACACCTCCGCCGCCAAACCCTTAAGAAAGCGCTGCACCTCTTGTTTCACTTCCTCGTCGTTCCGGAAGCGTTTGCCACTCAGGTGTTCTTTTAACTTGGGGAACAAGTGATAGTCGCTGGGCGCGAGGTCCGGACTGTAAGGTGGGTGGGGCATGACAGTCCATCCAAACTGCTCCAAAAGTTCCTGGGTTTTGCGGGAAGTGTGAGGTCGGGCGTTATCGTGAAGCAGCGTTACACCTGTTGTCAGGCGTCCTCTCCTGCGGTTCTGGATAGCACGCCTGAGTTTAGTGAGTGTCTCACAATACCTGTCCGAGTTTATTGTTGTCCCGGGTGTCAGGAACTCGATCAGCAGTATCCCCTTGCGATCCCAAAAGACAGTGGCCATGATTTTGCCAGCAGAAGGAGTTTGCTTGAACTTCTTTGTGACTGGTGACCCTGAGTGACGCCACTGTTTAGACTTTTCTTTGGTTTCGGGGGTGAAATGAAAAACCCACGTTTCGTCACCGGTCACGATGGAGTCCAAAAATTCTTCCTTATCGTCTTGACACTTTTGAAGAAACTGTCGAGCACAATCGAGGCGTTTCTCCTTGTGTTCTGCTGTCAGCATGCGCGGTACCCATCGAGCGCAACACTTGTGATACCCCAACTTTTCAGTCAAAATTCTTTCCACTGTACCGTAAGAACTCCCAGGAATCCTATCAACGAGTTCACGGATGGTGATTCTCCGGTTTTGAAGCATTTCGCGTTCGATCTTCTCGACAATCGACTCCGAAACTGCAGGTCTTCCACTCCGCTCTTCGTCGTGAACCTCCTTCCGTCCGTCACTAAATTCCCTGCACCAATGTCGGACCATTTGAACGGACATACACTTGTCGCCGTAAACTTGTGTCAACTTTCGATGAATTTCCACAGGTGGAATTCCTGTCGCATGCAAAAACCGAATAACCGATCGAATTTCGCACCTGGCGGGATCAACAATAAGAGGCTCCATCGCGAACGGCTGCTGAGCCAAGACTGAGCGGCGTAGCGCAGCGCTCGCGGGCGGAAAAGGGAGTGGGGGATCTGCCGTGCACAGCGGTGTTGTCGAATTTCGCCTAGCAGCTTCCAACGCTGCTGCAGCTCTTTGGGAAACTTACTTTTGGATCAACCCTCGTATATATATATATATATATATATATATATATATATATATATATATATATATATATATATATATATATATATATATATATATATATATATATGAGCATTTTTTTTGTTGGTTGATGACTGGAGACGAGCCCCTCCCATCCCTTTAACTGGAGGGCATATGTTTTGTCTCTTGATGTTTAGACTCTTCAGGTTTCTAAGCGTATCTTTAAAATATTTCCCCGGAAATCTTAGAAGCAACTGAACAGGGTTCTTTTGTACTTGCGACTCGTCATCATCCATAATTGCGTTTCGTGGAATTCAGTACTTACAGATCCAAAAATTGTACATTTGTTGTTATGTTAATTTCTTTTTTAGCAGGAAGGGATTGATATTGAAACGTTGCTTCCATCATCGGTGGTGACTTCGGCCAGCGTCACTCCCGAAAAATCCGGACCCGTCACGCCTCAAGCGGAAATTATCGAACACCCAGAACCCGTACTAGACCGTGCCGAAGTTGCCCAACAACCGGGAGAACCCCTGCCCGTCGAATCATCCAAAGATGAAGACAATAAAACAACCGTCAACTCCGAGGAAACTGAAACGCCCCCCAAGAAAAACACAAAGCGTAGAGGTATGTCGTATCGCTCATTGTGTTTTGACGTAGATACGTTTCGTAATGAGAAAAAGTGACAATTTTGTTAGGTCCTCAACTTAATTCTCGGCTTTTTTTAACTATATTTGGCAAATATTTACGAAAAAGGTAACAGACCTAATTTTCCAAGTGAACTCGTTCGCTTTCGCCACCTTTCAGGCAGCTGTTAAATCCCAGATTGAAAAAACTTATTGGTTTTGGTGCGATAAGGTTAATAAAATTTCTTTGGCCTTTCTCCAGAGATGTGAAGTGAATATCTATCAGGAACAGATGTAAATACGAAGGGTCAAGTCTGGCGAATGCGCCGGGATGCTGAAATCTTCCAGGTTAACTAACTAATCCTTTCCAGGATTCTTCTTGCCGTGCTTTATCTCGAAACAAAACGATTTCCCTTCTTCCTTTGCCAGTTTAAGCCTTTTGTCAATACTGGCCATTTAACCAGATTGAATGCAGTTTATATTATATAAACGCGACCAAAATATACGAAATTATATTGCGCGACGCCCAGCTGAGGCGTGGATATTTGTTTGCTTGTGCTGATTGATGAGTCACCATGATTAACCCACTGTCTTCGTCTCTTGTGATGGTCGTAGGGGGTCCACTTTTTGTCACAGGTCACACTCTTATGCAGGAATTTATTTTTCTTGACTCTGGAGGGTAATCACACATTAACATCAAAGCGTCTGCTCTTATGGGAGCTTGGGCGTTAACCTTGTTTTTAAGATAGCCTCTAGGTTCTCAGTTATTTTCAACGAGATCCCCCCCCCCCCCCCCAAACGAGGCATGGATTTTGTTTGATTTGCTGCCTCTTGCTGGTCCAGCAAAATATGGGTATCAGTGTTGTTCAATCGAATTCTAGGCTGTCAACCGGACGAATTGGTCTCCATTGGGAAAACGGAAACTGTGTTTCGACGGGTTCGATCAGCTTTCAATCGACAGACTGAATTGGCTTGGCGGGACTCGGGTTATTTTACGACAAGGAAAAAGGCCGGAGATTATCCGCTTGCATATTCTCCGGCCTTTTTTCGCCCCCTTTTTCACATAACGATTTTAGACGTACGTTAAAAAACGTACGATGTTTTATCGTAGCGTACTTGTTTCGGTCACATAGGCTCCTTTCACATACAACGATTTAGAACAATACATTATTGTAGCATTGTACGACTTGACACACAACAATGTATTGCCTTTGTTCTCGCTCACTACCTATCTCGAATCACAGCTTGTTTCAGGGAAAAATTATTGCAAAACGGAAACGTAATCAACTTGTTTGCCTGCATCCGATTTTTTGCTCTATCTTCAAGCATTTTAATAAAACAGATAACTGTTTTCGTGCCAGAAGGGTCAAGGGAGCCCCAATAAAATTCGTCGCGTGCGAAAAGCTGCATTTGGTGTCCCGTAGGCAACTGCCTTTCTAATAAAATGTTGGACGTACGTTAAAAGGATGTACGTCCAAAGTCGTGTGCCCGACGCTCGAGCAGTGTACAAGGATTTTCATCCAGCAGTGTTTCAAATTCTTTGTCCTCAACTTTTTTTTTTGATGTCCCACACTTCCTGCCTCATTTACGTCAAAATGTCAAGTTCGTAATTGCTGGGACCACTTCTTCTGTACGAAACGGCATCATCTCCCAAACCCGTAGCAATCATGAGCTTTCTTTTTCAAGGTGAAAGATGAAAAGAAGGCAGTGCCCGAATTATCTCGTTTTGAAGCCGACAGATGGCGCTTTAAAATATCTCTACGGCGCCGAAACATGCTGATGTACCCGATGAAACATAGACAATTAAGTTGAGGATCACCCGTGATACTTTTGAATTGATTCGCACGTCGTGCTGGTCTTGTAGGTAAACGTAAATCTGGCGACATTCCACTCGATCCCGAGGCCGTCATGGAGAAAAAGAATCTGAGATCAAGCGCGAGCCGTTCGGCGGCCGCCGCCGCCGCGCGACAACAGCGAGAGGCGGAAAACGCACAAAGAGAGAGTGAAAACGCATCCTAAGGGACGGTGATCACTGTGTATGGGTATTTTTTGTAAACTGTGATAAAACTAAAAAAAAAACATTTCACGTGGTGTGTTATATTCTATGTGACTAACGCTGAACTGTTGAATTACGCTTGATAACCATGTATTCCCCCCCTTAATTACAATGAATAACTCTTTTAAGGGCATAATCTTAACGATAGTAATCTTTAAAGCAAAGATTGGAGTTAGTCTGGACGAGAAGACTCGAATTTTCTTGTAACCCTCCAGGTCGCAAAAGGAGGTATGTTTAAAAAAAAACAGAACGGCAGGATGGAGAAATCGACATTCACGTTTCATTTTTTTTAATTAATTTTAATGAAATGTCTTTATTATTAAGTATGATATTCTTTATTTTTACTTTCTACATGTAAATATATGTTTAGAACTTTAAACAAGAAAAAAACATTCAGTGTGAAAAGTGTGTAAATATAAATTTTTGTGTGTTTTATTTTTTTTCTCATTCTTAAAACTCTTTTAGTGGTAGGATTGTGTCGGAAAAAAAAACAAAAAATTGCCGTTTTAATTTAGCAATATTCGTGTATCCTGCGTTTCTATTTATTGACTTTTTATATTTTTTACTTAAAAATTGACTTCATTGCGGGATACTAATAGGTTGTCTCAATCGTAAACATGTACACTTCTAGTATGGTAGCTCTCTCATTTATTGTTATAAAATTCATATAGGTAAATAAATACTGTAAAGCAAAAAAGAACTTTTTTTACTTACCCCGTATAATTTTCGAATATTCGATGAAGACCATTCAAACTGCTCCAATGTAACGATACGACAAAAAAAATTAAAAGGATTATTTTATTTTGAATAAACATATATATATATATATATATATATATATATATATATATATATATATATATATATATATATATATATATATATATATATATATATTATTACATATATTCTCTTGACCGTTTATTATTATTTTTTTTTTATTTATTAGGTTTTTCGGTCTGTAATTAATTTTTAATTTTTTTATTAACGTTTCGGTTCAAACAAAGAACCATCCTCAGAATAATTCTACAATACATATAACTTTTATAAAAAACACAAACTTACTTTTTAATTTTTTTAAATATGTGATAATTTTGGTTTAATTACTGACCGAAAAACCCAATAAATAAAATTATATATATATATATATATATATATATATATATATATATATATATATATATATCCACAAGGTAGCGTAACGGAACCGTGGAGGAAAATATTACAGAAATCTTTCTCCATATGGTGCCACCAATCGCCTTCGCCGAACTGTCAACCATGCGACGTCATGTGTCTCTCGGGACCGGTTTCTAGCCTTTCAGCCGTCATCAGCCGAGCTCTAGACGAACGCAAGGAAGCAAGCAGTTAGAGAGACGATCGTCTCTTCCCGATCGTCTCAGCGAACTGCTTTCCTTGCGTTCGTTTAGAGCTCGGCTGAAAGGCTAGAAACCGGTCCCGAGAGACACATGACGTCGCATGGTTGACAGTTCGGCGAAGGCGATCGGTGGCACCACGGGGAGAAAGGGTGAAAGATTTCTGTAATATATAATATATATATATATATATATATATATATATATATATATATATATATATATATATATATATATATATATATATATATATAGGAAAGGATAGTGTAACTATCGAAATGCTAAAAGCTGGTGGTCGGACGTTACATAAAACACTGGCAAAATTATACTCAAAATGCCTCAAAGAACAAAAAGTACCTGACTTATGGAAAAATGCAGAAGTGATCCTTTTACATAAAAAAGGAGCACAGGAAGATTTAAAGAACTACCGTCCAATAAGCCTCCTATCAGTGATGTACAAAGTTTTCACTAAGATAATTTCTAAAAGAATATTAAAAAAACTGAATGACGCACAACCAAGAGAACAAGCAGGATTCAGAAGTGGATTCAGTACAATGGATCACATCCAGGTTGTACAGCAGGTCATAGAAAGGCACAACGAATACACCATGCCACTGTGCTTGGCTTTTATCGACTACGAAAAAGCATTTGATTCCATCTCAAAGCATGCGATAATGGATGCACGGCTTAGCCAAGGTGTAGAGAGAGCCTATGTAAACCTATTAGAATCGATATATGATGGAGCTACAGCCACAATTCACCTTGATGATCTTGAAGTGGGAATTAATATAGAACGAGGTGTACGGCAGGGTGACGCAATATCGCCTATTCTTTTCTCGGCTGGCCTTGAAGAAGTATTCCGTAAACTGGATTGGGAACAGGATGGGGTAAAGATCAATGGTGCAAACTTAAACCATCTTAGATTTGCAGATGATATTATTCTCATTTCACAAGACCCAGAGGAGCTGCAAAGACGCATACAAGAACTGCAAAGGGCTGGCGAACCATTTGGCTTGAAAATAAACCTGAAAAAGAGTCAGGTTATGTTCAATAACTTCGCTCAGGACAGAAGAATTTCAGTTTTAGGAAGGGATTTAGAGATTGTGGACAGCTTTGTATATCTTGGGCAGAGGATTTCCATGGAGGGGAATACCGCCCGGGAGGTGGAACGGCGTGTTAAATGTGGCTGGCAGGCATTTGGTAGGCTCAACATAGTGTTTAAGAGCAGACTCCCACTTTGCCTGAAAAGAAAAGTATTCGATCAGTGCGTTCTACCCGTTATGACATACGGAAGTGAAACCTGGACACTCACATCGCAATCAATTCAAAAACTTCGGGTGGCACAGAGGGGAATGGAAAGATGTATGCTTGGCATTACAAGACGAGACAGAAAGTCCTGCGCATGGATCAGGGAACAAACAAAAGTCTGTGACATCATTGGAAGAGTAAAACAGTTGAAATGGAGATGGGCAGGCCATATAGCGAGGCGATGGGACGACAGATGGACCAAGGCAATCCTGGAGTGGATACCGCTTGATCGCAAACGTCCGCGAAGAAGACCGAAAGCACGATGGACTGATGACATCGTTAAGTATATTGGACCCGAGTGGCAGAGGAAAGCCCAGGACCGTGAAGGTTGGAAGCATGCTGAAGAGGCCTTCATCCTGCAGTGGATCGATACGGGCTGATGATGATGATGATGATGATATATATATATGTATATGTATATATAATATTGAAATTGATATACATATCTTCCTAGAATTGCTCTAACTGGGCGGCTAGTTGGGTACATGAGTTTGACGATCATGGTGGTGGCCTCCAAGCATTGCAGCTTTAACTACCTGGGAATAAAAGTAACCCTGACTCGGGAGGTAACTAATTCGGGTCGGGTTACTAAATTATGAAAAATTCACTTATATAGTAATCTTTAAATATTAATGAAAACATTAAATATAAATAATAGAGCTTTAAATATATCTCAAAACTAATATAAATCGATAGAAACTAAAGTGTTCAGTGACAAACTCACAGCTAATAAAAGTTAATACATAACAAAGTGTTCAGTGATACACTCACCCTTGGAATTATTTGGGAACGACACGACACTACACTTGTTGACAGTATAAATGAAAATGTTGGGTTCAAATACTGAAATGAAGCCATCTCTAAAGATGCCTCACCATTATCAAACATCCTACCCTCAAGTGTTATCGAAGCTTTTAGATAGAATAAGCGAACTTATATTGAGTATAAACACAACACAACCCAGCGTCAGTTTTAGCGAAAAATTAAATGTAGTCGGCATCTGGTCCAATGTGGTAAAAACCATCTTTACCAAAGAAAAAGGCGATAAAACTATCGTTTTGCCTGAGATGGGACAAGAGGCCGGAAGATTTAAATTAAACAAACATATTTCTTACATTTGTATGCTAAAAGACCTTCTAAACAAACTACAGACATATCGTTTTATTTGAGACGAAACCGATGCCTTAAAAATATATACTAAACAAAAATATTTCTTACACACAAGTGTGTTTCAAGATATATCGTTGACGGATTGGCTGCAATAAACTCTTATCAATCCCTGCCATAACGAAGCCCGGTAAAGTTGCAAGAAACGTAAACAGGTCCGGCCCTAATAAAATGACATGTAAAAAGATAAAATTAATTTTATTCCTGGTTTAGTAGTTTCGAAATATTTCAGTTTAGTTTGCATTCTTTTCTTAAACAGTGCAGTTTTATAATTTCGATCGTATTTTTTGTTACTCCAAACGTGCTAAAAATGTGGCGTTCTTTGCAAGATAATGATCATTGTGCCTTCGATAGTGCTAACTTTAACACAAAACATTGTGCAAGTTGTTAAAAAGTGCATGCTTCTTTATTGAACAGGGGGCTTAATGTAAGCCGGAGCAGAAACGTCAAACTCCGTTGTCTACAGTTAAAGATATTGTGACGAAGCCAATTAAAGCCAAAAAAACCGTAGTGGTTCTGGTAAAAGCAGTAAAATGTATTGACGAAAACGACATAGACTTAATTCGAAGCAAAATGTATGCTATGTATGAAGGACAAACTGTCCCTACATTGCAACACCGACTAAGGAAAGATGAGACCAAACATTCTTTGCAGCAGAACTAGCCTCCGGAAAATATTATCTCTAATGGGTTTTGCATATCGGACCATTAAAAAAAAGACAAATATTAATGGAGTCACAACGATTACGACGATGGCGGTTTGACTAATTAAATTCAAAAATACAGATTAGAAAATCCTCCCATTATTTACCTTGATGAAACATGATTCGATACATCAAGAAAATGCCAAACCAAAGCCCCAGTGAACAAGAGAAAAATAATTTCAATTTTACATACTGGTCCTGAGGATGGATGGGTTCCAAATTGTTTACGGTTGTCCTCCAAAAATATTAAACGTTCATCTTTGGACTACTACGACGACACCACAGCAGAACTTTTGCCTAATATGCCTAAGGAAAGCGAAAACGTAATGGATAATTCTAGTTACCATAACCGCCAAAAAAGTTCCTAATGCAATGGAACATGTGCGACATCAAGTAAAATCCAATATTAGAGCAAAACATAGTTCTCCGACTCTAAATGCAAGTGCTGCAACATTAATTAGGAAGGTTGTAGGTAGTATTCCCAAAGAAAGGATAAATTCGATTAACTATGATATTAAAGTAGAAGATTCCTATGTATCATTTATTAATAATATAGAACCACTTATTATTAATCAAAGTGACAATGAGAGGGAAACCGAATTAAACGTAAATTATAATTTTTATTGCACTAACAGATAAATGTATTTATTTATTTTTATTGTACTAATAAATTTAAAATACAGAAACCAATAAACAATGTTTTAGTCACGCATAATAATAATTTTATCATAATTAATTATAATTAACAATATTTCATTTTTTCCAAAATCGTATGGTGTCTTTTAAGAAAATAGGGAGTATTTTTATTGAGATTTATTGGGGCAATTAACATTTTGCCGAAGGGCAATGAAACGTAATAGCGGCAACACTGAAATGTAAATGTCACGCTCAACTTTTGTTCATCATGACGCATGCATCTGTTGAAAGGTTAGACGCATGGGGTGTTGAACGAGAAGCATGGAAGGACGCAAGGAAAAATCATGACGCAAAGGCAGCGCACCGACTCCCTCCCAATGTTGGGAGCTTTCGCTTTCAACTTCTTTATATAATCTGGAAGTTTTCGCTATAGTTTACAAATTTAATTAAGTAAAATAGCTTAATTTTATTAAATTAAATAAATATATTAAATTATATATTTGCGAACGAAAAATAAATATATAATTTTGAAAGTAAAAGGTATACCTTTAACTTTCAAAATTAAAATTATTTTCTATAGATGGTGTTAGCGGTAAGTAGTCGTCGACATAAATACACCATTGACGGCATGCAATACCTTTGGGCCTCTTGTAAACATAACCCCATGGTGCACCAGTACTCGATTTGTGTTTACGTTATAAAGTTATCGGCGATTAAAAATGACAGTTAATGAGCCAAATTCTCGTCATTCGCGGGAGGTGTTATTTATTTCTTTAATATGAAGACATCTGCTGTTGAGGCTCAGCGAATGCTCTCAGACACTTATGATCAGGCCACTATGAGTGAAAGAACGTGTAGTGAGTGGTTTCACCGCATCAAGAGCGGTGATTTTTCACGTCGAAGACCGGCATAGCGGTGGAAGAGTGAAACTTTTTGAAAATGAAGAATTAGAGGCGTTGCTTACTGAAAACTCGTGTCAAAGTCAAGAAGAGTTGGCAAGAGCATTGGGAGTAACTCAACAAGCAATTTCAAAACACCCTAAAGACCTGGGAATGACCCAGAAGCAAAAACGGAAGGGACTCAGTGACTGTGGACGAAAAATGGGTTTATTACGATAACCCCAAGCGTCGATGGGGGTATCTCGGCTACGCCAACACCCAAACCAAATATTCGCGACCCCAAGGTCATGCTCTGTATTTAATGGGACCAGCTCGGAGTAACATATTATTTAACATAGCTGTTAAAACCGTTTGAAACAATCACAGGGGATCGTTATCGAACGCATTAATGCGTTTGAGCCGAGCATTGAAAGATAAACGGCCGCAATACATCTAAAAACACGATAAAGTCATTTTGCAGCACGACAATGCTCGGTCCAGACGTTGCTCGATGGCACACGGTCGGACTGACTTCGGACACTTCCGGTCTTATGAAGAAGTCAACAATTGAATCGATTCGTAGATGGCCTCAAAAGATGGCCATTTCGTTCAACGCGGGATTCGAATGCTGCCTGGAAGATGGGAGAAAGTAGTGACCAACGATGGACAATACTTTGAATCATAAATGAATAACCAGTTATTTAGAATAAAGCCTTGAATTTTGAAAAAAAAACTCTGGAAGCAAAGTTGTATACCTTTTAATACATTTTGTTTTTTGGCAACTTCAGGGCAAGACGAAATGCTGAAATATATGAGAGAAATATCAAAGGAACAATTTTGTCACCAAACGGTATCATAACAGAAAAGAAAGTACCAGCAGACTGGAATAATGAGTATAATATTGCCCTAAAAATCAAAGAATGTAAAAACTACAGAGAGATCACACTAACAAGTTTACATGAAAAAAAAAAGAAAGTAGTCAGACCGTCAAGGATGTACAGCAGCGAACCTTGAACCTTAACAAAGAGAGACAAAAGTAGAATTACAACTGCAGAAATGAGATTCGGAAGAGAAATAGAGGGAATTACGAGAATAGATAGAGTGATAAATACGACAGTAATGAAACAACTAGAAAGGAAACCAATAGAAAAAGGTATAGAAGGAAGACAACTGAGCTGCTTAGGACACGCCCACAGAATGAATGAAGAGAGATTTGCAAAATAAATCTATGAAGCGAAAACCCTGAGGAAAAATAAAGTTGGACGTCCAAGACTAAGACGGGAAGAACAAGTTCGACAAGAGGCATAATCAACCAACGGAACGGTCTATTTATGGTTTCGTCGAAAAATTTGAACGAGTTTGTTCAAATTTGCGTAGGGGTATTGCCTTTCAAATGCAAGATTTTAATGACGACTCTATATTCGATTTATCCATCTTTACAGAACCACTAACTAAGCTGAGCATCTAATATGGCTGAAATTTTCAAGTATATCTTTCAACGCATGCGCCATTATATATTACCAGAATATTTTTGACGAGCAACGCCACCTTCATGTCGAGGCTGGAAACTTTTCAGATTACCCTCGTAATTATCGTGGTGCTCCGGGTATCATTAAGCTGGCTCCACACGAATAAAAAATTGCGTTGTTGTACGTGCACGGACACGCTCTGGCACACAAAAATATGTTTGCCGTACGATTTGAATAATTTGATGCTTAGAAGCAGCCAAATTGAATGCCCAGAAAAGGCAAATAAAACTATTACATAATTACACTTATAGCTAATTCACAATGGACATAAGGAAACAAAATGTTGTCATTTTTAATACCAATATAAAATATGGCTAGATATGTGTTGAATAATAAATATTTTAATTGTGACAAAAAATATCGAATTTAGCTGGATATTATATTTAAAAACCAATATTTACAAAACTTTCAATTTGCATATTGCAATTTTATATAACCAATGTATATTATTTTTTACATATATTTTTAAATTGGGAAACAAAAAGATTTGTTTATATACATTTGAAATACTCGTAAGAAATAAAAACTATTCGAACAATCGAAGTTGTTTTGTTCCGTAAATAGTTACTTAAATTTAAATAAAAATGTGTACGTGTCTGTTATATATAATTTTGTAGTCTGTTGCCCACACTGATATCTCATTTCTTCTCAATATAAAGTCTTAATTCCAAACAATGCATTTAAATTGTATTTCAAAGTCTAACAACGAAGATATTTGAATTTTACTCAACGAGTGACGTCATGTGCGAACCGGACGCATTTTGGTATACTGGCATATCAGGCCCTGGGTATTGCATGCCGTCTATGTATTTATTTCGACTTCTCAGCGCTAACGCCATCTATAGGGAAACGGCGGGAGCAAAGTTGTATACATTTTAATGAGGAACAACTTAAAACAGGAAAAAAAAGCAAGAAAAAGCATTACTGGATGAACCATTTGTACCAAAACCGAAAAGTATGAAGTATAGAAGGTTAGAAAATAAGTATAAACACAATAAGTGCGAACAACGCAAATATTTATTGACTGTTTGGTAATTTTGCGTCGTAAATACTTTCGCACAGTAAACTCAACAAACGCAAATTTTTATTGGTGTGGACCCAGCTTTAGATGTGAAACTGGGAAGGTCAAGAATCAAAAGCAAACTGTCCGATTTTATTGATTTATGTAAAACAAAATTTCATACACGTTTTCCTTAAAATTGATTAGTTTAAACAAAAGATAAGCAACAATTTGAGTAAAAGATTAATTTTTTTTACTTTAATCAACTTTCTCGAATCAAAGAATGTTAAGTCGCCACTTTTACCTTCCTATTCGAGACCAAAAAACATAATTTCGTCAGAATGTTTAAAATAACTTTATTTTACTCCACTTTTCCTATGAAAAACTAGATTATATTATATGTATAATATCATAAATACATCAGTATATACTATCAAAATACCTGGGCATGATCGTTTTTATTGCAACAAATATTCTATTCGTCAGATAGAATGTAGTTTTTATCGTTAAAAATTCATGTTCGTCATGTAAATAAAAAAAATGGATCATCATGCCCAGATCTTTTTTTTTCATCATGTACGGTCATTTTAAAATTTTTTCTTTATACATTTCGTCACCATTTATTTCAGAAGAAAAAAAAAGGCAGTCTTAAAGTAAATGGCTCTATATAACTTTTGTAAATAAAAATTTACAACAAAATAAATATCATAAAATAATTTTTTCCCTAAAAAAATATAATATATATACATAAAATGAACGTACATTTCTGTTGAGGTGATTTTTTAGTAGAGAGGGAAGCAAGAAAGCTGCTGGAGGTCGGTCTTCCGATAAAATTCGAAGATAAATGTTTTCTGAGCAATTCTTTTTACACTCCGACAAATCAAAACTTGAAACCGTCGTTCGGAACGTTCGTGTTCGGATCGAAGTTGAATTCGCTATCGCCGGCGCTGGGTGCCAGGTTGGGATCGTCTTCAGCCTGAAACAAATACATCCAAATAATGTCCAGCATATTAGGATTTTAAATGATACACTTGTTTATTATTATTTCTTGATTTTTTTACGTCTAATCTAATTACCCTACTAAAATTTGAATGAATAGTTCAACTGTACATTGAAACAGTTATTTACATAGCGTAGGTGTCTGAATCCTTCTATTGGAACAAATAAAAGTGTGAAACATTAAACTTGAAGAGATTTACCAATAAACACCAAATCACTTTTTTGAACTTCTCGACGCACGTTTCGCTAACCATGTTAGCATCATCAGGAGACGAGTTAATCTAATCATTTACATGATCCTTTAGATCTCTTGATGATGCTAACATGGTTACCGAAACGTGCATCGAGAAATTCAAAAAAAATTATATGGTGTTTAGTGGTAAATCTCTTCAAGTCTAGAGTAGGTGTAAACAAAGTGAAAATAATCATGATCATCCCCAACCTTAATAAAAATAAAATAAAAATAAAGAAAATAAAACATCAATGTGTGAAAGGTGTGAAACACTAAACTCCAACAAACGCGTTTCGCTATTCTTGCTGGCATCATCAATTAAAAAACAAGTGATTTGGTGTTGGAAGCTGGAAAAAGAACATCAAAATAAAAGCAGGATTTATCAAGCGGAAAAGAACAAAGAATTATAGAAAGAACGAGAATGGGTAGATTTAAAATAAACATAATCAAAGATGAAAACGGAATAGCGAATTAATAACCAATGATATCAACCAAAGAAAATGTATACCGACATCAAAATATAAATGCTCAGCACTACAACCAGAAATTAGACAATCTGTGATAAAAGGGGCAATGAAATTAAAAAAAAAAAACAGCTGGTAGGGACAAACTAAAAAAACATTCATGCGGCCACGGGACAGGGGCCCTCACGAAGAAAACAGAAGAAATGCAGTATTTGAGAGAAGATTACTCAGAAGAATATTTGAACTTTTGGAGAAAGACTGGACAAAAGAACTACTGGCCATAAAAGAACTGCTTGAGATTAATCCAGACGGAGATGAAGGTGGAAGGAAATCAAGACTCACTGACGGACTGTAGCAGCACAGGAAGATATAAGATTAACAGAAATGTAAAAAAAAATCAAAAACACTCAAAGAAAAAAAGTATTCCCAATATCCGGAACGAACCAACAATAATAATTCTTCACAAATAGGGTGATAAAACAGATTTAAGGAATTTTAGACACTTCTAAATGTTGCCTATAAACCTCTAACCACAAGTACGTACACATTTGAGGAAGAAGGGTTAATACCCAATAAGGAGGAAGAGTATTTATTTATTAATCAAAATCGAAATTATCTCCTTCAAAGTAATTCTCTCACTGCGGTTGTATTAAAACGTAAAGGCGCGCGATTTTTTAAAAATAAGTCACCTTAGCCCCATTAAACCTAAACATTTGATCTGTAATGTAAGTAGATTATTTGAAAACAACAAATATAAATTATCAAAGATAAAAAAAATATTTAGAATCGATTAAAAATTAATTTAATATCATTTGACCCGATATAAAAAAAAACAATAATTTTTTTCCAGCATATATTTATTGAGGAAATACTTACGTCACCACTGAAGTATTGCTCTATTATATCATACGCCAATTTATATATTTCGATATTCTCGTGATTTTGCAAGGCTTCAATTTTGTCTAGTCCATTGCACTCTTCAATCATGGTGCACAAGTGTTCCACCTCAGGTCCCGCCATCTTCAACATATTATTTATACCGTCGAGCACGACCTGAAAACGTTTTATGTCTGCAACATCTCTAAATCCACTTGGCAACAATTGATCTGACATACCTGAATGACAGTTGGGTCTTTGCAGTTAAGGAGATCACAAAATGGGGGTATGGCTCCTTCTTGTAATAATCGAGCTACTTGTTCTCGCGTACCACCGATCGTTAAATTCGATATAGCCCAAGCGGCTTCCTTTTGGGTTTGGAAGTCGCCTTTACTGAGATTGTGAATAATTTTTGGTAAAAGATCTGAAAAAGAATCGACCCCCTAACTATTTAACACCAAAGGTACAAGAACAAAACACAAGAGTAGAACTTTTGACCACTTTTCTGGTCTTAAATATCATTCATCATTAACTAAATATTATACACACTGAACAAATCATACAGAAATCATGGGAATGTAATAGGGAAGTGCCTATTGTTTTTGTCGACTTCAGAAATGCCTTTGACTCGCTAATTAGACCAATAATGTTAAATGCACTAAAAACATTAGGTATATGTAAGAAAATGAAGGAGTTATGAAATGGTATTGAAGAACACAAGACACTGATAAGATCAGTCCAGTATATATGCACTGGAGTCAACCAACACAAAAAAGAAGACCTAAAATACTGAGACAAATACTTGACCAGGGCCTCACAGGAGCTGCAGAAAGGAGACTTGAGAAAGAAATGAAGAAATAGAGGAACAATTAAGAGGAGTGAATATAGCCAGATACATAAAAGCAAAAAGGCTGGAATGGGCAGGTCACCCACAGAAATAACTGAAAGAATAACAAAATGGAAAGCAGAGAGGTGAAATATGATGTAAAAACACTGTGCATTGTAGACTTCAGAGAATGAAAGAATAGAAGGGCATTTCTAAAGAGGTCAGGACACTTAAAATACTGTAACAATGATTAGAAGAACATAAATAATCCACCTCATCAACAGAACTAAACATAAAGTAATGAATATTTAATCTGTTTTAGTTAGTAAAAAAAAACTTATTTAGTGAGACCTTACCTGCATTAATTACAGCTTGAACCTGATTTTGATTGCCAGCTGTAATATTAGACAAGAACCAAACAGCCTCCTTACATATTTTCTCTTTGGTATGAGTGAGTAAGGCTGGAAAATGGGATAGGGCATCACAGTTAAGAACCACCTAAAAAATCAGGACATTATTAGTTATTATTACTATAAAGTCAATAAAAAGGACTTACCTGTGTCTGTTCGTCTGTTCCAGTAACAATATTTCCTACAGCTCTTAATGCAGCTGTCTGTACTTTGACCTCTCTATGACTCAATAATGGAATCAAATTTGGAACAATTCCACTATCAATGACCATTTGTATCTGATCATTTCCACCATCAGTCAAATAACTAAGAGCCCATACAGTGTCTACGAGAATCTATAACAAAAACCACTGTTAATTAATTGCCGTTAGTTCATTTTAAATAATGATAAATCAGAAAAGGTAATAGATAATTGTGTCAATGCCAATAACACCAACACAATTTATTTAAACAAGGTCAACTATAGATATTGAAAACAATGTTTACTTACATTTGGATCTGTATGATGAATGAGAGCACTTAAGGCAGGCAAGAGTTCCTCAATTGTACGGATCGGTGGTGGAGGGTCCTTATTCCTACAGAGATTAACAATAACCCAAGTAACATTCCTTAAGAATGATATTGGAATCTCTGGTTTGATAAATGATAAAAGTGGTTCAACCACGCCCAATTCAATCACATAGTCCCTGAGCACTGGTCCATCTCCTATAATATTTCCTAAAGCCCACACTGCCTGTTCGCTTACATTCTGATGTGGTGAATGTAGAAGCATTAAGAAAAGAGGCACTGCTCCTGCTTGCACCACTTGGTTTGTTTGTGCTGATGTTCCCGACGCAATATTAGTTAATGCCCAAGCAGCTTCAAACTGTAGAGGTGGATTATCTCTGCGTTCTAAACATTTGACTAAAGTTGGTAATATATCTGCTTGAATTAAAGCATCAATGGGGGGATTTCTGTCAGATGATAGTAATTTTCGAGCAGACTGAACTGCCGATAATTGTAGACTAGGATTATCAGCACAGGCAGCTTGAGTAACCACATGTTCTAAGTTAATGTTTGACAAAGCTTTATCAATATCATCTTCGTCAGTTGAGTCTACGACGGGAACGTTGCGTCTCTTTTGCAGCGTTTCTTCCCGCTTATTTTTTCTAAGTTCTACAGTAACTTCGTTTCTTCTTCTTCGCATTTCCTAAAAAAAATCGGTTTCCAACTATACACACTTTTACTACATAATAGTTTATGAATAACAAAAACCTACTATATATTCTACACATTAATGCATATAACACCTTAAAGTTACATAAATTGTTCCTTACATCTTGATCTTTTCCTTTGTTCTTGAAATTTTGTATGCGATTCTTGAATGTCGGATCCGCCATTTTTCACAATTTTGACAATTTAAGACACGAGGACTAATGCCGGCAAATCTTCCTTATAAAACTAATTATCGATCTCTATTATATAAGTCAGTAAAATTAATATCACAACACCATGATTATTTCTTAACAACCTTAAGAAAATCTTCAGAAAACGTACTTCCTACACCTTTTATGCAGTCAAAAGTTTCTAGTAATTTTTCATTTCTATTCTTGGACTAAATTGGATGTACTGGCTTTCGAATGTACGGCTACTGAATGTTAGATGGCAGTAGCATACGATAAGTCAGAATAAAAAAAAATATATAATAAGATAATCAATTTAAATAATTCATTTAATTTTGTTTGAAATTCTGAATTTATGAAAGAAATAAAAAAAAATCATTATTATTTTATTGCATACCATTGTTGCCAATATAAAATTATAATATATAAAGAAGAAAAAGTTAAATATAATCCTAATCTTCTTAAGATTGTAGTGGAAATAAATAGGTAAATTCAGAGTTTTATTCAAATAAAATTTAAATTTATCGTAGACCTTAGGTTGGCAATACTGCTAAATCAGGGATGTTTTATTTGTCACTATTAATGAAATCACTTCTGATTAGATTACGAAATAATCTTTTCCTTCTAAATTACATACAGCTTCTACATCTCATAAATAAAAGAATGACATGATTCTAAATATACCAGATTAGGCTTTAAATACATTTGGAATTTCTATCGAATCAAAAAAAAAACAGCGCTAAAGTTTCATAGAAAATTACGCCACCTTTTGTGTTTAAAGTAAACTAAACTGGATCAAGAGTATTGTCTGAAAATAAACCAAGGGAAGAAAATAATTAGTTCATAAATTAAATGTTCGATTCCTCGAATCACCTATGCATTATTTAGGAATATGTCTAGCTTGAAAACTGGTAAGTACTAGCTTCTTTTATCTTGTAAATTAAATTAGTATACATATATATAAAATTGGTCCCACCCCCAGAGGAGATGAATTTGTCTATGGATATGTCCCACCCTCTTTCATTTTCACAGTTTCGTTTGTTTTCATTGTGTTACGTTTTATTGTAAAAGCTATATGTGTTTTGTGTAAATATTAATGCTCAGTATGGAAAGTGTTTTAAATGATTTGTGTCCTATCTGTGCAATAGCAACTACATATTTATAATTATCAAAATGTTTATGGAAAAAACAAAGGTATAAGTTAAAAGTGGTGTGTATAAATGATTTTATAAAGTCTACATGCTATGTCTCAGCTTACTATAATCGTAGTATGATCAAGACACATTGTATTTAATTTAATTTTGAAACACTTTCTGAAAGCAAAACACATAGTTGTTTTTCATAAATCTCATTTCACATTCTTTGACCCTTCGAGAACTTAGATTGTCCTTCAGTAAATTTGCCAGTAGTTGCAATTAGAAGTACTTTGTACTTTTCGAATCTAACATCTACTGTTAAGAACGATTTCTATACATTTCTTTTGCCATTTTCTTTTTAGCATGGACATAGAGTTACAGGACCTTTACTTAATGTTGTAGAGTAGAAGCATGTATGTCTGCTAGAACTAGGTAGTATTGTGCCTTGTGGTCATGTTGGAGACAAGATCTATGCGAGGAATGCCAGATACCTCTTGGCAAACTAACAGTAATTACGGAACTAAAATTCCTTCACATCAAATGGCTACCCCTAATGTTCGATATGGTAAGTAATATATTTTAAGTGTGTTTTTTTAATGATGAACTATGGTGCTAAATAAATGTTATTAAACCACATGCTAAACTCTGCAGCTGCTGGCTGTTTTTTCGATTGTTTTCTACCATTCTGGCGAAAGTTGGATAGAATTAATTGTTAAATTAAAGTGCATGTATGCTAAAGGAGGTTTCTGATGTACCTGTTGCTATATATGCCAAACTTCAGGGGTTGATACATACAGTAAAAGTAATGTTGTATTTCTAGAGGCCTTCTGAATCTACCTGCTATCTTATCCATTAAGACCTTAAGGTTTTCACCAATTCTCTAGTTGAATTGTCTGCATCTAGACACCTTTATATCAGAGATAGTCTTCATGTTTTTGTCTCTCAATATATTTAATTCATTATATCAGTGACAATTTTTAAATAACATTTATTCAGAGCCATGTATATTGATGTAACCTTCAGCATAATTATTTATAATTTTTTTAATTACCAAAAATGTATAATTTTTTATGCGTTTGACTTAGAAATTGATGTTTAACACACAAAATGTGTGTTCATTCTTTTTATCTCGATCTCTTATCTGATTTTTACATTAAAAATATCGTTGATTGATTTGTCCGTTACTTTGTGATAGTTCATTTTTTAAAAAAGGAATAAAACAATTTTTTACTGTGTTACCTATCAGTTTTATTTTTAAACAAAATTTGTGTGACTATAGTTTCGTAAAACGAGTTTACATTCTCAAAGTTCAGTCAATTTTAAAGTAGTGTTTGAGAATGTAACGTCGGTTTACGAAACTATAGTCAAGTCAAATTTTGTTTTTAAAATTTAAAAGAGATAGACAACAAAGTAAAAAATTGTTTTATTCCTTTTCTAAAAATATTGATTGTATATTTACCTAGCCTTGAAGTTTAAAGGTTTAATTCCCAATCTTTATAATACTTTAGGATTTTAACTATTACCGCCAAAGTGTTATCTCATATAATGTTCTTAAATCTTCCTGCTGAATCGGTTAAAAAGGTGGGGCAATATTATTGAATACATTTGCAAGGTATCTGTATTTTTTACGCGGTGAAAATAATTTTATTTTCAACTTTACAAGGGTCGTTTCGAAAGTTCTCGACAAAAACACGAGATTTTTGAGAATTTTAATCTTTCGACCAGTGGCGGCTCGTGGGTTTTTAAAGTGGAAGGGCGTAATGGCGAAAAGATAGACATCTTTGGGTGTCCTAGATTCTATATCTGAAAGATCAGACAGGCTACGTGAAACAGAGACGTCTTCTGAATGAGAAACAGGTCTTTTAGCAGAGATACCAGATCGGGATAGGTCTTTTTTTTCGATTAATACCATGTACCTTCACTAAGCAAAAATAACAGCCATCGTAGCGATTTTGAAAGCACTTTTTTAAAGCTCTTGATTCACGTTTGGAGATTAAATCATCTCATAATGATGCTAACATGGATAGCGAAACGTGCGTCGAGAGCTTTAAAAAGGTGATTTGGTGTTTAGTGGTAAATCTCTTTGAATTTAGTGTTAGTAGATTAAAAACTGTACTTACTTTTGATGATTTAATATTTCTGAGAGTTTTGCTAGACACTATACTTTAAAATTACGTTTAAATCTCGGCGGCGCCAACATTTTTTTATAGATCTGTGTGATTTCTCAATTTTTTATCTGAGAGAACTTTTTTTTTTAATTCATAGTGTTCACATTTCTGTCAACCAGGAGTTGTTTTATCCATTCCATTTCCCACTGACCTTGAATAAATAAACGGAAAAAATCAGAAATGGAAATGTTATTTAATTAAGTATCTACTAAATTAATTTATTTTACAATTATTGCTGACCTTAACGAATCTATCGCGTTTCGTAACGCAATCATTTATAATTTGGGTGTATTATCTCTCGTGAAGTTTTCTTCAAGAAGGCAATTCTTGTTTTAAGGCAAAGCTGGCCAAGATGACGTCTGCTACGTGGTAGCCAAATACGATTACGAACATCAAGGGCCTCAGGAGCTAGACCTACGCAAAAACGAACGTTACGTCCTCCTAGACGATTCGAAACACTGGTGGAAGGTTCAGAATTCGCGAAACCAAGCCGGTTACGTACCCAGCAACTATGTGAAGAAAGAAAAACCTTCTCTGTTTGACAGTATCAAAAAGAAGGTAGGGACGACTATTGCGGTATGTGTCTTTTTTTGTTTTCCTTCTTCTTTTGTTTGTTGTTTTCGTGATGTTAACTGCTATGGTAGAATTGCGGAAATATTGTTTTTTTTCTCTCAGGTGAAAAAAGGTTCAGGATCGAAGACCTTGCCTTCGAATAATTCCCCGTCTCGGACGGTTGAATCTCCAAATATGGCTCGGCGTGCTGCTGCAGATCCGTCGGAAGCCATCGGCATAGCCGTCGTGAAGTATAACTATCAGGCCCAACAACCTGACGAACTGTCATTGGTCAAGGGTTCTAGGATTTTAATTTTGGAGAAAAGTAATGATGGTAAGTACACTTTTGTCGTTAGGGTGGCCCGTAATTCGGTGCGTTTCGTCAGAAGTACTCATAAATAACTGTAAAAGCTATACAAAAGTTCATTTTATGGTATTAATACAGTTTTAATCTACAATATAATACCCGCCCATCTCTCTGATAAACTTTCTTTTCCTTTTTTTTTTTTGTAAAATGAGACTGATTTTGAAGTAAAATTTTCTTCGAGTGCAGTTATTGCACAAGATACGTTCCATAGGTATGAAAGGATGGTAATCTGATGAAACAGCATGAGAAGAGTACGGCGGCTAAGGAACTAGTTCCCATCCAAACTCTTTAATTTTATATATATATATATATATATATATATATATATATATATATATATATATATATATATATATATATATATATATATATATATATATATCATCATCAGCCCGTGTCGATCCACTGCAGGATGAAGGCGTCTTCAGCATGCTTCCACCTTTCATGGTCCTGGGCTTTCCTCTGCCATTCGGGTCCTATATACTTAACGATGTCATCAATGTCAGTTTTCGATCTTCTTCGCGGACGTTTGCGATCAAGCGGTATCCACTCCAGGATTGCCTTGGTCTGTCTGTCGCCCTATCGCCTTGCTACATGGCCTGTCCATTTCCATTTCAATTGCTTCACTCTTCTAATAATGTCACACACCTTCGTTTGTTCCCTGATCCATACGCAGGGCTTTTTGTCTCGTCTTGTAATACCTAACATAGATCTTTCCATTCCCTTCTGTGCTACCCGAAGTTTTTGAATTGATTGCGAGTGTCCAGGTTTCACTTCCGTATGTCATAACGGGCAGGATGCACTGATTGAAGACTTTTCTTTTCAGGCAAAGTGGGAATCTACTCTTAAGCACTATGTTGAGCCTGCCAAATGCCTGCCAGCCAGACTTGATACGTCGTTCCACCTCCCGGACGGTATCCCCATCCATTGAAATCCTCTACCCCAGATAATAAAGTGGTCCACAATTTCCAAATCCATTCCCAAAACTGAAATTCTCCTATCCTCAGCGAATTTATTGAACATAACCTGACTCTTTCAGGTTTATTTTTAAGCCAAATGGTTCAACAGCACTTTGCAGTTCTTGTAAGCGTCTTTGCAGCTCTGGGTCTTGTGAAATGAGAATGCAAATCTAAGATGGTTTAAGTTTGAACCATTGATCTTTACACTATCCTGTTCCCAATCCAATTTACGGAATACTTCCTCAGGGCAGGCCGAGAAAAGAATAGGCGATATTGTGTCACACCTCGTTCTGCATTAATTCCCACTTCAAGATCATCAAGGTGATTTTTCGCTGTAGCTCCATCATATATCGATCCTAGTAGGTTTATATATGCTTTATCAATCCCCTGGCTAAGCAGTGCATCCATTATGGCATGCTTTGAAATGGAGTCAAATGCCTTTTCGTAGTCGATAAAAGCCAAGCACAGTGGCATGGTGTATTCGTTGTGCCTTTCTATGACCTGCTGTACAACGTGGATGTGATCCATTGTTCTGAATCCACTTCTGAATCCTTCTTGTTCTCTTAGTTGTGCGTCATTCAGTTTTCTTAATATTCTTTTAGATATTATCTTAGTAAAAACTTTGTACGTTACTTATAGGAGGCATATTGGACGGTAGTTCTTTAAATCTTCCTGTGCTTCTTTCTTAGGTAAAAGGATCACTTCTGCATTTCTCCATAAGTCAGGTACTTTTTGTTCTTTGCAACAGTTTGAATATAATTTTGCCAGTGTTTTATGTAACCTCCGACCACCAGCTTTTAGCATTTCGACAGTTACACTACTTACATGAGACGTACTCGAATGCAAACCAGCAAAGGAGCGAAGACCAATAAGGAGACCTGTAAAGAGGTGGAGAGGCATTCTATCTCACAAGAACTGCTACAGAACAAATACATAAAATTCAGGAAATAAACAGAACATAGCTAATAACAGATTAAGAAACAAAAAAAATGCGTTTCATATGGGTACTTAATTATAAAGTTTAAAAATTTATAAAGTTTAAGTATTATAAAGTTTTGATTGATATAGTTTTTTTTTTGTATTTAGGTTGGTGGAGAGGGCAAAGCAGTAACATAAACGGGTGGTTCCCATCCAATTATACACAAGAAGAAGGCGAACTAGATGACACTATGCATACATATGCCATGGCCGAGAACGTGTTGGACATTGTGGTGGCGCTGTATTCGTTTTCTTCCTCCAACGAACAAGAATTGTCGTTCGAGAAAGGCGATCGCTTAGAAATTTTAGATAGGCCACCTAGTGATCCCGAATGGTACTTCTACATCGCCCTTTCTACCCTTCTACTCTTCCTTATTATATTATGTTTACAGGTATAAAGCTAGAAATGCTCAAGGACAAATTGGTTTAGTGCCAAGGAACTATCTACAAGAACTGTCTGATTACATGGACAGGCCTTTTCAGGATAGAGGCAAACCAGAACATATTGAATCGTCAATGGTCAGTTCACAGGTGAGTGTATGAATTTTTGTCGTGAAAACTTTATATGAAAATTCTCGACGCCCCTTTTACATCTACTTCATCTTATTTTTGACATATTTAACTCTTTGGCTGAGACAAGTTTGGACCAATTCTTATATAAGATTTTGTTTTAAAGGCCTCTATGATCGACAAACCCCATCTCATCGACAAGCCCTGGTACTTCGGAACCATCACAAGAAACGTGTGTGATAATTTACTGAATCAGTTTGGACATGATGGCGACTTTTTAATTCGAGACAGCGAGACTAATGTAAGTGATACAGTTTTATCTATATGTACCTTAATTTTTATCTGTTCAAGTTAGATACGATTATTAACTGGTACAATTATACTTTACCACTTTTTTTTAGTTTTTTCTTCTTCTCTATTACTAGACAGTCCATCAAGGGCCTTTGTCTTCTCCTATGTGACCACCCGTTTCCTTAACCTCTATAATTAGTTATAGAGAATGAGAATTTTCGTTCTTGCTTATTTAAATCTTCGGAACAGATAGGAGGGGTTATAGGGGTATATCTACCTTAGGTGGCGTAAAAAACATATCGTTTTTTTTACTGGGGTAAAGGTCCGACAATTCTAAACATGGGCGACAGCAATGTGCAGAAAAACTTTTTAGTGGGGGGCATTCGAAGGATGAGGGACTGTAGTCTCCATCGGAATTCGGAGACGGGCAGCGCCCAATGTCACGCGGATGCATAGAATGTGCAATATCAGTTTTCTAGTATTTTACACAGGCCAGTTCCCGAGAAGGTCAGGCCCATAGGTCTGATGCCGGGAATTAGACAGCTTCTCTACATTTGCACAGATCCACGATTCATAACCTTATTAATTTCATCTATATTTATGTAACTATACATAGAAGCATCGTTGTTTGCTTCATATCTCTTTGAAGGTAAAATTAAGGAAATTGAGATAAAACGATTAGACCACTACTAATGTCCATTGTTCTATTGCTGAAAGAAGCTTCATCGGTTGGTAGAATATTGAAAAATACTTTCCCTTACACTCTGTATGCATTGAAACTCTCTCTCTTTCTTAGGTGGGTGATTATTCCGTATCTTTAAAGGCACCGGGACGCAACAAACATTTCCGAGTACACGTGGAAGGTGCCCTGTACTGCATAGGACAACGAAAATTCCACACGCTGGACCAGCTGGTCGACCATTACCAGAGAGCTCCGATCTACACCAACAAGCAAGGCGAAAAACTTTATCTAGTTCGACCACTACCGAAAACAAAATAGAAAGAGTTGTAAATTTTAATATATTGTGTGTGAGTGTATTTTTACATTGCAAGTGGCTTTAGTATATTTATAGATAAATTGCTACGAAAATGCCAAAGGAGAAGAGGAATAGTCAATTGAATAGGTGAATATCCCGGAAGGGAGGTCATCCAGCAAGATTTTGCATGGTTGCATTGGCCTTCACGTCAATTTAATGCGAATTCTGTTACAGTTAACAGTGAAATTACAGGTGAAGCTGCGAGTGTTGAGCTTAGTGCAATTTTTTAATAACTTTAAGTTTTCTACTCATTTATGATATTCTAGAATGTACATTATGTTAAATATTACCATTCTTTGACGAAACAGCGTTTTAGAATGTTTAAAGAGATTATTTTTTTGATTATCATCGTTTTAATAAAACAGACATCAAAATAATCCCAGGAATAACTAAACAAAGATCTTTAAAATAATGTTGGAATTATATTTTTCTTTGTCCCCAAAAATAAGGAAAAAAGCATGAATATTTTTTCTTCGAAGTCTGAAAATGATTCTGATGTATTTCTTTCCGTTCAGTTAAAAGTAACTCGAAAAGGTGTTCTCGTCTAACACGTCCTACATAATATTCGGTAGAGTTGAAGTCTGGTGATTATGCAGGCCATTGCAGAATTATCGACTTCGTGTTCTTCGACATTTGCACGTCGAAATTGAGAACCAACTCGTGCAAATGGTACCACAATCAGGCTCAAGAATGACATTGGATACTCAGTTGCGCTAAAAAATTGTTTCTTGTAAACGAGGCCAGTTTTTTTACTTTAAAACATAATTTTAAAAATCTTTATATAGTTTTTCCTTAGATTATTTCGAGGATTGTACGTCATGTTTTTTTTTTATACAACGCCAGTTTGAATTTTTTTTTTTTCATCACATATTTAACTGTGATAATATATTTCCACGTTGTTTTTGAAGGATACCTGACCAATCAGTAATCAAACATGAGCAAATCAAGGGCCAACAATTTTTGTTTGTTCATATTTTGCTGTCTTAATATTTTTGTACGGTTTATTTGAACTACTCAGGGAAATGTGACATTTTGAATCATGACGACATTTCTTGTAGTGTCGGGAGAAAACTGTCAGTTTTATCGATGTAGTAGTTCTTCTGAAAGTGCTTCATAAAATAGGTTGTTTGTACATCTTTTTATATCTTTGATACCATTTCCTTCCTTGGCATTTTCCATAAAGATAAACCCGTGTATAATATCTGGTCACATAATTTCTTTTTGTTATTTTTGTACATATTTTGTAAGTTATTTAATACAAGTGTTTCCCATTTTAAGAGTAAAGAAAAAAAAACAAGAAAAAAGAATCTGAATTATTTTTATAGTGTGTTTGGGTGTTGTGAAGGATTTACACGAAAAAATATCAAAGAAACATGATCAAATCGTCGTTTTTAAGCTAAAGTTTTTGACTGGTTCCCGTCCATGACAATTACAATTTATTTTATTCGCCTTTTTGTTTATGATTCTATTCGTTCTACAGACGTTTCCTGTAGGAAACCCTAAATAAAAAGAAGTATGATATAATGCAACTAAAAGAGTACTAAAATTTTATTTTTTTTCTAATATCGCTCGTCTTCCTAGTGAATAATTGATGATGGTTGCTGCCTATAAAATAATTCACATTCTTTTCCGCCGACATAGTGGATATTTTTTAATTATAACGAATATTAGTCGCAAAGGCACAAATAAGATGTACCTTTCAAGATACAGTAAATGTGACTTTTTAAAGTATCGCAGCTTAATTAAGACTCAAATACTCAATACTGTAGCTGAGTATAAAATTCTATCTAAATTATTTATAGGATATAATTTTTCTCCCCTTATCCAAATAAAATCATAGGATAAATTGATGTGTTTGTTTTATTTATATATAATAATTTATTACCCCCCTTTTGGGGTAGGGGATAATCTATTTTTCATAAAGAAGACCCAAGCATCGGTTGCTTCCATGTTTAGGGTAAAGTCAGGTTTCTTAAGTGTGCATACCCATCTCTTGAATAAACTCATTAGGACATACTCTGGATATTGTAGACTATCTGAGGATTCGAACGAACAATGCCAGAAAGCCAAATACCAGGGGGAATCATGGAGGGACGAATAGGAGGTAACCAGACGAAGACACGGTGGCAGGACAAAAGAACTACCGAACATTAAAAACTGGAAAAGGGACTGATGAAGGTCGATCGGGCTGGAGGCGAGGAGGAGGACATACTCCAGATTAAAACTACTTCAAATTATTGGTTTGTAGATTATTTTTATTAAGTTATAGAGTCTATCTGGTTGATATATAATTATTACATTTTTTTAAGTAAAATATTAAATAACTTTAAAGAGACTAACATAATTCCTAAATATTTCAGATAGACGGTGTATTTTAAAAGTTATTCATATTTTTCTTCGTCGACTTCTCGATCGACTATTGTATCTTGCCTGAACATTTCTACGTCAGCTTGACTGTCGGCTTGAATTAATTTTCCTTTAGCATTGGGCTGAAAGTTGACAAAAACCACAATCAACAAGAAAAATAACGAGATATTTGGTTGATATTACCTTGGGATGCATCAGTACAAATGGTAATTCAGCTACCAACTCCCCACCAAGAGCCCCAAGGAATAATTTAACTTTAACAGCATAAGACACGATTATACCAAATACATCTCGCTGATCCGGAGATGCAAGCCTGCAATTATATTGTTCAATGACAAATTAATCAAAAGTAAAAACATTTTTTACAGGGTGGTTGAGGCCAAATCTGTATCTTTCTTCTTAATTTGCCCATCTAACGCAATACCTCTACGATCCTTATTCAATGACCATAACGGTTGTAAATAAAAGACTTTCTGAAGAGTGGAGCCTGGATTTATGGGGCACCCTTCTCTATAAACATAGGTGATGATTAAAGGGTCCTGTAAGAGTGTACTTAAATTTGTCCAAAGGAAAAGGTGACGTTATTTCAAAAGATTGGTGTATAGTGAGTTTCTTGATGAGCCTGACAGCATATACAACTATTATTGCTGCTTTTACGACAGATAGTCAAAAGAAGTCATTCATGAGATGATAGAGAATGAATGTATTCATCCAAAGATAAGACCACCAGTCACCTTTTCTATTGGATAGACTGTCTAGTCAACCTACTGTGTCTGAAGTTCAGCCACTGTTGTTCTGTACTGTCCATTTTGGAAAAGAACAACATCCACCCCTTGTTGCACCATAGTCTTAATTTTTTTCACTACCTTATTGCTGTTGTTTCGGATGCAAATGTTAACAGCTATTTTTTCACCATGATGATATAACTACGCGAAATAATACGAATTATAAATAACTATTTCAAAGGGATTCTCGGGGTGTTAGGAAATATGGGGAATATTGGTCGGTTTGGACAATAGTTTTTTTTATATAAAAATGATTTAACAATCGTCGATGGGCTTTTCTTTATGATTCAATCATTCTTCTTTCTGCAGTGCTACAGCCCGTCAGCCAACGCGTCTTTGATATTAGCCATTGTTATTACATTTATAATGCAAAAGTGAGAATATATAAGGCAGTACAGCCTAAGTAAGGCTACAGTAAATAAATGTTGAAATGACGGGAAAAAATGTCACTAAACAACTTACGGAGGGGAAAATACGGAAGGGGGTTGGAGAAGACCAAAGTGGATTAGTTTCATAAAGAACTGAATATTAGCACAACTCACAAAGAGGAGGTTTGCGTTAAGACTTGGTATGTTAAGAAAGATTTATCAGATGTCGGGAATTGCAAAGAAAAAGCGAATGTGATAATTTAAAGGAGATGAAATGGGTCATGCCCTCGCAATTATATAATTTACGGCTTAGTTTCGAACGTTAGAATCACCTGTTTGTCCAGATTAACCTCCAATTCTAATTCACCAGGACTCATCATAAAATCTTTCCTGACAATCGTGCAGGGCTGTCTCCCTTGCTTAGATGGGGCGTACTGTATCTTTCTGATCGCCATCGACACAGTACTTCGTTTGTGACTACGATCTGTTTCATTTTCGCCAACAAATATCTTTACATAATAGTTGACTCCGCAGGGTTGGCCCTCGTCATCCAAACCTGCCAGAAAGAATCATCACGACTCAACATGTCAAAATAACGGTGAAATGCAAAAATGGAGCACCTGGTTGTAAAGTAACTGAAGCTGGAGCTGAAGGTGGAAGGGTAAAACAGAATGGATATGCGTTGACACCCAGTTTCCTCGTCAATCTTTCCTGCAGCTTGGTAGGGTTGCTTTTCTCCGAGGGTGGATATATTTGTTCCGATACGAGATGGAGATCTTTTTGAAAATTAAGGCCCATGACCTCATCTTCCTCTCTACCATAACGGAAACTACATATAACTTGACCAAAAATTTTCCGATTTTTGTATTCCTCATCGATAACTATCACTCCATCTAAAACATTGTCACTTCTGGTTAAACTCAGACAAATAAAGAATCGTGACCAGTTTGAAACAAACTTAGGCCAATTCTTCTCCAACAAAAACTCTTCGAATATACTTACCTATGGGCTCAACAGCTGAAATGTAGTCCACAAAATCTCGCTTCCCCAAGTACATGGTAATTTTGCCATTTGGCGCTTGTTTCTTGAACACTCTAAAGTTGAAAACCATATTGTCACAGCTCCAGTAAACTTCTTAGACGTTCTGAAGCAGTATAATCGCAAAATAAACCATTCTAAAACTTTATACATTCCACTATGGCTTCCTTAATCTTGTTAAATGCTAAAGGAGCAGTAGAATCACAATATAGGGATTAAAATAAACTCAATTATATCATTTGACGTCACTTTCAAAGAAGAACATGGATAAATAATATGCGCATAAGAAAAACCAAAGGATTTTGATTATTGGAAACGCATTAGAATTTTTCATTTTGTGGGGTTAGCAAATCTGAAACGTTTTGATTAAAGTACTACTATAAAATTCTAATTAATATAAACGTTATAATTTTATGAGAAAAAAGCGTTTCCTTCTAAATATATTTATTCACCTAGTAAAAGCTATCCTATATTATAATAAACAAAAACTATCAAAGAATCACTACCCTACATATCAACTCCATCTATGAATAAAATCTATATTTTGCATCTTTTAATAGGCGTTCAATAATGTTTCTTATCATTTTGCTCAATAGAAAACGTGACATTTCTTCGTTAGAGTCAACACAGAGCTCTATATACTTAAACAGGTCATGCGTTTTTAATGATGATGGTGGGGAATGTAACAAACCATTCGACATCATAGGATATGGAGCATCTTTGGAAAGCATTAGCTACAATTCAATACCATTAACGACAGATACAAAAGATTGCTAGATCAATCCATACTGCTTACCCTACAAACTGAATATATGTTATGGTCGCTGACATCTTTACTACAAATATCTTTGATAGAAAATGCATAATCATCGTCAGACACGTGCGTTGTATGATGAAAAGATTGTTCTGAAAAGAAAAAAAAAGTGTTTACTTATTTTTATTCGAATTATCAGGAAAAACAGAAGCTGTCTGTTACAAAATTTAAATACAAATGGTAAAACATTTTTAAAATGACCGTGAAACGTAAAAGAAGACTTGAAGTGACTTATATCAGTGAAAAATCAAAGATTATTAATGTGATTAAAGTGAAAAAGAAGTCTATTTCAACCTTTGTCAAGACCCAGAGCCTTTATTTAATCCTGTAACCTTAGGAACGTTGATTTATTTATGTTGAATTATTTAAAGGTGATTGTCATCAAATTGTCACCAAAAATATTTCTATTTCCAGATTTGTTATTAGTATCGATACTTCCTGAGCAAGAAAACATAATTTAAAATCACCCCTTAAGCATACTTGATTATTATAAATAAATAATTTTTGTTTGCATTTCATCAATTATATTTTCCATAAAAATCTACATGTACTCTTCTTTTTTACTCCCATGGCATCTGCACCGTTGGAGTTATTTTATCATTATTTTTATATTTTTGGTTCAAAATAATGTAGGATTCGCCAAATGTTATGTTTATTTTTGTTATTAGTGCTAAACTGTGTAAATATGGTTCAAAGAAAAAAGTTCTTTGAAAAAAAAGAAAAATCACTATATCCTAGTGACTTCATGTTAATCATTACCAATCTGGAATGGTGTTGGTTCCCCACATTTATAGGTCACGTGTGTTTCGGGATTAAACGAAGGCTCTGTATAATAAAAATTAATCTTCTATATGTGAGATGTTGAAAAACAATGATGTCATTGATGCTAACGCACAACTAACAAGTACAGTACGCCAAATATGCGGGGCAGGATTTGAAAATATGACTGAAGTGAATAAAACAAAACATTATAACGTTTACTTACCAGCTGATTTCTTTCCTTTCAAAACTCCATGTTCCAGATCGATAAAAGTTATCCGGAAATTTTCTAGATTTACCACAATGTTATCTGGAGAAATGTCAGTCAAATATAACCTAAATGACAGGTGAGTGGAGGTAAAATTTCCTGCTGCCTCCAAAAGTTGATTAGCTACAAAAGCCCGGTCGTACCAATCGGCATCGGCGATTTGACTCAAAGGTACTCCGCAATTTTCCACCACCACGCATCGGCCGCAGTACCCGAAAAGTTTGGGAGTAGGCCAGTTCAATTCACGCCTGAAGATTTCCAGTAGTAACGGTTCCGGATTCACTTTAAAAATCGCTACTAAGTTCACCAAATGTTTCCTTTCTACACTGTCCAGAAAAAGAGTAATCGCGCCACTATCACAAAAATGAAGTTGGTTTAGTTCATCATCCAGAATCAGTTGTCTTAGATGCTGCAAACTTGGATTCTGATTTTGCATTGAATTGAAAGTCTGAATAAACTTTTTAATCACAACATTTACCGTTTTATAATTGCCGAAATACACATTCTTCACACTGATTAAGTTAAAAATCAAATTGTTAATGTTATCAAAGTTTAATGAAGTATTATATCTTAGTTCCTCACAAAAATTGTCGCCGCAACACAACGGACATGTTTCCGGTTCACAAATGTCAAAAACGGAGCTTTTAAAAAATGAAGAAATGATTATTATAAGTACAGGCACTAACACAGAAACATATAAAGTTTGATTCATCTCACTAGTTTGTTTTCAAGCTCTGCTGGAGAGCCTTTTGACGATATGAGTAAAGTTCCCTAATCCATTTTTCCATACGGGTTTCTTCATTCAAAAATAACTAATAGAAAAAATGCATGAGAACTTATAGAGGGACAATATAAAGTTACTTGAATTTCAATATTTTAGGTTATACTTACATTATGGTGAAATATACTATCAGGTTCAACTTGCTCCACTTCTGGCACTTTGATTATTTGTTTTTTAAGATCAATAACAATATTATCTGGTAATTTGCTGGTTTTGCTTGAACTAAACTCCTTAGGTACAAATTTATCTTCATTTATTTGTTCCAAAGTTTTGCTGTCAACAACACTCACTACTGGTGATTTGGTTCTATTATCTGCCTGTTTATTTTTGGCTTTAGCTCCCACTAAAGTTCCTAAAAACCTGTTGTCACCAGCTACTAATAAATAACTAAAATACCTACCAGTTTCACTTTTATTTTTGAGATCTTTCCTTGACCTATCCCTGTCTGAACTAGAACTGGAAGAGCTTGATGATGAACTTCTTCTCCTTGATTTTGAAGAGTATTCTTTTATGTAAGACTTAGATCTTGAGCGTCTCGAGCGATAACGGTCTCTCGACTTGGACCGCCTATATTTGTCTCTAGATGAGCTCCTTCTATATCTGGAGGATCTCTCTCTGGAATCTGATCTGCGCGATTTAGATTTAGAGGAGTACGAATTGCTTCTAGAGCGACTGAAATCAAACTACAGACATATTTCTTAATTTCTTTATTAAATCAAATATTACCGTGATCTTATGTATCTTTCTCTACTTCTAGATCTACGACTCGATTTCTTTACAGGCCTTCTATTTCTACTTCTAGAACTAGACGAATCACTTGATGATGACCTATAGAAAAAATAACACTATCAAAAATGCTTAATTTATTCTCTAACATTCCTATACCTGTGTCTTCCCCTATTTTTTGTAGACTTACTTCCACCCCTCTCATTTTCAGAATCACTAGAATACTTACCCATTCCAGAAACATTAAACTAACATGGTTAAATACAAGACCAAGCTGTAATACGAATAATATAAATAATATAAAAAATATTTATGTGAAATAGGTTATGTCTACTTCGTTATATTACCTTAAAACAATGAGAGATGGCGTTAACAAAGCTAAAAATATCTCTAAAATAAATATTAAAAATGAAATTCTCGTGCTTATATATTAAAGCTATTTCAATAAATAGCTTTAGTAATTTTATTTGTCCATATCGTTTGAAAAAGAAAAAATTTCTTTTCACATATCTCTAGTACCATCTAGTTATTATTAAGATAAACATAATATAGTGTTAACTTTATGGATTGTTTTCCTGTCACTTTAGACAGAAATATAAATTTACCGGAACGAGGCGGGAAAAAATGGAAAACGTAAATTTCCAATAATGAATACGGATAATTTGGTAAATTTAGCTCGATTAATTTCGGCATTGAAGACAAAAGTAAAATGTTTTGTGTGGTAAGTGTTTGTTATTGTTCGCAAATTTATTTTGACTTGTTTTAACGTGTTTTCAGTCAGGATTATATACAAAATGTAGTTGAAATAAAATGCGGGCATATCTTTTGTGACGAATGTATTAATAAACAAACGCTCTGCCCCGTTTGTCAAATATCTATTAACAGGCGATGTCCCATTTATAGAGATGAATTTTTAAATTCGTTGAGTAAATTTGTTGACAGTACTTGTCAAATTATTAAAGAAAAATATGCACAAGATGGTAAACATTGCTTATAATTAAACTAGTTGTTTTAATATTAACCATGTTATATTTTAGTTGAAACATTAAAAAGTAACAATGACAAAAATATTGAAGAAATAATTGAAACTGCTCCCCAAAATATTTATACTATCCCTTTAAAAATGAATGATCCAGTAGATGAAACAAAAGAAGAAATTGCTGATGAATTTGCCAAATTGGTACAAAATACTACAAGGACTTACAGTAATAGAAGGAAGACAATTCAAAATAAAGAAACCCAAAAGATATTAAGTTTTGTTAATACAGATACTAGAGCAAAAGTGGCAAAATGGTTAAAAGAAAACAAAGACAAATTTGATGTTCTAACACAAAGTCAGACTTTTTTAACTAGACCTAACAATGATTTTGATATGATTTCTATTTCTCAAGGTAACATATTTGAATTGATTTGTTTTTTTTTTTAATTATACATCTTTCAAGTTGAAAAAAATGTAAAAAGTACAAAATTAAGGTCACAGTCATTTACTTTACCTGAGGAACAACCTCCAAATCCTTTAATAAAGAGATATCATAGTTTAACTCAAGGTTTGAGTGAGGATAATTATGCTATTGATGATGTTCAGTCAGAAGATATCCTTAAACAAGTAATTTACTTATAATTTGGTTGAGTATTTGTTTATAAAATTCTAATCTAGGTTGAAAGGAAAGTGTTGCAGGACATGTTAGAGGATGAATGTATTGAAAATTTGGAAAGTGTTGCTAAACAAACAAAAAATAAAAAAACAAATGTCGTTAGAGGAAGGAAAGTGAACAAAAGAAACTTAAATTTGAGTACTTCAAGTTTGGAATGTTCATCAGGATGGGACAGAATGGGGGATGTAAAAAAATCTTTAAAAATGACAAAAAAAGAACCGAAAAAATTAAAAATTGTTTTACAGGATACTCTTAATGCTGGTACTGTAAAAGATACAATTAAAAAACCTGATAAAAAGGGGAAAACCAAGAAAAGTTCACCTAAATCAAGTAAGAAAAACAGATTTCCTACTATGTTAGTAAGATAATAAATGTGATCTATAAGTTTGTGATTTTTTACATTTGCAAACAATTATTTCAGAAATATCAGAGCAAAATAAAGAAAATCCATTAAAAACATTCAAGGTAAGTTTTTCATTTTAAATTACTGGTTTTTTTTCTAACATTTTTTCATTAGAACAATATGAAGGTCAATCTGGAGGTTTTAAAAAATAAAACCGACAATATTGTTGAAATAGAAAATGTTGTGAAGAAAAAAGATGAAACTATTCAGCAACAAAACAACAATGTTAGTGATGACAATGTTTTTCTCGTCGCAACTCAGAGAACAACCGACAGCGAAAAACGGAAAGGAGCACTTTATGTTTCTCCAGTTCCTGAAGAAATTAATGATGTAGATGCTCTTATCGGTGCTCTAACAGATAACTTTAACAAATGCATTGAAAAGTCGAAAGATTTTGATGACGAGACATCACTGGACTTAGTAAGTTGTTTCTCTAACTTAAAAACGTACATGGAAAAGTTGCAGCGCATAAAATCAGAGCAGGAGGAGAAAGAACATACCATGCAACTTTCTCCAGTAATAAGAATCAACATTAGCACTCAAACCACAAGGTTGAACCAATGGAACAGGCAAACCCAAACGGTAATTGTTCAGAGGCAGGCGGTGAGTCAGCAAACTTCACCACCACTTGTACAACATGTCGGAATTCAAACAGATAAAAGTAACACCCTGCTCAGTCAAGATTTCACTGCTCTAACAAAAACTGAGAATGAAATCATAGATGTAGAAGGAGATTCAAAGATTGTGAATACTGTCCTGGAAAACGAAATAAGTGAGAAATACCTGGTCTGTTCATGGAAAAAGGTGACTTCTGCGAAATGACATCAAAGATATATTTTGACAATAATGATGTCTCTTCTTCCTCTCCTTCCCCTCACCCTACTTTCGCTCGTTCCTCTCTCCCTTATCTCCATCTCAACATCATTTCTTCCTCTTATCTTGCTCCGGTTCTCATCCTTCTTCCCTCCTCCTCGTCCTCGGAATAATGTTGACAGAAAAATAGTTTATTTTTTGTTTCTTTAATTTTTGTTTGTTCGATCGAAACGCAAAGCCCGCTTGTATGTTTTATATTATTGCGTGTAAATCAGAAATGAGAGCTGAGGGGAGGAGGAAGCAGTCACCTTTTTCATTGAGGAGACACGAGAGATGGCACCGACTTCTTTGTCAATCCTTGATATATTTCTAGGTTTAACGTCAAGAACTCTAAGAAGTAATAACTCCAAGGCATCGTCAAAGGACAGTCCTAAAATTGCGCAACATAAAAAAATTCCAACACAAAGCTCTGTGCTTCTTTGTTCGTTGAAATCTACTGATTCGGGCAAGTCGGTGAAAAAAATCAACAAAAAATTGTTTGATGATGAAAGCGCGATAAGGTAATGCGAAAAAGGCTTTTGGAATGTTGAACAATAAGCATTTAACACAAGTATTCGCGTTTTCGAGCTACTTACATATTCAGTGGAATACTCTCCTATGCCCTTGGAAGTTTCCTTGTAAATGAGAAACCCTGCGAGAATTTACAAAGCCAAAACGCAAATACTTTTCTTACCCCCTAATATATATTTTATTTTCCCACGAGATGAAGATTTGTGGATCTTTTTAGGAAATTTAAAAGAATTCGCCATACATCAGTGAGTGACTCTGACGATGACGGACCGCCAAGGAAAAGGAAATTCATAAAGGATGACTTGACGGTTGAATTTCAAGATACGGAAAACGCGAAAAGCAAGGAAGGCGAACTGGCTTTGAATATGAGCGACGACATGGATTATGATGTAGGGAATCATCCCAGAATTTTGCGATGAGCGTGGGGATTAAAACGGTTTTTTTTCCAGAAATATCTGTTGGAAGTCATGGCAAAATACGGAACACCTGAAAGAGATACCTCGGGGGAAGTTACTGCCGTTGAAAATAAAAATGTTAGCAAAGGAAAAGCTCAGGAAAAGAAGGAGGTTGACGCGAGAAAATCGCAACGCCAAAAAACCCAACAATTAAGCAGTGGAAACGGTGTATTCAGCGGACAGACCATGTTTGAGGAAAATATGGATAAATTCGAGCAAGAAATTCAAAAATATGAGGGTTTAAACAAAGGGCCCAACACTGAATGCGATATAGTGGAAGATACGCCAACAGTTGTACAAAAGCCCAAAAAATACAGGTAGTTATATACTATTAGGATCAAAAAGTAGGGTGACTTTAAACACAACACAAATTATTTATCTATTCATCTATATTCAGTTTGTTCCCTTATAATGATTTATTTTGTCCGACGTTTTTTTTTCTGGTCTTCGAAACAGTTTTTATATCAGACCTGAAAGTGGCGTGGAAACTATCTTGTAGAGCTTCACATTCAAGACGCCCGTTACCGTTTCTGATGAATATTGTGTTTGTGTTTGTCCATATTTCAAAAGCCATAAATTGTTCTGCCACAAATCTAATACCTAATCAATGATTGCTGAGTACAAGATCGTTGATTTTGTTAATGGTTGAAGTGGAAGATTTTCTTGAACGAGGTTCATCTTCAACTGCTTCTTCAGTAAAGCCCTTGTACCACTGGTAAACGTTTTTTTTTTAATTAGCTTCATAGCTATTACACTTAATATACCACCACAAGAAATTTCGTCTTCAGACGATAATTAATGCGAATCTCTTATTGGAATCTACGCTGTGGCAACAACAACAAAATGTGGCGTCTGAAAAAAATTATTTGCTAACAAACTTCCACAAAATGATGTGTCGATAGTTTGGCGCCGATTCAAGATTGGCCGCTATACATTTTCACACACTTAGCTGTGTAACCTCTGTGGGTTACCTTCGACTTAACTGAATGCAGAGCAGTTGAACCCATCCGACAAAATTATAGAATAACAGATAACCTATCACAGGACCTTTCCGAGGAAGCCATCAACCCACTGATGAAGTTTCTAAAAGATACTCTGTTTTTTTACGCAAGTCTCGTCATTCATCTGATGCTTTTACCAGGTCTGTAAATATGAAACCGGAACTTGCCCATAGATGGCCTTAGCTGTTAATGTAGGTACCTTCAAACCACGTCATTGGCGCCATTTCATTGTTGACATCTGACAAAAATCTTTAAAAAAAAAAGATTTTTGAATGAATGAAAATTTTAAATGAAATTTGGCGATTGTGATGTAAGAACGTGGAAGACCACCGAAAAAGTTTGAAGACAGCGAATTGCAAGCATGGTTGGACGAGGATGGCGCTCAAACGCAACAATAACTTGTGCATCAATTAAATGTCTCACGAGAACTCGTCTCTATATGTTTGAAAGCCATGGGAAAGATCCAGAAGATGAGTTCCACATGAACTGAAAGAAAACCACTTTTATCCACACGAAAAGTGGATATATGTTGAGAATCCTAAGCCTAAAATATCATGGGTAACTTCAGGCGAATCATCGACATCGACTGCAAGGCCAAATCGCTATGGACGGAAGACAATGCTCTGTGTTTGGTAAAAAAAAATACATGATAAGTCACCCTACTTTATAGATTTAAGTTTTTTTTTGTACAAGTTGTCAAAGCACTTAAGCAGTTAATTTAAGACGTGTTGAAAGAAATTTTTTCAGTGTATAGGCATTCTACCTTTAGTCCATTTTCGATGTTGATGTTTTTTTTAACCCGATAACCTCTCTCGTTAGATTTACGGTTTCTGGATCCAAAGAAAGCAAACCGATTGTGAAAGAACCATTTCAAATTATCAGCAGGGGATCTGCGTCCAACGACAAACCGGTATCCGACCAAAAATTGTTAAATGTCCTACTGCAACACGGTACATCAACTAAAGACGCGCTCAATATCATCGAGGATCTAAAGAACGACCAGCATTTCTTCAGTGAAGGTCAGGAACCTGACTTAAAACGACAGGAGAAGAAACTTGACGCGCAGACGGACAAAAGAGGACTAACTGAAAACATTGACGAGGTTGCAATATCAAAATATTAGTAGGGTCCACAAGTTCGCTCGTTTTTTTTCTATTAAAACAGTTAACGTCCATTTAGAAGTCTTACTAAATCATGAGACTCTTAGAAAAGTGATGATTGGTGTATTTCAACTTAAAGAAAAAACGCACGAATTTGTGTTTAGTTCTATTTTTTAATACGGTCTTGTCTTTTTTTATGACCTTGGTTGGACCTAAAGAGCTTTCACATATCTTTTTCGACTAGATTAAAATTTTCTTCTTTAACTGGCACACTATCAGCCATTCTGGGTCTTCCACAATGTTGTCATGCTTCTGTCAATCAGTCAAGTGAGAAGAATCTAGGAAAACCTAAATGAACTTACAGTGTGCAAATCGAAGAAGAAATTTTCAATTTAGTCGAGAAACATAAAATGTAAAAAACTTCACGAGGTTTATCGTTAATTTTTGGAAGTACAGATACTGAATGATATAGACAACTTTGAAGATGAGAATGAGATCGAAGCAGAACTGGAGAATATTAGTTTCACAGCCGAAGCCAACAAGTTGAATGAAAAGAGCAAAGTTTACGTGCTGCAAAACTTGAAACTTCAGCACGTCCAGCATCGTGACCTTGACGTTATCGACAGTAGTGATGGCAGCGATATGGAAATTGTGGAAACCACACCGCAAAAAAGAAAGAGCTCGTCTTTGAATAAGTGGGGTGTTGTTGTAGATAGTTACTGAACACTTGATAAAGCGCTGCGTCGTTTTAGGTCCTCGTTGATGAACTTGGAGGATTCAGGAGATCATGAAGATTTGGGTATTTGTTTACCCCCTCCTCCTGGGTTTGGCGATGATGTCCAGGACGCAAGTCAGGTGATTGATAATAACCGGTCCTCTATAACAAAACAAGCCGTCAGTAATTCTTCGCTCACACCAGACAGGTAAGTCACACAGATATGCTATAATCGAAAAGTAACGGGACTTAAAAATATCGATATAACCACTTGTTGATTTAAGTTGGTATGACTGTCCTTGTAAACTGACGGGTCATTTCGCTTGTTAAGTTAGAAATTGTAGCGTCTTTTGTAATTTTTTTTTAGAAGGGATACATTTTTTGGAAAAAGCATTTGCATTAAATTGCCTGAAAAACGAAAATTCTTGTACTGATGCATTAAAACTGTATGAAAGCTTTATGACAGTGAACCTGAATGTCTAAAAAAAATGTTTACCGAAAATTGGGGATTTTTTATTGGTCTAGGCGAACTTTGCGGATGGCAGTTGTCTGGATCAGAAAAGGAAACCGGTCGGGTAAATGCCGGTCAACTCCGATCGACGTGGCGGGACTTACGAGCTTGTGCAAGCAGATATTCGAGAACAATTCGAATCCTTTTGCTTGCTGCCGGGAATAGTGGTTTGATAACAGTAACAGTAATTACGGTAAACTGTCCGGAAGAGTTTGGATTAGGGGAAATTTAGAAATCGAGTCCCCATGAATTTGGTTATTCCGAACGAAGTGGTTCTAGGACTTTAGATGTGGCAGAGAAGCAGTTGAAGATGAACGGCGTTCAGGAAGACTTTCCATCAAGGATAAAGAACAATTCAGGCTTGCCTCGTATATATTCCCGTCTTATTCTTAAAACATGATGACATTATGAAATGCATAATTACCGGTGATGAGACGCAGGTATATATTTATTCCTCGGAAACATCTCAATAATCAACAGAGTGTCGTGCTTTTAAAAATGACTCTCAAAAAGTTCCTTCCGAGAGCGATCAAACATTAATAAGGATTATTGTTCGTGTTATGCGTCATTTTCAGATTTGTGGCAAAACAATTTATAACGCAATAGTTATTCGTCAATTTTTCGCTAAAAATCACGCGAATGCCGTTCCACAAGCACTATATTCGCCAGATATGGCTCTGTGTGACTTTTTCTGTTTCCTTGATTGAAGAAGCCACTCAAGAGATAGATAGAGAGAACCACACTCAAGAAAGTTTCCTGGTCGCATTAAGGACACACAAGAAGTCGAGTGGAAAAAGTGTTTTGAAAGCTGGAAAAAACGTTGGAATAAGTTTCATTTATTCATCCTGAAATTTGGATACATAAATGTTTCATTTAAAAAGTTACCTTTAAAATAACTTCTGTGAATATTAAACTAGAAGAGATTTACCACTAACCATCAAATAACTTTTCAAACTTACAAACACAAATAAGATTATTTAATCAGATTAAATCATCTCCTGATGATGCTAAGATGGTTAGCGAAACATGCGTCGGGAAGATTGAAAAAAGTGATTTGGTGTTTAGTGGTAAATCTCTTCGTGTTTTATAATGTTTCACACTGAAGGTTCCAATAGGAGAACGGATTCTGTGAATATGTTGTTTCAGACTGTCACAATTATTTGATAAATCAAAAAGGGGGGATGACGAACAATTACCCGAAAAAGCCCCTGAGCAATATGCTTTAGGCAAATCTCTCGATGCCAAAAGCCTACCTCAACGCAGTTTTCTGATTGCACCTATTGATATAGACGACGAGGCCTTCTCACCGATCGCCAAATCCACGAATGTCGCAAAATCTGCTCGTACACCTCTAGTGTATAATTCAAAGTAAGTCTTTGTTTCAAATGCAAACATCAGAAAATGTAGTGAGCAAATTTAATTTCAGTGTGTCCGTTCGAAAACCGAGTATGCTAACGTCGACGCCCAATCAGAAGAGCATTCTCAATTACGTGAGGTGCTCGCAAGATAAATCCAAGCCGGCGAGGTCTAAGCCGTGCGTTATGTGGTCCCGCATATCGAACAAGGACATCAAGAACGTTTTCAAACAGTTGGAGATGAAGCGACTGATAACAACGAGCGAGACCTTCAGTTCGGAGGTGACCCATCTGTTGGTAGCGGTGGACGAGAAGGGTCAGTTGAAGTCTCACACGGCCAAGTTCCTGCTAGCCGTGGCGGCTGGCATTTGGGTGGTGAGGTACGAGTGGGCCGTGGACAGTTTGAAGATGAATGGAGTTGTGTCGGAGGTAAATGTATTCTTAACTTTATTAAAGAAGTACGAGGGTAAGTAAATTTTTATGTATAATACTAAAACAAGCTATATAATTATTAATACATTATTATTAATTTATAAAAAATAATGAATAAGATTCTGCAAGAAAAAATATGGCATCATCATCATCAATTCGCATCAGTCCAGCAGGCCTCTTCAGCATGCTTCCAACTCTCGCGGTCCTGAGTTTTCCTCTGCCATTTGGGTCCAATATACTTAATAATATCATCAGGCCATCGTGTTTTTGGTCTCAAGCGGTCATTTCGGATCAAGCGGTATCCAGTCCAGGATCGCCCTGGTCCATCTTTCGTCCCATCGCCTCGCTACATGGCCTGACCACTTCTATTTCAATTACCTTATTCATCCAATGATGTCACTCACTTTCGTTTGTTCGTTGTGCACAACGAATACACCAAGCACAGTGGCATGGTGTATTCGTTGTGCCTTTCTATGGCCTGCTGTACAACGTGGATGTGATCCATTGTTCTGAATCCACTTCTGAATCCTGCTTGCTCCCTTGGTTGTGCGTCATTAAGTTTTCTTAGTATTCTTTTGGATATTATCTTGGTAAAAACTTTGTACACCACTGATAGGAGGCTTATTGGACGGTAGTTCTTTAAATCTTCATGTGCTCCTTTCTTATGTAAAAGAATCACTTCAGCATTTTTCCATAAGCTGGGTACTTCTTGTTTTTTGAGACATTTTGAGAATAATTTTGCTAGTGTTTTATGTAAAGTCCGACCACCAGCTTTTAACATCTCCACAGTTATACTGTCATTTCCTGGAGCCTTGCCATTTTTCATCGAGTCAATAGCCTCTGTCACTTCTAAACTTCAAAAAAATGGACAATTTTTTTGAAGTGTTTTTCTTAAAGGCATCTAAAATATTGTTAGAAATGACGAAAAAAATACTGTGAAAGTTACAGCTCTTTATATTAATATTAGAGGTAATCAAATCGCAAATTTCAATTTCCTATTTAAATAACATACGATTTTTTTTTGTAACTTTGGAATTGTATAACTCTCAAGCGGAATATTGCTGTGGAAAGACTATCACATATCTTTGTAGGAAATTGAACGTTCTTCAAAAAAGGTCTCTTATAAATTTTCGATAAATTTGCTTTTTCAAAAGTTATTCAAGGCTAAAGTTGAATGCATAATAAATGTTTACATTTTTTCAATTTTTCGACGAAGCTATCAATTTTATCGAAAGATGTTATTCAACCTTTTTTGTAGATCATTCTATTTCCTATAAATTTTCATAAATTTTTCGAAACTCCGTAAGGGTCGTGAGTTATTTAAATTGAAATGTGATTTTTTCTAAATAATCGGATTTTTAATGTTTATAATTGATTATAAAATTAAAATTATTTATTCAATTATTTGCATATTCATTCACAAATTGACCATGTTGCCATTTCGTACCCCAATTATAAAGAGATTTTGAATGTTCAAGTCAGGAAAGGAGCTAACATAGACACGGATCACCACTTGACTAGGATCAAACTTAGCTTAAAACCTCGAAAACTTATTCAAAAGAGATTGCTAATACCAAAGTTCGACCCAACGAAAATAAAACCAGCCCTAACAGAAGAGCTTGATAAACAACCAGCACAGAACTGGCAAGAATTGAAACAAAAGATTATTAAAACAGCCTTAAAGTTGGTCCTTTTACAAAAACGGAGAAAACGTCCGTGGTAGGATGAAGTTTGCGAGAAAGCAGTATTAAGTCGAAGTAAAGCATTCAAAGATTGGAACAGTCAAAAAACAGCAATAAACTATAACATATTTTTGGAAGTAAGAAAAGAAACATCGAAGCTAATTAGACAAACTACAAGAAAATATGAAAACAATCAACTTAATGAAATAGAAAAAGATTTCCAAAAAAATAACACCCGAAACTTTTACAAAACATTTAAAACTAAATTAACAGGCTATCAACCGCAAAGTCTTTGCTTCCAAAAGAAAAACGGACCAACCAAGACAATTGCAAAGAACTTGTGAAATATTTTGAACAAATACTAAACTGTCCTGAGCCCTTAAACAAATTACCAACACTAATCCCTAAACAAACAAACCCAGATTCATTATCACCGAATGAAGATGAAATAATTAGGCAAATCAAGCGGCTTAAAAACAACAAAGCTTCTGGTGAAGATGGAATCACTGCTGAACTTTTGCAATCGGCTGGTCCAGGTACAATCAAGGAAATAACCAAAATTCTACAAGAAGTTTGGCGAACCTAACGAATTCCGTAAGACTGGAAAGATGCTCTAATCCATCCACTACACAAGAAAGGAGATAGAACGGATGTAAACAACTATAGAGGGATATCTCTTCTCCCAGTTTGTTACAAGATTCTATCTCAATGTCTACTAGACAGAGCACAGGGGCAGTTAGAATCTAAAATTGGTGAATATCAAGCAGGTTTTCGACCGGGCAGATCTTGTCCTGAACAGATCCGGAATCTAAAGTTGATCCTAAGACATCAAAAACTGTACAATAAAACTCTCGTCTATACATTTGTGGATTTCAAAAAAGTATATGATTCTATTGACCGCGAATCTCTATTTCGAATCTTAAAAGAACAAGGACTAGATCTGAAAACGCTGGCAATTATTAAAACAACCTTAACTAACACAAGGTCAAAAGTTAACTAACACAAGATCAAAAGTTAAATTCATGGGTGATATCTCAGAGCCCTTCGAAATTAAAACTGGAGTGAGACAAGGGGATGGACTCTCGCCACTCTTATTTAACTGTGTTCTTGAAAAAATAATACAGGAGTGGCGTGAAAAAAAGTCGGCTTTGAATATTGACCAGCCCATTAAACTGGGGAGAACCAACATCAAAATTGATTGTCTGGTGTTTGCTGATGATCTAGCAATTTTGGCTCAAGATGTATTAACGGGCACAGAAACAGATTCCTAAAAGAAACAGCAGAAAAGATAGGACTCCAAATCTCCTTTGAAAAGACACAATACATGACCTGCAACAGACTAAGAACACCATTTCTGAAAACAAAATATGGTAACATCAGACGAGTTTCTCAATTCAAATATTTGGGTAAAATAATCATGGAAAATGGGTTGGAAAAAGCGGCCAACAAGGGTAGATGTCAAAAAATGGAAACGGCATTGAGGCTTACACAAAATATTTACAACAAAAAATGCCTATCTAAAAACTCAAAACTGACACATTACAACACAGTTATTAAGCGAGAATGTCTATATGGGGCTGAAACGCTCATTTTAAAAAGAAAGAGAGACATCGAGGACATTGAAAAGAGGGAAAGAAAAATCCTAGGCCCCAAACAAATAAATAGCACAACATACCGACTTCGAGAAAACCAGAAATCAAACAATACACAGATATACATAGCGATATGAGAAAAAGAAGACTTAAGTTTTACGGACACATCAAACGGAAGAATTCGAGTAGGCTAACTAGACAAATAGTCGAATTTTATGAAAATAGGAGTAGAGCTAAAGTAGAAATAATTAAATGGATTGCTGCAATTAAAGAGGATCTAAGATCAGCAAATATTACACAAAGTGAAATTCAGGATAGAGGCTGTTTCAGACGCAAGGTTGACGTTTGGAAGGTTGGCCAGGGAGAAAATGTAGGAAAACTGGAACAACTTGGTCTGACGAAAGGAAAAAAGCTCATAGTGAAAGAATGAAATTAGTATGGGCGCAAAGGAAGGCTAACAACAACAAACGCCTCTAATTGTACTTCGCGTGGTCCACCAGGGCCTATAAGTGAATAATAATAATTATAATAAAATTATTCAATTTTTCAACTTAATAAATGGCCTTTTTTTTAAATCCTGGGCTTGTACAAAAAATGGTAGGGGTTTTTTGTCTTCTTTTGTCTTTTTGTCTTGACCAATTTTGTTATTTTTTGGTCTTTTTTCCAGTTTCTGATGACTGGAAAAAAGACCAAAAAGATGACTAAAAGTTAAGCGACGTTGGGCGTGGTTAATACTTGGATGAGTGGTCATCCAATATGTACTTTTTTTTTATATATTTATAATACCTTTCATAAATATTTTTCAATAGAATCTTTATTTTTTATTGCACAGCTGTCTATCAGAGAGTAGGAAAAATTACACGGTATCACATCAGGTGAATACGGCTGTGTAATGGTCTTTGCTGAATTATATTTCAAAAAGTCGCGAATGAAAAAGATGTGATCGTATAGGAAGGAACTTCAACTGGTCTTTCTCGTCCAACGCTTCCAACAGATCCGTCAGTTCCTAACTGAAGGTCTCGTTGTTATCCGTTGCTTCATCTCCAACTGCGGGACCACATAACGCACATGGACTTCCCGCGCTTGGGGTTTTCTTGATGTTCTTCTGATTGGGCGTCGATGTTACCAGACTCGGTTTTCAAACGGATAGGCTAAAATTAAATTTCCTCTTACTTTTTTGATATTTCCATTTCAAACAGACTTTGAATGGGATACTAGAGGCGTACGAGCAGCTTGTTTGTCAACCCACAACGGCAAAAGTGTGGTTCTACACATATCTATTTCATAATTTTCTTCTTTTCAGAAACCATATGAAGTCATAGACATAAGTGGGATACCCGGTCCTCAAAGATCAAGACTGACAGGGAAAAAGAATCCACTCTTTAAAGGCTACAGGTTTTTTTGCGCTCCAACTTTCTCCACGATATCGATAACTGATATTGAGGTCAGTGTGTTTTAGTAATAAATTACCATGAAGTTTATTAAAACTTTTTTTTTTCAATGAACAGAATATAGTGCGAATGTTGGACGGCGAAATAGCAGATGATTTAAGTGCCATGTTCAAAGCAGATAAGATTAAAATCATTCTTACTGACACATCAGCTACCGAGGATCTTGAAAAATTCGATGGTAGGTATACTAAAGATTGAGTTGGTAACTATATTCGTGCGTTTTTTATGATGCAGGGTTTTTTTTACATGTAATTCGAAAGTTGAATCGATGCCACTATGAAAATTATAAATTAGTAGATCTACTGAGAGGCATGGTCCTCCTTTAAGGCTTTCTTACAAGGCCGAGACTGGATTGAAGATGAAAGCGACTTTAGGGTGTTCACACTCGTATGGAACAAGCATCAGATGTCGTCATTCTGTGGGGAAGCTTTCAGTGTTGTTAGATCGAGCTCTATGCCACCAGTCTCATTGCTTTTTTTACAAAGCTCGTATATATAGTTGTAGTAGCTAACTATGGTATGCATGTCTTCAATTTTCCGTTGAGCAGAAAAACTCTTTTAGAAAGACCTGTTACTTGTATTTATTATATGTTTGCGTGGTTTCTTGCATTGATTTCCTTTTAAATTAAAACTAGGATTATTACAGCACTTGTAACAAGATACGAATGTAATTTCCAGATTGGTTGGAAATGTATAAGACGGTGACCGTAGATATAGAATGGTTTATCAAGTGCGTCGCTCAATATAAACTGCTGAGTTTTCGCCCTTTCCTGCTGTGCTCAGAGGACAACGTGTGCGATCTGAACTACCCGCCTGATTTAGTTGAAGCTGTACCGTTTGTTTTTACCGAAACCCTGTAATCTCTTTGTTCCCCTATATTTTGTTGCCAAAAATGTTTGTTTAACGTCTTTTTTTATATATATTTTTAAGAAAAATATATTATATCGTTTATGTTTACAATGTTTATTTTCTACTTCAATATATTTTTTATACTTTTGAAATGTGCGTTTCATTACCACGGAAACTCCCAAATAAAGTGAATTAACGTTAATCGTGGCTCATATCTGGATAGGCAACCAAACAAACCCCCGACAGTGATAAGAGTGATACATGATAAATCAAACAGTGACATGACAGTGATGTGACAGTGAAACATGACAGTGATAAATCAAACTGAAGTGTTGGTGTGTATTATGCTATACACATATGGGTAAATTGAATATTTTTTCGGCCTTTTTTTAATTTAGTTTTAGATCCAAATTGGAAAATATGCGTTACCTATAAGAATGTGATAAAAACATTATTCTAGTTTTCGAGCAGCACAACGTTCAGGACAACATATTACATATCAAAGAGGAGTTTTGAAACTAAGTTTCAATTAAAAAATAGTGCAGGCTCAGTAAATTCTTTTTTCCGTGTTGCTGACCTCTTGCAGGCTGGGACTCCAGCGCATTCGCCTTTTCTTTTGTCCAAATCTGGCTTCTTCCTATTGATTACATTCTTTCAACCATTAGTGGTTTCCATCATACAATTAGCAAGATTTCCTTTAGATGCAAATCACCAGTTATGAATTGTTTTAGAAAAGACTCATTTTCAGTATGTTAAAATAACGAGTCTCAAGCAGAAATATCTTCTTTTTCCTGAGGTGCTACAGCTCATCAGTGAGCCTCGACTTCGTTCAACTTTTGCCTCCATTTGATCCTTCAACTTTCTCCTCCAGCAGCCCCCTGGCAATTTTTTGTTTGGTAGTTCTTTTGGCCTGCCATGGAAATCTTTCATATACCTCTCTTTCTGCTACCAGCTATTCGTCCCTCCATAAGTCTCCTTGAACTTTAGCTTTATGGTATTTTTCTTATCCTCGCATAGTCTGCAATATCCAGATATTTATGTATTGGTTTGGGTTTTATCAGGCTAATGATGGGCTCTTCAAACGCACCAATAACGCTATGTAATATTTGCTATCGATGGTTTTACCTTTCTCGAGATAATCGATGAACAACATCCTATGCGCACCCCAAAATACAGAGACCATAATTTTATCTGCCAATGGTTGTGGTTTTGGTGGCTTTGGACGGCTTTCACCGACTGCTGTCTACTCAGTTTTTGGTCCGATGTGAGCAAACGCGGTAGCCATTTCGATAGTAATTTAGGCATTCCCAAATGTTTATGCAAGTAAACACTTCCTTTCGATACCTTCATGATGTCAACTGTAGCTTTACTTTACAGATTTGTTATTTTTTATATGTTGTCTGGTATAAACACTTCATTTGGACGTCCAGAGCATTCAGCGTCATCGATGTCTGCATGGACACGTTTGAATCCAGCATATCAATCAATTATGGTTGATTTTCCTGGAGTAGAGTCCGGGTAATATTTATTATATTAATATTTATTTATATTTATTACATTGTTTTGCTTCAACAGCATTTTTCTTGATCAAAAAGCAATGTTTAAGCACACGAATTTTTTTTTTTCATTGTTTTGAAAATGACAAAAGTATCGTCACTTAAATTATGACAACTCAGGAACTAGTAAACAGATTGTCATGAAATTTTGACACATGACGTTTGAAGGTTAGCACAATCAACCACTGGTAAGGATTTTTCGTAAGGGACGTCATCTATATATTGACCGATGTTTTATATATTCCGTTGATACCTCTTCAAGCAATTTAATGAGGTGTATGGTTGCAATTTACGTTCGTGTCGAGAATTGTGTTTCTTTAATTTGGATAACGATTATTGTTTGTACTACGAATTATATCATTGTTGTATTGAGGAATAAATAAATGTAAGAATGGTTATATACGACTTTTTTTGTAATATTAAAATAAACCTGTAATTATGAGACCATTAATATTTTCTCAGTGGTCAACTAAAATATAGATATTGAGTTTTTTAACAATATAACATTATTCAGTCTAATTTTTTACATTCTAAAGTTATTTTTAAACTGTCGTCTCCCAGAAGACTGGCATAGGATTGACCATTATAGAACAAATCTCTACACATTACGACTTTCACGATGTCGAAGTGAAGGCGTCTACAAATGTTCTGCGTTTTGAACGATGTAAGAACAGAAGTCACCACCTGCGGCCTCGGTTCTAGAGGCAACACAGTACCATCCAAAGACGTCTTTACGTTTTCACCCTGCAAAGCAAAACTCAGTCAAAAACAAAAGACATCAAGGAAACCTTTAAGTTTAACTTTATAAAGTAAGCGAGCTAGCTCTAATGAAAGTTCGGCTAACTTCAGTCCGATTCCACGTTTACCATACTCTGGATCCACACCCAAGAACACTATTTCCAGCAAACAATCGGCGTTGTAGGGTGTGAAGGGGTCCAAGGTGTCTTCCATTTCGATTAGAAACTTAAACACTCCAATTTTTTCTGGATATTTTGCCTGTTTAATGAAATCCTCATAAAAAGCCTTGGACGAAGTAGATTTATGCTGGAATCAAACAGAAATTTTTACCAGATCAAAAACGGAGTGAAACCGTCACCTGGATTTTGTTTAATGACACTCCCACCACCTTTTCTGTTTCTTTTTCTATGGCGATGATGGAAACTCCATGCTTCGCCATGTTCAGCATCAACACATCACATTCTGCGATGGCGTCCGGGTTTCTGGCCAGACCAATCGCCGTACATACAGTTTCGTGCTTAAAAAATGCCTCCCTTAACAAGGATACTGTTTGGTCGAGACGCTGCGCTGTTAGCGAGACATATTCGATTTTACCTAAAGATAATATGTTCTAAAACTAAAGTTTGCAGTACCATATAGATAAGCACATCTTACTTTTATTAATCTACTTACAGAAATCTAGAGGTATCATGCTTACTGTTCATGCTTGATCTGGAAAAGTCCCCGTACATCATAATTCCAAAACAATTACGATCTATTATCATATACAGGGTATGTAACTTTCGTAAATTTATCCGACGATTCTTTACATCATTTTGAACACGTTTCCTTAGATCATGCATGGAAAATGCTACCATTTCCAAGGAAAACAGGTCAGAACTTTTTGAAAGTTTCCTAACAATTGGCAATGTCGCCAATTCAGTTTTTCATTTCACTGGCCTCTTAAGCTGGATCCTTTTCTTCAAGTTCTCAGCTTTTATTGTTACTATAATAAAAAGACTACCGGCTTTGAAGATGATGGGTCATCTATTTGTTAAGAATCAGTGGCGGCTCGTGAGGGAGGACGTTGCATTCCAGCATTTATCACAGTAAACAATTTTTCAGAGCAAAACACCATATTTAATTTCCTTTCAGTTTCTTTCTTTTAACTCATTTTAAGCTATTATTAAAAATTAAAATCTCCAAATGTAGAAGAACGTCTGCCGACCCATCACACCAAATTATGCGGATAAAACTTCCATCCGCTCGCTACAATTTTTACATCATTGGTCGGACGTTTACCTCCAGCGACCGTATGCCACGTCATCTTTTCTCGTCGTTGGCGTTACATGTTTTGTTGGTTGTCATAATTCCTGCAAGCCTGCTAATATTTAAAGGAGTCTGTCGATCAAAGCAAAACTGTCAAGTCTTATGAGAGAGTGGTGATTGCAGCAGTTCTCTGCTCGTCAAAACAAACCACAAGATTTCAAGAGATTCCAAAAAAAAACACAAGAGGTTGATCTTTACACCTTGTCCACAACCTTTTCACTGGCTAACGTATTTTAAAATCACGTCAAAGATGTCATAATAATCTTGAACAAAGCTAAGAAAATATTTTATAGACACTGAGGACTTATTATACTGCCCATGTAGCAACATAGAGCATTCAAGCAGAGTTTAATGTAATCTAATCCAACAAAAACACTCCCATTTGCATTCAATTCATGCAAAACATGCACCAAGATCCACAAACAAAACAACCGATAAAAAGTAAAGGTCATATTTATTTAATAAATTAGCCTTATAATTCTAAGTACTCGTACGTTAGATACGGGGTTTCGTTGCCTATGCTGTCAGATAGAGGGCGTTCATCGTAAACGAACTGGTCGAATTCGATTTTCGTTCCTGTTTTGAAATTCAAACTTTTCGCGATTTTTTGCGTGACGAACGACGTGAATATGCCGGTAACAATTTGCGGGGGGTTCCCCAGTTCTATTTTTTTAGCGTCTATTGACACCTTGACGTTATTACCCGCTTTCAGTTCTCTGGCGACATCTATGGAGACTTCAAATAACTTTTTCGCGATGCCCCGTTTCCTGTAGGACGATAATGTACCTAGGAACATGATTTCTAACAAGCTTTCCACGCCGCAATGTTGAAATATATCGAACTTGCTCTCTATGTCAGCCATCCAAACAGTAACGCCCTTGGAAGCGGAATGTTTTAAACATTTCGCATACTCTGGAAAGAACACGTTTTGTCCGGGTTCCTAGAAAAATAAAAACAGATGACTGTAAGTGTCAGGTCAAGAATGATTCGATTTTCGAACCTCTAGTTTATTAAACGCGGCACCAGCGACCACTCCTGTGGCCTTATCCACGCCAGCTATTGAGACGCCATCTACGACAGCTCTGAGAAGTAACCCGTCCATTTCGGGAAACGATTCTGGTTGATTGTGCATGTCGAATGCCATACAGACGTTTTCGTTGATGTAAAATGATTGCTGCATGGTTGCTAATGCTTGCGGCAGTAAGTCTTTTGTTATGGATACGTATTCTATGGTGCCTTAAAATAAACCATGCAAAAACAAAGCTATTTTCCCCATACTAGCCTTAAATGCAGTCACAAATGATCAGAAATCAAACAGATTTATTTTTCTAACATACATATGAGAACCACAACTTAATTCTTGGCAGTTTTAGACGTGATGTCGTTCGAAAGTAACATTTGGAATAAGTAGTAGTAAGTACAAACTGCAAAAAAGACTCCGATAACGATCACATAGTTGAGCTGGGAGATTTTATCGCACCCGACGTATTCTCCAGACTTGGCACCTTCGAATTTTCATCTCTTCCGATCCCTGCTACATCACCTGATCGATACGCGCTTCACATCTCTCGAGGAAGTCGATAAAAGCCTCAATGACCTTATCACTGAAAAAAAACCGACAAGTTTTTCTCGATCTGGAATGCGACATTTCGCCCGAAAGATGGCAATGGTGAAGGATATTACTTCGAAGAATAAGTTTGCGTTGTTGAAAAGACTTTTTCATAGATAAATGTGACGGGTAGTCGAAAAAAGGCCCAGAATTAAGTTGAGGACTTAATAGAAGGGCAGATTAGATAGTTTCCGAACAAAAAAAACACGAAAAAGTTGTGACACTGACACAAGAAATGTCAACTGACTTTGAAATGACAGTAGGCTTTCTAGAGCCGTACAACCTATTTCAAAATTTCATTATTTTTATTTACGCAGGCGCGTAATATACAAAAAATTGTTACCTTTTCTTTACCTTTTTCTTACCTGTGGCTTACATGTCCAGTTTTCAATAGAAAATGGTTTTTCAGAAATGCGTCCTTTCAAGAAGTCATAGTTGGCCAAGCTTTCATGGCCTACTATGATTTCTTGGAGACCTACTTAGATTTTAGGGCTTATGTAGAATATCTGTCGAAAACTTATCAATCTACCCTCAGATGTAACTTCGCACATAAAGGATTATTTTTTTAGTGTGTCCGAACTTCCGATAGGGGTCGCTGTCAAACGAACTGCGAGTTTGCGCGCCTCTAGTGTCAAAATTATTCAGTACAGTTTGACAAACTATCGTGGAACGTCTAATAGAGCAACACTTGCTACAATGTCGAAAAAAAAACCTGTTAATTGGCCATCAAGGTCATGTGATTTAACTTCTTTACATCTTTGAATATACAACTAACTTATATTCAAAACTTTGGATTAGTTTCTCTGAGATTAGATTACATTTTTGGTCTATGCCGATAAACCAGGAACTATTGGCGCCTTGCAAGCTCACATAACTCGGACATAAGAGTCCAATTGCTTGAAAAAGTGGTCGGAAATAGGATTGGTAGAATGCGCTTTGACAGAAGTAACCACGACGAACATTTGTCCGAAATTGTTTTCAATTATTAATGCTACTGAATGTTATTTCACATAAAATAACTAGTTTCAAGGCATCCAGTTTGGTTGTTGTTTTATTTGAATCCAAAGTTCGGACGCACTAAAAAATCACCCTATATATCATGAGATCTTATGCTTTAAATGATTGGATGTACATACAACTACATGCTTTAAAGTTAAAACCACATATTAATCAATTTTTTTATAGTTAAAAAATGCAGTATCAACATACTTTCGATAAATAATTTAAGTGCAATGCATATTTTAAACATTCGACTTGATATCAGTGTTATTTATTGAACTAGTTAGATACAATATTCTTTGAATCATATTCTGAAGCGATAATTGGAAAAAAAATATTGTGAGGCCATAGATCTTGATTTTTTCGTCGTATATCGTATTTGAATGCTTTTGCGTAATCGATTACTCTAAGGAAATAACGTGAAATTAAAAAAATAGACTCTAAAATAATCTAAGTAAGAAGTCTACTAGTTCATCCATCCATAGTACCATCTAGCGGTTAGACAAAAAAACAATAATATAAATTACGATTTTTAAAATAAACAACGTTATATATAAAATACTATGCTTTAAAAATCTTCGTTTTCTAATATAAAGCCTGGCAGCTAACAAAAAATGGAAAATATTTTTAGTTGGTCGCTGCATTCATTCGAATCTCTCCCAAGTTCTCGCTTGGGAGATCGTAAAAATTGGGTCATAGCACTACCTGAGGTAATTTCGTAGTTCTTATGGTTTTCATATAGGGAATTATCGAATCTGAATAATTTTTTGTTTTATGTAATAAAACTCACTAAATATTAATTACACAAGAAAATTTATTTTAAATAATTTGCCATAAAAACTTATAGAAAATAGAAATTCCTTACCATCTTCGCTGGTGGCCCACACTCGTGGTTTGTTCATTTTTTATATATATCGCCACTTGTAAATATCTGTAACACTCTATCTTGTTTCTAACCGAGCGGTTGCTATTTATATATCTCGATCTAACGAGACTTTTAAATTACCTAATGTTAGTTTAGCGTCAATCGAAGTCCCATTATTTTATTAAACGCACGTGTGAATTATATTGTATCTTCGAGATTGTTATTTTAGTCAACTAAATTGTTTGTTCTTTCCGTAGGCACTCGATGATTGTGTATTACATTGTAGATACATAAATAAGACGAATTCAAACATATAATAGTAATATATTTTTATATACCCTGATGTAAAAATATTTTATAATATAGCATGTTAGGCAACCAATAAAACACCGTATAATCTTCTCTGCGCATGAGTCATTATGGAAAAGCAAAATAATCACAAAAACAAAATGGTTTCTTGTCTGTGAAATGTGTTTGTTATGCATTTTCCCTCTAAAAAAATGCGAAAGTTTTATTTTGATTTTTCGGTCTAGTGTTGAATGGATCGACTGAATTCGGTCGAACGGGCGTACAGATACATAAAACAGGGTGCCAAGGATTGTCATTGGACCCGTTGCCATCGACGCTGTGGTTTGAAGCACGTTTGAAAAATCACAATTTTTTTACACGTAAAAGTTTAACCAGTGCCCCGGACGAAAGTGAATTAGTGAAATTGCCGTCGAAATCGTGACCGGTGTGCCGCAATCGCTTCGTAAACCCGACCCAAAGGACGTACGCTTTTGTTTTGTTTATATTTTTGTGTATCGAATTCAACCTTGTGATTATTTGTGACAGGAAAGACCCAAAACCGTTTAGCGATGAACGAAATTTTGTTGCATTGGAGATGCGGCGAACAAATCTCGATAGATCGCTAGTTTAGCAACATTGGCTTTTCTGCATTATGAGGGAGATGGTAGGAGGCTGTTGTGTTTGTTCTGATGATAGAGGCTGGTCTGAGAATCCACTTGTTTATTGCGATGGACAGTCGTGTACTGTTGCAGTTCATCAAGGTAAATAAAGGTCTTGCTTGAAGGAGCGCCTATATATATATATATATATATATATATATATATATATATATATATATATATATATATATATATATATATATATATATATATATATACATATATATATATATATGTATATATATATATATATATATATATATATATATATATATATATATATATATATATATATATATATATATATATATATATATATATATACATGGTAATAACTGGCAACATCGCAAATTGTTGGGAAAATTCAGTTTATTGTTTCCTTAAGGTATTTGAAAATAAAACGTAATATTTTTATTGCCTATTATTTCCTACGTTTCGGCATTGATTTGGTTTGCTTTGTTTTACAGAAAAAAGGAAAACTTACACATTAATGTCACTTAACGACAAATTTTAAGTAGTTTTATTAAAAATCACTATTTTTACACCATAGCACGTTTAAAACTATTTACGTCACATTAAGAAACATTTGATTAATTGTTTTTTAAATTAAATGTTCATTATGTCTATTATTTGAGTCTATACAAACCCAACACGATTTTAACCTCACTTTATCTTGTTCGGAAAAACTCCGGATATATTTGTAATTTAAGTGCTGCTTTAACATAACTTTTTAAATTATAAAAATAGACAGTTATTTTGCCAAAAAGTTATGTATTTTATTTAAAATACATGTCCATTGCGTCGCAACTTCTTGGACTTGTGCAACACTGTCATAAAACGTTCCTTTCATGGCCAGTTTGAGCTTCGGAAAGAGGAAATAATCACACGGAGATAAATCAAGGGAGTACGGAGAACGTTGAAGCACAAACACTTGTTTTTTCGTCAAACATTCACGGACAGCGGCGGTCTTGTGGGATGGTGCACTATGGTGCAACAAAAATCAACTTCCCGGCACTCCATATTCGATCCTCACTCGACCGATTTTCTTCCACAAACACCCACGGCTCTTCCACAGTCCAATTCGCATCGTAGGCGATCATTTCACACACTTTTTTGCCGGCCTGGCTTTAGTTCGTCTTCCAAAGCATCAAGAACGTGTTGTAATCGCTTATACTGCTCAAACACACGTGTGCGGAATAAGCAATCATTTTTTTTTTAATCAGTTCAGATATTTCTATAAAAGTTTTACCGACCTTAAAACAAAATTAAATATTAATTCTTTGTTTTATCATGATTTTGTGACGAGGTGACAAAAGGCACTATCACTTTATGCGCTATATCTTGACAATCCATTGATCCACTGTAATGATGGTGATCTCTTTTTATAGAGGGGATATACATGTTTTAGATTAGACATTGTTTCAGTAGATGGCGCTAGTAGTTATTTTTTTTATTTTAAAAAGTTTCGTTATTTTTCGCACATACACATACTGTGTATATAATAATTATATTTTGTAATAGTTTTTCAGTTATCTTCCAAGTTGAGTTACAGTAGATTAGATAGCAACAATGTTACCAATTTGGATCAAATTATTTGAATACAAGTTCACGTATAAACAGTTTTTTTTTGTTTTATTTATATATATTTTTCTGTTACAGCTTGTTATGGTATAGTAACGGTTCCCACAGGACCCTGGTATTGTTGTAAATGTGAAAGTCAAGAAAGATCTACAAAAGTGGTGAGTGATTTATAACTAGATGTAATTTAGTTTTATTGGTGTTATAACTGACCTTTTCTCTATTGTCTGTCAATAAGTTTTTTTTTTAAATCTTCCGAGAATGGCAATATTTCTGGCCATCTGAGAGCCAGTCCGTTTTTGTGTCTGGCTGGAATGAGTTGTGTGCGTATATGGTGTTTGATGATTATTGTAGCATAAGAAAACTACAATGGCGATATTAAAAATGTGCATATCTGCTTCGCAGAAGTGTGAATTGTGTCCTAGTAAATATGGCGCTCTCAAACGCACCGACAATCAGGGATGGGCTCATGTTGTTTGCGCTTTGTATATTCCTGAGGTCCGGTTTGGGAATGTTTCAACAATGGAACCTATCCAACTCCAGCTGATTCCGCAGGAGCGATTTAATAAGGTTAGTAACCTAGTAACATTACCATTATGAATATCATACCGGATGGTCCGGATAACTCGTAGGGATTGTCAATTAGTTGCAGTTTTAATGCTTGCAAACCAAAATTTGTGATACATATTATTAATTCCTGTGATATTTACAATGTTAACGTTAAGATTAATTTTGATTTGTCTTCAGTTAAGTTGATTCAAATAGGGTTTTTCAATTAAAAATAATTATCGATTTTTTTTACTTTATTTTAAAATTTCTGCATTATTGCTTTGATTAAGGTTTTCAGTATTTTTAAAACGATTTTCCCCTTACATGTTTTACAAACCATCACGTTAGACTCTTGATTTAATATTTGCAAATATAAATAACTCTGGTTGTTAACTAACTCTAATGCATGACCAGCCAGAGATTTCCCAAATAAGATTAAACTATTTCTTTAACATAACCTAGAAGAATTGAACATAACCTATGTTTAAACATATCCTATCAAATGAATATTGAATGAATGAATGAATGAATGCGTGAGTGAGTGAGTGAGTGAGTGAATGAATGAATGAATGAATGAAGGAATGATGAATGAATGAATGAATGAATGAATGATGAATGAATGAATGAATCAATGAATGAATGAATGAATGAATGAATGAATGAATGAATGAATGAATGAATGAAAACACTAAATATATATCCAACTGATTACACAGATTTCTGTACTCTTCGACCATCTGCAAATTAGATTATCCTCTAGAGATTTTCATAAGTAAAAGACTTTTCATATTCGATTACCTTCCTAATTGGTAGTTGAATTTTATTCTTGCCTATTCGCGCTTTCTTGAATATTATTATTCGTATGGTACAAAATAGACAATCCTGTAAGGCTTTCTCATTGTTACTACCCTCGATTGTGTTACTACCTGTAGATTCTTTGCGGACAGGCAGGAATATTCCTTATAAATTTGGCACGTTAATTTGTTTTCCCTATATGAATTAAATAATATAAATACACAGTTATAAAAACTGAATGCAAAAAACAAAAGGAACCCTAATCTAATGTTAATATTTTATTCTGAACTTACCTTTGAGCCTGTATATATTATGTAAAGATGTACGAGTGTAACCGAAAGCCAAAATAACAATTAAAAACAAGTATATTTGCAAATCGCTAGCAAACCAACAAAGGTAGTCAAAGATATTGGTTAAATCTACAGAACAGTGACTAAGATCTATAAATAATCTTTCCATTTACGACAAAAAAAAATGTTGTTCAATAGCTCAATTGAAAATGTTCTTGCTCTTTTTTCTATTTCAAAAATGGCAAGAATGATGTCCAAACAAAAAGCAAAATTTGTGCCTTTTACGGAGAGAGTTTTGCTGGGGAGACCACTGTGCAAAAGTGGTTTCTTTGGTTCAGGAGTGGGGATTTTGACGTCCGACCATCCTTCAAGCCTTGATGTCGAGGCAATAAATATTTACACAAACTATATTAGAAATAGAATGTCGATGGGTGCCATATCTGGAAAATATAGGACTTGTGGAATGATGTTCATTTATTTTTTAGGCTAGAAAATCGCGAATAAGAGTTATATCAACATTTCTGACTATGATCTTGATGTTTTTTTTTGGTAATTCTTAGATAATTTTCGCTAGGTTTGTTATATCTGTGAAGAAAAAGGCAAGGCCTCTAATGCGACGGTTGGGGCGTGCATGCAGTGCAATAAAGCGGGTTGTAAGCAGCAATTTCACGTCACCTGTGCGCAAAGCTTGGGTTTGTTGTGCGAAGAAGCCGGTAATTATCTCGACAACGTAAAGTATTGTGGATATTGCCAGCACCATTATAGCAAGTTGGTAAGTATATATAACAAAACGTTTTAAACCTTTAAAAAGTTGCGTTAAATACAGTTTTTTTTTGTACTAGTGATTTGAGATTATGGTTAGTTATAACAATTTAAGTTGGCAACATCGCCTTATTAGAACAAGTGTTTTTTTTATTCGGCAAGTTAATATGTTTAGTTCGTTTGTGCAAGATTGATTTTAAACTTAAACAAGGCGATAATTTATAAAAGTGATCGATAAGTTTGTGCGTTTTTTTTATTAATTAAAACTAACGTAGTCACTTGATACAATTGCTGGAATCTCTCGATAAGATGTTCCATCATACTAGGTGAGTAAATAAAGTAAGACGACTGGTGGCCTAGCGTTAGAGAGGGGACTGACTGACATCTGATGCGTATTCATCTCGAGTTTGGACTACCTAGAGTCACTTGGAGGTTCGTAGTAAATATTTTCGTGAGACTTACTTTATTTACATACCTCGTATGTCGATATTGATCCTTAGGGGCCAAATGAAAACTCAGTCTATGCCAGAACGGAAAATACGGTGATGCAATGTCTGGGCTGTATGCTAGATTTAGTAGCAGTTCTTGTAACAGGTCAACTCAGATGTAGCCGAGGACGGTCTCTGTCTTAATTAAATGTCTGAACTACTTTTAGGCTGGATGAATTCAGACAGTCCTTTTACCTTTCACATTGCATGTTTTCCTCTACATTTTCGTTGATTTGAAGTGCTTCTTCTTGTAATGACGCAAAAACATTCGACATGAAGACGGCAAAATAGCTGATAACGTGAGTAAACTTAAATGACACATATTTTGTATCACCACAGAAAAAAAAACGCACGAACTTATTAACCAGTTAAATATTGAGGGTGCAACTTAATTCGGTCGTTTTAAGTACAATAGTTGTCTGATGTATGAAGTAATCAATCCCAATTTCTATGCCAAAAGTTCTCTCCCTTGTAGAGAGCTGTGTAATTTATAGAGAAACAAACAAAATATAATAATTATTCGATGTGTGAAGGGACCAAGTCTGAAGAATACGACGTTGCGCTCCTACGTATACAATAGCACGTTGTCGTGCTGCAAAATCACTGTGCCATATCTTGTAGTCCATTCTGGTCGCTTTTCGGTCCTGCGGTCTATGTTGATGGTTACCCTGGATCAACCTCCGATTTTTTGCGTTTTAGGTTTTCGAAATATATCCATTTTTCGCATCCAGTCACGATCCGATGCAAAAAAATATTTTTCGGTTTTCTATCTATCTGTTATTCAGCTGATGTGGTACCCATTTTTCTGCCTTCTGGATCCATGGCATGCAGACGCTCACAAATAGTTTGGTGAACAACATTTAACCTAAGCTCGAGCTAACTCGACATCGTTTAAACATCAATGGAATTTTGAAAGGTAGCAACAAAATGGAACCCTTGTTTCCATCGCCATCTCTTAACATAATTAAGAATGATTAACCGTCACATCTGGTACTTTGGGTAGGTATTTTCATTACTTGAAACTGTGGGCCGAATAGTGAGTTGCGCAGTTAATATTTGATAACACGCAGAGCGACTGCGGTATACAAGCTGTAATCATACATCTACTATTACATCACGTTTGAATTGTTGCAGAAAAAGGGTGGTAACGTAAAAACGATCCCACCGTACAAGCCAGTTAGCGAGAACCACAATTCAGATTCCAATTCCGAGAAGGAAGCCGAAGAGACGGCCGCTCTGAAGCGGAGCACCTCGCCCGCAACCTCCAAGAGGAAGTCCAGCTCAAGCAGCAAGAATAGTTCCTCGAAAGTGTCAAATTCCTCCAGCAAGTCATCTGGATCTCAACAAAAGACTGCTCACAATAGTGGTAAAGGGTAAGCTTTGTTTTCTCATGCCTGTTTGTTCCTTCAGTCGCCTTTCAGTTCACTTCAGTTTTTTCCCTTCTGTCAGTTCACTGCATGATGAAATTTTTCATTTTCATTCATTCCGAGTGTTTTTTGCACGATCCATTGGTTCTTCTTCGCAGGTCTTTCTATTTCACCTTTTAATGACAATTTGGCGTATTAAACAATAGAACTACCGGTCTAGCATGCACTTAGTACCGAATTTTTACGGTACTTTACGCCATAGTTTTCGAGATAATCCACTCGATTATCGAAAGAACATAATCAGACTTTTCTTCAACCAAATCGTTAACTATTAGCTTCTGCGTGAAGTCTGTCTTTGATAACCTCTATATATCACTTTCAGATCTTCAGACAAAAAGATTTCAACATCGAAAAGTGGCAAGGCTGATCAGCCTACCCCACCCGCATCCGCAAGTACGGATAAAATCGACAAGAAAGACAATAAAGGTGATCACCCGACGCCCGAATCGGACAGAGACTCTAAAGATAAGGATTCTAAAGGTTACAAGAAAAGGAAAGTGAACTCGAGGACGCCTACGCCTGTACAAAGTGAAATCAGTGTAGTTGTGAGTGCAGTACCTCTGACAAACGCCACGTCCTCTTTTAGTGCTCAGACTACCGCGAGTGCCGCGACTCCCTCACAATCGGACAAGAACAGTGCTAGTGTTAGTGAAAGTACTGTCGAAAAATCAAAAAAGGTATTAAAAAATTAATATAGGCGAAATTTTGTTCAGGGAATTATTCTGATTAATGTTTGCTTCAGGTGAAAGTTGAAACCACCCAGTCAATCATCTCCAATCAACCAGTTGTTGCCTTAACTTCGATATCCACGTTGAAATCGAGCTCTACAACTACCGTCACTCCCTCTGAACTCACTGTGGTTGTGTCGGAAGTTACGCCTCCTGTTGCTGTAGCTACACCTTCAATAATACATACAGCACAGGTAATGAGGCCATTGGTGTACCCGGCTGGAGAATATATTCTGTTTTTATTTTAAACAGGCTCAAGCTCAGCATCAACAACAGTCCCTTGTTGTATCGGTACCTTTAGTCAATACGACCTTGAGTCCTCATCATCCTATAGTCAGTAATCAGACCAGTGTGCTCGCCACTACTCCTTTCCCAGCATCCACAGACAAAAGTACAGCGGGCAGTGGAAGTGGATCAGAAAGAGCAACTCCTGTTACTCCTATTGCTACTGGTAAGATCCGAATGTACATGTTAGAAAAACTGAATTTACTTTACAAGTCTCTAGATGCTTGTTTCGTTAATCATGTCACTATGGTCAGGTTTATTCTCATTCTGAACCATTTATTGTCACAAATCTGACTTTATTCGAATAAAGAAAAGTGTTATATTGATGAAATAAAAGCGAATAAAGGAATAAATATAGACAGGACAAAGGTGATGGAAAAGAGAGCCTAATCCAAGAAGAAAACGAAACTGGATCATCGTCGACGAAAACATTGAAGTAGTGAATGAAATTACTCATCCGGGAAGCAAAACAACATCACGACAGATATCAGAAGTCGTATTATGAAGGGTAACACAATTACATCCTCCTTGTAGCCTGTCCTAAGATCTAGACTTCTTATCTACAAAACGCAGATTCAGTCAGTGGTCAGTTATGGCTGCGAGACGTGGATCCTCACATACAAAACAATAGATACTTGCAATAATTCAAAGAATAATCAGAAGAGGTTTTGTAGCTGTGTGTATCTTTATACTTGATCAATTGTACAATGATCTGGATATTGGAAATTATGTGAAAGTTCGGTGACTCAGATATCACAGAGAATCATGGAGGGACGAACAGGCGGTGGCAGGACAAAAGAACTACTGAACATCAAAAAACTGGAAAAAGGCTGCTGTAGACTGATCCTGTTGAAGGTGATGGTTGAAGGAGCTCCAAGGCTCATCGACGTGGTTTGGTACCACAGGAAGAATAAGAAAACTTGTTTTTAAAAATATATTTTCTAATTTTCGAGCAGTCGATCTTCTCTTTAAACAAGCGGTTCTGATATTTCAGACAATATGATCATTACAAGCAACTCTAACCAAGGAGTTTTAACATCAGAAATGAGCGGAGGCGGCTTGAAGATCACGTACGAGAAGCAACCAGATTCCATAAACACGGAGGTTGACATGGAACTGGAGCTGGAGACACCACCGTCCAGCACCCAAGAGCTGCCTGCTAAAAGAGGAACGTAAGTATTTCAAATTATTCTACTAAGAGTTTTATTGTATTATAAAAGACAAAGATACATTTCAGGGTCAGTCTAGTAAGTCTTCATTCTTCAATTATCTTCCAATAAATGTATTAGTAACACCAACTATTGTACTACATGTATTAATACACAGGTACTACATGTACTAATACATGTATTTGTGCTAATACATACCAGTGGCGGCTCGTGCGGGAGGATGTTCCAGGATTTATCACACTAAACAATTTTCCAGAGCAAAACACCATATTTTACTTCAGTTTCTTTCCTTTAACTCATTTTCCTAGTTCACTTTCTGTATAGAGTTTCAATAGCACGAAAAGGAGGAAGGGGAAAGCAAAAATCTTCTTCAGCAGCACTATTTTCTCCTATTCGCCCTCCCACTTTAAAAACCCACCAGCCGCCACTGGTATAGACTAATGACGTCTGTGGAGCTTTTGGAGAGTAAACATGTGCCATCAAAGCAAGTTCGTAATGATGGCCAATACTTTGATTATTAAGGTAATTTATTTTGTTATGGAAATGAACGCTGAAATTTTGCGAAAACGTCGACATTATTAATCTAATATGTATTTTTATCTGTTCGAAGTGTGAACACAATCAAAAAAAATTTCGGGTCGATAGAAGCGTCTTCGCCTTCGGGGCTCTGTTCCTTTCTTGCTGGTGTTTAGCCATAAATCGCGTTAATTATGGTGACTAGCGTTTATACATATCTAAACACCAATATAAAGTGGTGACTCGATTTCTTGTTTGGTCCGTGCTGATAGCTTTCACATGATGTTTATCATCTCAAGAATTTTTTTAACAATTGGCTCGATAGTGACTCCAACGAGTCATCATCTTTGCGATCGCATCTCTCTCTACCGCAAAACTATCGACTTTTCGCTTTATCCTTCTACAACTACATAAGGACAAGGTTTGATATATCATCATTGTTCCCAAATGTGCAAATCCTGAATATCTTGGAGAATTCCGATGGTTTCAATAAGAAAAGAATCTCTGAATATATTTCCCTAACGGCATCATGAGATAATATTAGTTAAAGGTCTAGATTAAATGTCGCACTTCACTGACAGTGAAATGTTCATATCTAGTAGGTCCCAATCTCACGAAAAAAGCGACAGGACGACGCGAGGAAAGAAACGTAACAGCACCGGGTCTAATGGCATCTCCCAGACGCAGTCCACTTCCTTCATGGCTGATGTTCCGTCCAAGCGTTCCAGTCGATCGCAGGCGGCGACACCTTCCGGAACACCCCCGCAGCAACAGCAACAGCCAGGTGCATTTGCTGTTATATCACAGGTAAAGAAACTTGAAAAACACTAAACTCGGATGAGATTTACCACTTTCTCGACGCACATCAGGAGTTGAATCAATCTGATCAGATGAATCAGATTGAATCATCTCCTGATGATGCTAACATGGTTACCGAAACGCGCGTGTCTAGTGGTAAATCTGGAGTTTAGTAACTTGGTTTTATATATACAATATTGTTGTAACCATATTTTTCGTTTCGTCCCGTGGAAAATACCAGGAGAAAATCAAAGATTCGCCTCCCAGTAGTCCCAGTTCGGAAAGTCAAGGAGCGTCGTCTAGCGGCCAGTGCCGAACCCGTGCCAAGGGACGCAAGAGTGCGCCGGCAGCGGTGAGCTTGAGCACTCACGGTTCGATAAGGGAGGACAAGAAGGAATTCAAAATGTAAAAGAACCGTAATTTGTTTGCGAGTGGTTTTACTTAAACGGGCCCTTTCAGATTTCAAAATGGGGTCACGACGGCTCCTCACATGTTGGGCAATCAGCTGAATCCAACGTCGACCATGCACCAGAAGATGACTGATCATCTTAACTCGGAGCTGGAGGCTCACAGTGTATACAGCAACTCTAACGATACTAGTCCTACGTTGATAGGACCTCAAATGCATCATAAAGTTGTCCAATCGGTGATTACCTGGAAAAATGTTTCATGCTGTTTGTTCATGAAAAAAAATGTTATATTTCAGGTAAGAGCGAGCAGTACCGGTTCAAGTACCGCCTCCGGAGGCAGTGGTTTGTCATCAGTATTAGGTGGTGGCGGTGGAACGATTCCTCAAACCCTGGATCAGCTCCTGGTACGACAGTGGGAGCAGGGATCTCAGTTCCTCATGGAACAAGCGCAACATTTCGACAGTGCGTTGATTTCATGTCGTTCTACGAACGTAAACTGAAGTCAGTGTTTTTTTTTAGTTGCTTCTTTGTTGTCCTGTTTGCATCAGTTATGCGCGGAGAATCTTCGTCTGGAAGAACATGTTAATTCCCTGATCCAGCGACGAGATCACCTGCTGGCCGTAAATGCCCGACTGGCCATACCGCTTACGGGGCAACCAACCGTTTCGCAGCCATCTCAGTCGTCGCATTCTCATACAGGTATGTTGAATCTTTTCACGTCTGAAGCGTTTTTTCAGTAAGAGTGTCAGAACTTTAAAATGGTAATAGCGGCAACGCTGCACCTTGGAAAGATGTACGATTCGACAGTACGTAGAAATTGTAAATTGGAAGGCAACCCACGCTTTGGTGACCCACTTCTGAATTAATACCAGATTAAGAATAAATATAAACTGTTATTGTTACAGTTATACCAATTATAATTGGTGGATCCGGGTATAGATTAGTATCTCTAGTAATACTGGAGCTTCATATATAGGGGCCCCTGTATTAGCCCCTTTTAGCTTCACAAATCGCTTCATAGAGGAACATCTGTAGACTTTCCCATTTTTAACTTCCTGTTAATTTTATTTCTACTTTAGCTATTAATATAGATCCATCACGAATACTTTCTAAATTACCATTCTCCTTCTTCTTGCTCTTTTTATTCTTGTAAGTGAGATCATAATATGAATTCAACATTCTTCAATCCAGCAGGAGGAGATTTTATACCAAAATATAGTTTGGTTTGAAGGCAAACAGTTTATGGTTTGTGAATAAACATGATATCAGGATTTGGACTGATGAAAATCCTCCAGTGATTCACGAGTTACCTGTTCGGCCTCAGTCTGATGCTATTTTTGAGCTGAAGGAGTGGTAGGATCTTATTTTTCTGAAGATCATGATGGACGAAGATCAGGAATATGACAACAGTATATCTTCGTAATGAAGTGTTAAATGTGGATAGAAACAATGTCTGTTCTTTCAACAAGCCGGTGTGATCACACACCTCGCCAGACAATCGAGTTATTACAATAAACGTTTCCTGGACGCTTTATGGTAATCTCAACTGGCCACCAAGATCATGCGACCTCTCGCTCTGGTATTTTTTTTTTTGTGAGGTTATATATTAAATCTCTGACGTACAAAAATAAACCCCGAACAATTCTTGACCTTAAACGAATCATTCAGGTCACCCTTGAAAATATACCACGCGACATGCGTGAAAGAGTAATCGAAAATTGGGTCTCCGAGGGGGACATTTGAACTACGGCATTTTCAGAACGTAATACGTTCTTCACGATAAAATAAAATTGCCAGGTTATCACTTATAGTTATTATTGTGCGTTATTTTAACGTTCTGACACTCTTATTAGGTCTTAATTAACTTTTTTTTTTCCATCTTTAGTAAACAACATTCATCCGAGCGTTACAATGAATCACGCAGATATTTCTAGACAGTCGAGACACAGCGGCGGGTCCAGCTATGACAGGCACATGTCTAGTGCTCATCATCCGCCTGTAGAGAACGGTCTACCGCCGGATTCATACGCGCAAAATCCTCATCGGAGTCCTGTAGGTACAGGACAACCTAGCCCCACAGTTCGGTAAATATATTTACTTAAATATTCTCCTCCCCTTTCAGTGTTGACTTAATGTTTTGTGCATTAAAATTTAAAAGTATCGGGACACTTATTTATAACAACCCTTTCTCTCCCCCACAGGAATATACCTAACTGGCCCCTGGATCACTTGGCTCGGTATTTTTCGTTATTTGTTCCTATCCCCCCTTTTTCCTTCCTGTTATGGCCCTTGAGGCATTGTCCTCCTTCAACCGTCGCCTTCATTCGGATCAATATTTATCAATCCCTTGCCGTTTTATTTGATGTCCAGTAGTTCTTTTGTCCTGCCAGTGTATCTTTCTGTAACACTTGTTTCTGCTTGTTTTTTTTTTTCTTCACAATAATATCATCGCCGATTATCTAGTTCCTTCTGGGATTAGTTCTCTTTTCCATCACGTTCGCCTTGTCTATATGTATATTTTCAAACTGGTCCTCTCGGCATTCACGTTAATTTCTTCATAGGTCTCTCTTACTGATCTTTGCACTGTACACTGTGCAATGTATTTAGGTCATTTGCACTTATCGGATCGGTTCTCGATAACTGAAATTAGCGACATCGGTGGCGGTCGAGACCTGGATGAGTGGCTGTAATATAGGAATAGTTAAAATGTTAATGTTGAGCCACAACGGATCGCTTTGCTTTACCCTCACGTCGACATCAACGTTTCTTGTTAACTAGTTCTCAGTTTTTATGCAGCTTTACATTTTTTCCAGTGTTTGTTTAGTTATCTACTTTGAGCTCCTTTAGTGCTACGTATAGTTTGGTTCTCTTGATTATGTCAAATGTCTGTTTCAAATCTATAAATACTGCAAATATTTGATCTAAACGCTTTTGGTAGTACGATTTTTACAATTCACCACAATATTTGCCCTACAATGTCTACAACTTCCAGTTCAGATGGTAGGAGGAATAGAAAAGTAACCATTGGAAAGAAGAGAGACGTGAGCGATAGTATTTATTTTTTAGTTTCTGGTTGAAAAATGTATTGGCGTTATTTAAATGATATTTTGACATGTTTGGAATTCTGAAGTTAGTTCTAGAGCGAGTCTCATCTTATTGATTCTGTATAGGACACTTTATGGTTATTCTTCAACAGTGATTCAATTCTCAGCGAAATTCAACAAGTTAAAACTTTTACCTGTCTTAAGGGTCGATTCTTCTGTTGGAACTCATGGTGAGCAGTAATAAATTCACCACTAAATACCAAATAATCGAACGTGCGTTTCTCTAACCATGTTTGAATCATCAGGAGGTGATTCAGTCTGTCAGATTGCTAGTGATCAATTTGTTTGTGTGTAGTTTTAAACGTCTAAAGGCGCATATTAACTCCAACGTTACTAAACGATATTTAAATGAGCTGGTCCCAATACTTTTAGGTATGGGTGGTATACGCTTCACGTAGACTACAAGTAACAATAGGTGGGTACATCCTATTTATGGGTACACCTACTATTAAGGTCATCCATAAGCCGTGGGTTTTTTGTGAAAAATTCTTTAAATAAGCAAAAAAAGGCCAATTTTCAAAATATAGAATGATACATTTGAACTACCGTTAACTGGTAGGGGGGGGTGGTGGTAGCGATCTCCGAAGTTAGGTTTCTCCTTCATTGTGACCCAGTTTTGCGTCGGACAAATTTAAGACTTCCTTGATCTTGAAAACACCGTACAAAAAACGCATGAACTTATGGATCACCCTAACAATAAAGCATCTTAATGTTATAGACACTCTCCGGCAGGGGCTTACAGCAATAACGGTCTGTTGAGGCAGTGCGCAGACACGGGGGGCCGGGCGGCGCCGCCGCGCCCTCAACCCTACCCCCTCTACGACCGTCCGGGATCCTCCCACTCATCGTCGTCCCAACAGGTGTGACGTCGACGCAAACGTAACGACGGTAATTGGCTGGCAACGCAAGCTTATTGGTGTTGTTCTTTATGCATTTTGGTGGTTGTTTTCGGTCTTTTCTCCTTCCTTTTTTATTTTGGCAGGCTTGCGGATGCGCACTAGGGGTAGGAACGAATACTGTGCTTATTTAGAATTACCACACATTTCGGTTTGATCCAAAGCTAATGGGGGTACTCATAAGTAATGTCGTTTTTTGATACCGTACAAGTTGTTGTGATATTTAATCTCTAATTTTCGTTATCGTAGAACTTTCTTTTACTTTTTTGTAAAATGAGAGTGATTTTGAAGTATAAATCTTGTTCGAGTGCAGTTTTGATAGCTGTCGCTATCAGCTGACGGAGCTGCATCAGGCGAATACGGTGGGTATACTACTTTCCCTAATAGTAGGTAGGGGAAGTAGTACTTCCCAGTCTAACTCTTTGATTTATTTGCAAGAATGCCTTTAACATGGTTGAAATTTTTAAGGTTATCTTTCAACGCTTGCGCAATTAGATTACCAGAATATTTTTGATGACGAGTAGTGTCATCTTCATTTTAGGGGTGGAAACGGTCCAGACTCTCCTCGTAAGGTTATATTATTGGCAGTATTTATAAAATTTGAAAAAAAACGACTTTATTTGTGGGTTTAGTACTTACCTGTGAATCACCAAGTCAAAATTAGTTTGCTATATTCCAAGTGAGAAAGCAAACAATTTTAACAAACGTTATTGTTATTAACAACATTTTTTTTGACTATAAAACGATTAGAAATTTTCGGACGTTTTGGTCTCTTATTAAATATAGCACAGTTTTCAATCTTCTTGGGATCGTTTTAAGTTAAAAAAGCACTTTTTTTGTATATGTTATGCAGGCCAAGATTTATAAACATTCTATTTCAAAATACCAACCCTGGTCAAATCGTAAATTTTGCTTTTGGATGGCCCAACTTGCACCTTACCTTAAGGTTACCCGGAAAGTACATTTGGTTTTTTTACGTACACGAGAATCTTGTATGAAGAATTGTTCAAGAATCTTTTATCGTCGTGCAAGAAATTTCGTGAATTTACTTGAATGAGTTTTGCTATGAACAAAATAAATTCAAATCTGATGGTGCAATGTCCGGATACTATGGTGGATATCGTAACTCGTCCAAACCAGTAATTTCTGGTGACTAACCAAAGAATGTAGCTGGTTCACATCTACAGTTTCGTCGTTCATTTGCCCAAATGTGCTTTTGTTAAGCTGGTCTCGCGATTTTTTTGCGTTGAACGTTATTCTAAATCTATTTTTCATCTCCAGTTATCGGTTGTTTTAAACAATGGTTGCCATTTCGAACATCTAGGCACATATATAAGTCCGATAGTGCCATCTATATGTGAAAACCGAAAGTACTTTCTGGGTAGCCTTTATAGTTCCTCTAACCCATAAAATCAGCTCCCTTTACGTTTTCATGTATTGCATGTTGACGCAATTGTATTATCACAATGTTTAGTTCCATTCAGTTGATACAGTGGTGCCTAATAACATAAAAGTGGCAGAGCCTTATTGATATATTTTATTTAAACTCATTTTTTCCATGTATCTCAGACAATATTAATTTTCCAGAATGAATTTACCAAGTCTTTAAAAGGTCTATATGTTATTAGAATATAGACCATTACTTTAGTCACAATGATGCGACCCTCATCCTAATCTAACAAACTAACTATTTACAATTATACGTTGAGATATTTTAGAAAAAATTACGGTGTTAAAAAAATAAGAGCAATTTTTTACCGAAGCTTTGTAGCATGGCCTTGATTCTTAATTACTGATAGGCATCTTCTTGGCGTGAAAGCCACTCTAACATTAATATATTTTCTTTCAAAGAAATTATTTGCACTTCTCTTCAGCTTAATGTAGCATAGTTATCTCTAAGATCGCTAAGTAAATTTCTTTTATCTAAAATATTTGACTTTCCCCGTTATATGAAAGCCCCATACTTTCATGTTACCAACACTACATGGATTGGATTCTTCATTAATATATCTTCTCTCATATAATTTGCCATCAGAACCCAATAAATTAATTTTGGTGTTATTCAATTTTTCCTATTCTTCTTTTCCTACCTTCGGTGTGAAATACTAAACTCAAAGAAATTTGCCACTAGACACCGAAACACGTGTTTAAAGTTCTCGGCGCACCTTTTCGCTAGCCGTGTTAGCACCATCAGGAGATGATTTCATCTAATTTTAAAAACTAAACTATGTTTTATTTATATGAGCCCCTAATTACTTACCTACTACCTACATAATAAAGCGTGTAAAATAGGATTACAAAAAAGAAAAAGAGGAAAAAAAAGGCGAAAAGAGAACAAAAAAAAAAGACAAAAAAAATAAACCGTGAAGTTTACTGACCATTGCATTAATAATTAAAAAAGTTGACTGAACGGAATAGGTCCTTAATCCCGGTTCTTGACCTTTGTGACAACTAAATTCAAACGTTTTTAGTACACCGGTTTAAAATGGCGAACAATCAACCAACCGAACTGAAGAACATTTACGTCATTGGATGCTGTTTTATATTTGATCGGGTGTTAATGCAACGGTTGGAACAAAGAAAATTCGTGATGATTGAAAGTCAATAAGTGCCAACGTTGATTTAGGAAAATTTCCAGTGGTGATTTTGACTTATCTGATAGCGATCGAAGTGGACGCCCTGTAGACTATAATAATGACGCTTTAAAATCACTGGTGGAAACTGATCCCAAACTGAGTAGAAAATAGAGAGATAAATAAAGAACTGAGTCCAGGAATTCCGAATTCAAGAAATCGGGAATGTTTACAGGCGGGGGTTTACAGGGTTCCTTATCTATTGTCGGAAATCAATAAAGATTAACGGCGTACAATTGGCACATCTCTATTGTGCAGATAACGTTGATCAATTTTTACGAAGGATTGTTACTGGTGACGAGACAACAACGACAAGAGCACCAAATAATGGCTGCCTCCAAATCCCGGCACCCACTCCTATACCATCCTTCAGTTTAAATAAGGTGTTAGGAGGTTTTACCACATCCCCCATATTCTCCAGACATAGCACCATTCGACTTTCATTTATTCCGATCCACGAAACATTCCCTAAGGAATAGGAATTTCAAAAATATGGATGGCAAAAGGTCTTAGATAACCACGGAGATTACATAATCGACTGAAGTTGAAATTAAATGTAAATAAATTCGTTGTTTTGTTGCCACCAGAAATTATCTTGGCTTCAATCAAATCTGTGCCCGATACGTTCCGGTAAAGCAGTAAGAGATTTCTGAATTGATGTTCGACTTTTTTGAGGCGTATCGTGACATGTGATGAAACGTGGGTGCATTATTACACTCCAGAGACAAAAATGGCGATGGAAAGACGAAACCTGTCCTGTAAGGGCTAAAACCCGTGTCTCAGCCGGTAAGGTTCTTGCGACCGTTTTTTTTCGGAAGGGAGTTTTGCTGCCCATTACTGCCAGCTGTTGGAGGCAACAAAATTCCCTTACAGACGCGATGTCCACGTCAGAGACGTCCTCCTCCATGACAACGCCAGGCCACACACACACAGCGCTTTGGACGAAGGAAAAACTGAAGAATATGCATTGGGAAACACTAAAACATTTTCCATACAGTCCAGATTTGTCACCCTGTGATTATTTTTTGTTTGCGCCTTTGAAGGGTACATAATGGAGGGCGCGTAAGTGATCGATGACCCAAACTCAAAGTTTCTATGAGCAAGGAATTCAACAGCTTCCAAACCGCTGGGAAACGGCCAATTCCGGTTTATATTTTATACACCCTGGTTAATTATAAAAGAAAACTCGGTTTTTAAAAGATTTTTTCTACCGCTTTTATTTTATCGACCACCACTGTATGTAATTTCAAATTCTGAACTGGAATTTTTGGAGATTTTCTTTGCAAAATTCTTCTTTTTTCCTTTTCAGATGGTCATAAGGAGAGATAGGGATCGCGATCCAGACATCTATACGTACAGCTCGAAACCAGGTTAAGTGAATGAGCATTGACAAATCAAGCAAATTACCGACTGATTAGTTTTCTTTTTTTCTGTTGCTTTTTTGTGATTCCCAAGAAAAAAAAACATGAAGCTTTCAATGTCTTGATTATTTTCTAGTGCTAGTTTTTTCTTTTGTCGGGAATCACATGAATAGGAGATGCTGTACAGGGTGTAAGAGAAAAACACTGTACAGAGTTTGCTTTCAAAGCATATCAATTATTATGAAGTAGGTAATAATTTTGTCTGTTTCAAACAAAAAGGTAACGGTTTCTGTTACGTTCGAAACAGACACAGATAGCTCAGGGAATCCTATTTTGGAGTTGAGGCTTTTTACATTACGTGTAAGGCCGATAATTAAGCCATATTAGAATAATGTAAATTTTGCCAGTCCTTATTTTGGGTGAAAAAAAAACAGTAATATTTATGATAGGAGTTTTTTAGTGGTCATGATAGTTGTTAAAAAAGTACTTTGTTTTGAAATTCTAAGATATTCGTTACCTGTGAGCATTATGATCTTGCAGTCTAATCAGCTAAATTGTTGCAAATTGATGTACAGCTTAATCCTTGCTAGTTTTAACCTGGTGATTAAAATGGTGTCTTTGACCTACTTTTTATTTTATACAGTATATACCTCCTTCCAGTATGCTTCAATAACAGTTTTTTTTCTTTAAGGGAAATTAATTATGCAAACCAGGAATCTCCAAACTTTTTATGATCAGAACCATAATAAAAAAAAATATATAATATTTTACACTTAGACAACTATGAGTTTATCAATAATAACTGTTTATATAAAAATAATATTCAGGTATTATAATTCGCCATTGGCAAGACCGTGGGCTTGTACAGAAGTACTTTTCTCTCCTCTGGTGATACAGACCGTCAGTGGGTCTTGACTTCCTTGTGACAATAGTTCTTTTGTCATGCCAGTCTGTCTCTCATCTGTTATCTACTGTTCGTCCATTCAAGATTCGTCTTGGTACTTTTACCCACCTGAGTCACTGAACCCTCGCATAGCTTACAATATTGAGATCTTTGTATAAATTACTCGAGTTCTCTTCTCTCAAATACTTCAAGCATCCCTTCTGTTTTCTTTATGAGGGTCCACGTCTAGCAGCCATGAGTGACTACTGATCTTAACTTACGAGTTTCTTTGTATAAGTTTAGAATCTAGGACGGACTCCAGGGAGTCAGGAGTTTTGTTAGCTTTTATAGTACAATTTCTGATATCTACGTGATTTTATATAAGTGATAAGTAAATTCATTCACAACTTCTATGTTGTCAGTTCTGTCCTCTTTCGATTAGCTCTCTTTTCCATCAGCTTTGTTTTGTTTATATTTATTTCCAGACCTGCTCTTTTAACTTTCACTTTTCGGTCTTTCTTAAATATTCTTTCCATCGTGTTAATGTGTTGTAGGTCATTTGCACATCCAACAGTCTGTTTTTTTATTTATCACTATTCTATTTACGCAGTGCCTGTTTGGTTGATGACAGTTCAATAATGTATTATAGAGGAGTGGTGCCAATCCATCCCCTTGTAGCAACTCGACAATCTCAACAATGGTTGAATTTTTACTACGACCTTAGAGTGAAACCTCGTCATCCGGGTTAATTTAATAAGCTTTGCAAAGCAAGTGTAAGTAATTTATTTTTTGATTTATTGTTAATTAAATATGTTTGTCTTCGTAATTTGATTAGTTGTTGGAAAAAATTTATCTACGTTAGTTTATATTAAATAAAAATAGAGCTGTGCGACAAAAATATTACTGTTTTTTTTACCATTACGGGGCTTTTTCTATATACAGTAAATAGTACTGTGGCCAATAACATAGACATTAAATTGTATAGACCCTTGAAATATAGTTTTTTATGCAGCAAGAAGAGAAAGGAATCCCTATTTTTCGCTAATATTTTCGAATTATTTATACTTTTATATATATAAAAAAAAAATTAACGCTAAAAATTTAAGCGAACAAAAAAAAAGGGGGATTTCAAGTGGACCACGCGTTTGCTGATTTCGTGCTACCAATTAGACGGGCGTCGGTTGATTTAACCTAGAGTTAACGTAAAACTGCCGGATATTCAAATTTGAATCCTTCTCGATCGGGATGAGAAGGAGACAAAAAAAACCATTTGAAATCACCGGGAAATTTCAGGTGACTCTTTATTGATTAAGTATGAATTAAGCTGTTCTGTAAAAATTGTAATATTTTTAAGTTGTTTCGTTTTCTTCGTCTGTAATATAAACCCATAGTAATTTAAAGAATGTTTTATTTTTTACAATTCTATAGTGAACGAGAGCACGGTAAAAAGATTGATAATTTTTAAACAAAAAATTGTTTCTTTAATCGAAATTCGATTTATTCTTCAATCTAGAATCCTTTTGGCTTGATACAGCATAATGTGTAAATAAACTGGTAATATAAACTACACTACCTAATGTACAATGCTAATACGGTGCCATCTATCCGTCAATATTGCAATATTTAAGACGTAATTCTTAGTGGCGCTATCTATTTGCTGATAGATAAGCAATATGGAATCTCTATCGTAGCGCCATCTGTTTGTTGGTAGTCGAAGAGTATAATTAAACTACTATGGCGCCATCTATTTGTCGGTATCCAAACAATATATTTTACATATTCTAGTACGCTAGTACATATTCTAGTACTATCTATGAATGACTTGATGTATTTAAATTAATTTAATGATTTATGAACATAGTTTAATACAGCTTTTTATCTGTTGTGCTTTTTTTTTTAAATGAAATATCGGATTTTCATGGAAAATTGATTTATTCTTTAATACAATTTCTTGCTGCCTTGATCCACTTTATGTAGAAGCCATCATATATATTATTGTTTATCTGGTACATTACCTACAGCAATTTATTGACTCTAACTTGACAAAAATATTTAACTAATAAAATTATAAAATATATTTAAATCTTTGATATTGTTCTAAGTTATATTTTGTGTTATAAACTAAATTGGTTGTTTTCGTTTTTTTAATGTTCCCAGCAACATGCTAATCGCTGAATATATTATGTTGCATAACCAAATACGCTAACAAATGATTTTGGAATAGGATTTTTTAATTGAAGAAAACGGTATCCATGCAAATTTAGTTTTTTTTTCAATATCTCCGTAAAGAACATTCAGCTGTTGCTTTTATTTCTAATTTTCAAGATTTAAATTGTTTCGTGGCTTTTTCTAACAATTATTGTACTCTTCTTTTATTGTATATATATAACTATATATATATATATATATATATATATATATATATATATATATATATATATATATATATATATATATATATATATATATATATAAATAAATAAATATATGTATATATATATATATATATATATATATATATATATATATATATATATATATATATATATATATATATATATCGATAACCAATAATACATCACTGTATAAAAGGTTGCAGAGATTGGACTTAATCATTTTGCTCTTTTTTTTTTAATAGAAATCCTGTAGTACATTAAAATGAAAATAGGAATAGGTGTTAGAAAGTAAACGTAATAACTTTTGTTTATAATACACTTTATATAAAAATATAACTAAGTAAGTTATTATATAACTTTTATATAAAATAAGTCGCCTTTGGACCTTTTGTAGTGTATGAAGTGACACCAAACGCTTCGAAAGATATATGGTTTTCACAGCAAACAAAGAGACTTGATTACACTTTTAGAAAGGCATAATCAGTTACCTAAAATTATCGAAATATCGTAATGGAAAACCTCACTAACCTTGACAAAGCATCTTTAAATAATAGTCCATGTCATATTGATTTAGTTTGTGTGCAGTTGAGGTTGAACCGCTGCGGTTCCTCGGTTACTGCATTTCATGCTGATATCTATTTTAGTAAGATACCACCGGTGCCAAAACTGAGATAAGTTCAAATAATAAAAAAGTTGTGGGGGTTTTTACAAGTCAGTTTTAGCATTACTTGTTTCATAAATGTTACCTTTGAACTTTTTATTTTGTTTTCTTTGATTCCATAGAAAACAAGATGACTTGCTGCTCATTTCGCATAAATTTTTTTCAAAAGTTTACCTATAGTGTTGTCACCGTTACAGAACAATTTTTCTACAGGTAAGATTTTTAAGTATTTATTTTTTTTGTCAATTAGTTTATAAGATTTAAAAAAAATTTCCTTGTCTATTTTTAATTGAATTTATATTGATTGATTGATTGAATTTATATTGATTATCTTTTCTAAAGTGCTTTTTTTATCTAACGGCCAGAGTCAGATTTTTATCCTTTGTTTATATGACGGATTTAATATATTGTATATTAGTGTGAGTCTATTAAAAACCTGCGCAATTGTTAATAACAATATTTATTAATAATGTTATTATATAACAAGTTATTTAAAAATAAACCGGACTTTAGAAAGGTAGAAATATATTTTCGAAAAACAACTATTTGTAAGCGCAAATGATATGATTTTCTACGCGTTCTTAAATGGGTTACAGCTGCATATATATATATATATATATATATATATATATATATATATATATATATATATATATATATATATATATATATATATATATATATATATATATATATATATATATATCCCTTTGTGGATCAGTATATATCCCCTCATTGGATCATAACATGATCAAAAATCTGCCAACCCGCATTGGACCAGCGTGGCAGATTACGGTTCATACCTTCAACATGGTATTTCAATATGTTTCAATATGGCAGTACAACCTCAAACACGGCCCTCATTCCCCGCGGCCAAGGGGCAACTACCTACGGCAGCGTGAAAACCTGCCCCAAAGCAAAGGGTGCTAAGAATCACCGGGTTAGATCAGGTTGCCATTGGACTTTTGACATTACAACGCTAAATAACGGACTATGAAAAAGGAGGCCCGATTGCAAGAACTGTTAATCGAACTTGACAACATACATTGGGATATTATTGGGCTCTGTGAAACACAAAGAAAGGGCGAAGATTTAATCAAACTGGAACCAACTGGACACGTATTTTACACTCGAGGTACGGAAAATGGCCGATGTGGCGAAATTGGATCCCTCGTCAACCGAAAGCTGAAGGACAGTGTAGTAAAATTTGAAGGTACACCTGACCGACTAGCCCAATGCGTCATTCAGCTGAAAAAAAAATTTTGGCTTCAAATCGTCCAAGCTTATGCACCAACTATAAGCCATAGGGATGAGGAAATTGAGGAATTTTATGATGATGTGGCCCAACTTTTATACAAGGAGAAATGTAGGTACAAAATCCTGATGGGTGATTTTAAAGCCAGAATTGGAACAACAAGGACTGACGAAAATGCAACTGGCCCATATGGAACTGGTGAGTGAGACAATAGAGGTGACAGATTGGTTGATTTTGCTGAAGAACAAGAACTATTTATTATCAATTCGTTCTATAAGAAAAATATCACCATAAAATGGACATGGAAAAGTCCATCTGGGCTCACAAGTGAAATTGACTACATCATGACCAACGATAAAACAATATTTACCAATTGTACTGTCCTTAACAATTTTAATGTTGGAAGTGACCACCGAATGGTATGAGCAAAAGTTAGAATTAACTGTCGAAGAGAATGCGAAAGAATGGTTAGATCAAAGAAGGGCAAAGTGGATTCTGAGAAACTGCTGGAGAGAGGAAGCGATTTTGAGATTGCTTTGTCAAACCAGTTTGCTGTGTTACAAGATCAGAAGGAAGTGGAACTATCAGTTCAATATGAAGAAGTCACCAACAATGTGCTTCAAACGGCTGCTTCAATAGCACCAGAAGACCAATGTCTCAAACAGAGAGAATCTCCAGTGAGACCATTGATTTAATGAAGAAGCGGCGGGCAATGAGAAATGCAGGTAGTCCTTTTGGCAGGGTCGAGTATACTGAGCTCTGCAAAACTATAAGAAAACGTATCAGGGAGGGCACGCGCCGATTCAACATACAGCTAGTGCAAAAAACCCTGGAAGAAAACAAAGAAATTAATAAGGCTAAACAGAAGATGAGAAACAAAAGAACGCAAATATATGCCTTAAGGCGTGAGGATGGAACAGTATGCAGGATGCGTACGCAAATGTCAGAGTTTGTCAGAAACTTTTATTCCCAGTTATATGAAGATCAGAACCAATCAAAGACAACAATACCCACGGAAGAACAAATGCCAGGTATCCTAGTGGAGGAAGTAACAAATGCTATAGAATGGATGAAAAACGGCAAGGCTCCAGGAAAGGACAGCGTAACTGTCGAAATGCTAAAAGCTGCTGGTCGGACATTACATAAAACACTGGCAAAATTATACTCAAAATGCCTTAAAGAACAAAAAGTACCTGACTTATGGAAAAATGATCCTTTTACATAAAAAAAGAGCACAGGAAGATTTAAAGAACTACTGTCCTATAAGCCTCCTATCAGTATGTACAAAGTTTTCACTAAGATAAATTCTATAAGAATATTAAAAAAAACTGAATGACGCACAACCAAGAGAATAAGCAGGATTCAGAAGTGGATTCAGTACAATGGATCACATCCAGGTTGTACAGCAGGCCATAGAAAGGCACGACGAATATACCATGCCACTGTGCATGGCTTTTATCGACTACGAAAAAGCATTTGACTCCATCTCAAAACATGCAATAATGGATGCACTGCTTAGCCAAGGGGTAGATAAAGCATATGTAAACCTATTAAGATCGATATATGAAGGAGCTACAGCCACAATTCACCGTGATGATCTTGAAGTGGGAATTAAGGTAGAACGAGGTGTACGGTAGGGTGACGCAATATCGCCTATTCTTTTCTCGGCTGGCTTTGAAGAAGTATTCCGTAAACTGGATTGCGAACAGGACGGTGTAAAAATCAATGGTGAAAACTTAAACCATTTTAGATTTGCAGGTGATATCGTTCTCTTTTCACAAGACCCAGAGGTGCTGCAAAGACGCATACAAGAACTGCAAAGGGCTGGCGAACCATTTGGCTTGAAAATAAACCAGAAAAAGAGTCAGGATATGTTCAATAACTTCGATCAGGACAGAAAAATGTCAGTTTTAGAAAGGGATTTGGAGATTGTGGACAGCTTTATATATCTTGGGCAGAGGATTTCAATGGAGGGGAATACCGCCCGGGAGGTGGAACGGCATGTTAAATGCGGCCGGCAGGCATTAAATCAATTGAAATTAAATGATGGATTGATGACATCGTTAAGTATATAGGACCGGAGTGGCAGAGGAAAGGTCAGGACCGTGCAAGTTTGAAACATGCCGTAGAGGCCTTCATCCTGCAATGGATCGACATGGGCTGATGATATATATATATATATATATATATATATATATATATATATATATATATATATATATATATATATATATATATATATCATCATCATCATCATCAGCCCGCATCGATCCACTGCAGGATGAAGGCCTCTTCAGCATGCTTCCAACCTTCACGGTCCTGTAGAAATATATTTTCGAAAAACAACTATTTGTAAGCGCAAATGATATGATTTTCTACGCGTTCTTAAATGGGTTACAGCTGCATATATATATATATATATATATATATATATATATATATATATATATATATATATATCCCTTTGTGGATCAGTATATATCCCCTCATTGGATCATAACATGATCAAAAATCTGCCAACCCGCATTGGACCAGCGTGGCAGATTACGGTTCATACCTTCAACATGGTATTTCAATATGTTTCAATATGGCAGTACAACCTCAAACACGGCCCTCATTCCCCGCGGCCAAGGGGCAACTACCTACGGCAGCGTGAAAACCTGCCCCAAAGCAAAGGGTGCTAAGAATCACCGGGTTAGATCAGGTTGCCATTGGACTTTTGACATTACAACGCTAAATAACGGACTATGAAAAAGGAGGCCCGATTGCAAGAACTGTTAATCGAACTTGACAACATACATTGGGATATTATTGGGCTCTGTGAAACACAAAGAAAGGGGGAAAGGGATTCAGTACAATGGATCACATCCAGGTTGTACAGCAGGCCATAGAAAGGCACGACGAATATACCATGCCACTGTGCATGGCTTTTATCGACTACGAAAAAGCATTTGACTCCATCTCAAAACATGCAATAATGGATGCACTGCTTAGCCAAGGGGTAGATAAAGCATATGTAAACCTATTAAGATCGATATATGAAGGAGCTACAGCCACAATTCACCGTGATGATCTTGAAGTGGGAATTAAGGTAGAACGAGGTGTACGGTAGGGTGACGCAATATCGCCTATTCTTTTCTCGGCTGGCTTTGAAGAAGTATTCCGTAAACTGGATTGCGAACAGGACGGTGTAAAAATCAATGGTGAAAACTTAAACCATTTTAGATTTGCAGGTGATATCGTTCTCTTTTCACAAGACCCAGAGGTGCTGCAAAGACGCATACAAGAACTGCAAAGGGCTGGCGAACCATTTGGCTTGAAAATAAACCAGAAAAAGAGTCAGGATATGTTCAATAACTTCGATCAGGACAGAAAAATGTCAGTTTTAGAAAGGGATTTGGAGATTGTGGACAGCTTTATATATCTTGGGCAGAGGATTTCAATGGAGGGGAATACCGCCCGGGAGGTGGAACGGCATGTTAAATGCGGCCGGCAGGCATTAAATCAATTGAAATTAAATGATGGATTGATGACATCGTTAAGTATATAGGACCGGAGTGGCAGAGGAAAGGTCAGGACCGTGCAAGTTTGAAACATGCCGTAGAGGCCTTCATCCTGCAATGGATCGACATGGGCTGATGATATATATATATATATATATATATATATATATATATATATATATATATATATATATATATATATATATATATATATATATCATCATCATCATCATCAGCCCGCATCGATCCACTGCAGGATGAAGGCCTCTTCAGCATGCTTCCAACCTTCACGGTCCTGGGCTTTCCTCTGCCACTCGGGTCCAATATACTTAACGATGTCATCAGTCCATCGTGCTTTCGGTCTTCTTCGCGGAAGTTTGCGATCAAGCGGTATCCACTCCAGGATTGCCTTGGTCCATCTGTCGTCCCATCGCCTCGCTATATGGCCTGCCCATCTCAATTTCAACTGTTTTACTCTTCCAATGATGTCACAGACTTTTGTTTGTTCCCTGATCCATGCGCAGGACTTTCTGTCTCGTCTTGTAATGCCAAGCATACATCTTTCCATTCCCCTCTGTACCACCCGAAGTTTTTGAATTGATTGCGATGTGAGTGTCCAGGTTTCACTTCCGTATGTCATAACGGGTAGAACGCACTGATCGAATACTTTTCTTTTTAGGCAAAGTGGGAGTCTGCTCCTAAACACTATGTTGAGCCTCCATACTAATTTCATTCTTTCGCTATGAGCTTTTTTCCTTTCGTCAGACCAAGTTGTTCCAGTCTTCCTACATTTTTCTCTCTGGCCAACCTTCCAAACGTCCACCTTGTGTCTGAAACAGCCTCTATCCTGAATTTCACTTTCTGAAATATTTGCTGATCTTAGGTCCTCTTTAATTGCAGCAATCCATTTAATTATTTCTACTTTAGCTTTACTCCTATTTTCATAAAATTCGACTATTTGTCTAGTTAACCTACTCGGATTCATCCGTTTTATGTGTCCGTAAAACTTAAGTCTTCTTTTTCTCATATCGCTATGTATATCTGTGTATTGTTTGATTTCTTGGTTTTCTCGAAGTCGGTATGTTGTGCTATTTATTTGTTTGGGGCCTATATTGGGGCCTATATCCTAAGTGTCATCTATCACGCCATCTGTCAAATCACACTTGACATATATCACAGTCAAACTTCTGCCATCTCTGTAGCAAGCCAACAGACTTTTCGAACGATTCTGGTAAAATATTTATTGGGTGACGCGAGCCACCCTATATTTTACCATGCTTAGTTGACATATTTTTATTATCTCCTGATGTATTTACGTTATATTTTAATACAAATAATCAACAATAATTTCAAAATAAAGTATGAAATGTGGGTCAAAGTAAGTGTTCCGCATAACACGTGTATTATGTGATTTGGATTTTGTTCAAATTCCTAGAAATCTTGGGATACTTAATATCAGTTCGATTTGGAGAGGCGTAAATAGGTGTATTTTAACTAGTATAATATCGTAAAGTGGTTAATTTTTCTATGTAGTCTCCTTTTAACTCGATCCACTTTATTTTTTCTATCAGAAAAATTATTTCACTCTATTTTCTTATGTCGAATAAACAATTAATCATTCCTATTATCAATAATGATAAATTTTAATCAACTGCATCTGACAAATTTAACTAAAGTTCTTTGTACTTTTTTTTAACCCAATTAACATCAATTATCAAAACCCAGCTAGTAATTGAAAGTAAAATGAAGGATATTGTTGCGGTATTAATGAATCAGTAATAGTAGTAAATCTTAGATTGGAATATAAGTTCTTTCGTTTTAGTTTTGGTGCAAGATCGTTCCTGTTCTTCTCGGTGCTTTTGCTTATCTCGTTGGATAAAACTAAAGCAACCGTAGCTGAAGATGTTTAGCGTCTGGGTCAAGGTTTACTTACATGAGCAATTTTTATTTTATTTCGAGATTCGAACGTAGAAGTAGCGAGAGGCCGACGTAGAAGACACCTCCCAGAAGGCTGGGGCACTTCTGGGGCGTTTCTTTGTTGAATTATACACTTTTTCTATTGAAATGCCGTACACTAGTTGGGTTTTCTTGGACAGCTACACATCCAAGTAATAGTCCACAAGTGACGCTTCCATTGACGTTTCCCATTCGCCGAATTGAAGGCAATCTCACCCTCGGTCTCATTGGATTGGGCATATGAAAAGTTTGATTCGACTTAATTTGTGTGTGTGTCTCGAATCTCAACGTTAAGCGGGTGCTGAGCGAAAGTTCAGGTTATACCAGTTCTGGCAAAAGCAAGAAAAAAATCCATGTTATTGTGTGTGATAATAGGTATATTTTGGAAAATCTTGAAATTCGACATCCTTGGCTATATCTTTAGATACTGTGATCACAGATTTTCCAATTTTTCAGTTTTATTTTTTATAAAGTGATCCTAACTAACCATGCTATTAATCGTAGTCACAAATCAAACAATGAACTTTGTTAATTTAGTAAAAAAAAAGTTTCATTGAGTCGTGGTTTAAAAAATTATATCAGCTGACACTTCATCTTTATGAAAAAATATATTACACTATAATGGGCAAGTTATTTAAAAAGATGGCCCATTTAGTCAAGATTTCAAAATGGTACAACAATAGGCACTTTTCTTTCTACAAAAATATTATTGCTTATCAGCTTTACTCACATATATATACATGTATACTAGGGTGTAATAATAGTACAGAACCTTCATTTATGTCCGAAACCCACGTGAACTGAAAATGTAAACAACTAACAAAAAAAGGTGACAAGGACATGCATGTTCATGTCCTTGTCACCTGTCTATCCCTACCCTGACCTAGTGGAATTCGTAGCTTGATTTTCTCACGGAGATAGGTTTACATTACATGATCTAATTTATGTTGTTTTCGGGGCTTGTAGTCATGTTAAATAAATCTTCCAAAAATATCTATTTCTTTCTACCCCTTACTTACTAGTTTTTTTTTTATTAGACAAGAGATATGATCAAATAAAGATGAAAGTCAAAAGAGCGGGTTTAGAAGTATAGTTTAATAAAATAGAAATGTAAAAATACAGAAAAACCAAGGTACGTAAAGGATGGTAAAGATATTATGAGTCAATTCTTCTGTTGGAACCTTTGGTGTGAAATACTAAACTTGAAGAGATTTACCACTCAACACCAAAACGCTATTTTGGACTGCTCGGCGCACGTTTCGCTAACCATGTTAGCATCATCAGGAGATGATTTAATCTGAGATTAGTGAGATTAAATTCAAGTAAGATTAAATCATCTCCTGATGATGCTAACATGGTTAGCGAAACGTGCGTCGAGCAGTCCATGTAAAAAGCGTTTTGGTGTTTAGTGGTAAATCTCTTCAAGTTTACTATTATGAGTCGTTATGCAGTATATTATGCTTTTACAAAGAAACCATAAGAGTTGCTTGTAGTATTTAAAACAAAAGTATTAAGTAATTAAATGAGATTTTCTTACGACCTAAGATATAAATAGTGTCAAACCTGACTAATAATCGGTAATGTAGTGTATTGTAGAACTGAGTAATGTCTGAATGATTGTGGAGTGTTTATATATTTTTTTCCTTTATTTGGGTTTTTCGCCACTATCTAAAACTCAAAAAATATAAAAAAGAGCTGTTCTTATTGAAAGAAAAAATCACTGGGTAAAAACAAAAAACCAAACGGAGACAAATTTCTCAGTGATTCTTTTTTGTAATAAATTTGCCTAACGAACAAAATTTTAAAGATACTGTAGAAGTGGTATCGTTTAGTGTGCGTTTGTATTAAAAATAATAGTATTTTAACCTTTGAATATAAAACTAACAGGAAAGAGCCTTGCTTATCTTAATGCACGTATAAATGTAGATGGAAATGGCCATATTGAAACACCACATATGACTCATTGTTTTGGAATTTTGGTAGTTGGTGTCAACAATTTAGAAGTTTATTAGTAGATTTATGCAATTTTAGTGTGTTTTAATCAATAGTAAGTGCCCAATAAGTGTACTGGAATACTCTTTTCGTGTGTTGTAGTGTAAATACATATTAATACTTATAATGGCAATAAAATTAATTATATCGGAAATAATGTAAACACATAAAATATGGTTAGTTGTGCGGGTTGTTCCCTGATACGAAAAAATCAAAATTCAGGAGTAACATAACATAGGTAAGTGCTTTTAATTGTAATTTGTCAATTATTTACAAATAAAAACGTATTTTGTTTCAATGACATTTTAAGGTTATGATGTAGACATATCGCCTGGCATGCATAAGCGTAGTCTAATTGATTTAGGTAAAATAATATAATAATAATGTTATTCAAGATAGTGTTGATTTTTTTACAGCATCATATGCTCCTTCCTGTAGTTTTATATTCAAAGATTTTAACCATATACTTTGCATAATTTTCATAACTTTCAAGTATTTTTAACATATACTTTGAATTAATCTAATATGTCGATTACAGTTGTCAACAGTTGTTAATGTCAAATTTGAATAATGGCCGATAATAACGTTTCCTGTAAAAACTATTTCCACGTAAAATAAGTTAAAATAGGTCTTAACAAAACCTTGTCAACAGCTAGTAGAAAGATAACAAAATAGACATAATTATGTTTCACTGAAAACCAATTAAGCCATCACACGTGTTTCAGTACACTGTAATTTAATGTGGACTTATGTAATTACGTATTTTTCTTACAGGCTCGGCGTTGCAATAGCAAAACAACCAATTAAAACGATTATATTATGCTGGATAGTGGTTTTTTTGAGCTCGTTGGGATTTTTGAGGTTTCGACAGGAAAAAAATCCCTTGAAACTGTGGGTGCCACCTCACACCACCTTCATACGCGATTCGGAGTGGCTCATGCAAACATTTCAAAGGGGATTCAGTGACGAAGCTGTTTCTATAGTGGCTGAAGACGTTCTCACGCCTGAAGTGATGTTAAAAGTAATTATACATGCACTGCCACCCGTTTCCTTTCACTGAATACATTACTAGTAAAAAAAAATGTTTTGTAGGACTTTGTTATTCAATTATTTATTACCATAATGTTCTAATTTTAGTTTTAAGTTATTTAAATGAAAATCTTAAATCTGTAGTTTCCTGTTTCCGATAAAAGAAACAGGAAACTACAGGATTTGGACCGATAAAAATCCTCAAGTAATTCACGAGTAACTTCTTCTTCGTGTGGATTTTCGGCTGAAGTTGTAACAGAACCTTATTTTTTGAAGACGATGATTGAAATCGTGTTAGTGTTAATGACGAATGTGACAGGAATATGTTAATAACCTATCTTTGACCTTAACTGATAAATTAGTCAAATATATTGAACTTTGTGAGCCAACATAGCGCTAGAAACGATCCTAAAAGTTGTCGAAACAATTTTACGACCTCATTTTTGAAATCGTCTCTTAAGTACCTGTTGAAATCCGTTGGACGTACAACATTATGTCAAAGTGCTTTCTTGTCATCGCCAGTTTCAGTTTAGAGAATGGCCAGAAATCACGCGGAGCCGAATCAGGCGAATATGGGGTACTGTACACGTTTCATTTGCTGTTATATGACAGCTGAAGAAACTTAGAGTGAAACACTTAACTCGCAGTTATTTACTACTAAAAACCAAATCACTTTTTCTCGAGGCACGTTTCGCCAGCCGTGGCAGCACCAGCAGGAGTTGAATCAATCTGATCAGATGAATTAGATTGAATCATCTCCTGATGATGCTAACACGGTTAGTTATCTAAAAAATATTTTAGATATAAATTGCATGGTAACGATGAACGGTACTGATTTTTATTATTTATTTGAAAAACAGGTATTTTTATGACATTTTCTCTGAGGTACGTGCGCAAACATTTGACTTTGTCTCACACAAAAAAATCAATGATTAAACAGTCGGTTTTGTCGTGTTTTGCGTCAATAATATTTTATAATGTATATGAGTAATCATCATAGCGATTCAATACCGAATCTAATAAATTAATAAATATCATTCATTAGCGTCATAGGCGTCATATTTTTTTAGGTGGAAATATATCGAGTTTCGAGCTAAATAAAAAGCATTTGCGGCACGTACGGCTTTTCTTCTCTAACAAAAATAAAAACGCGACTGAAAACCGTCGTATGCTTGTGGAAATGCTCGGTGTCAATGTCCCAACGTTTGTGGGCTTTGTTTTAGACTATTCAAAAGTGGTACAAGTTTTGCAAAGAACATCCAGGTCAATCGAAAAAAATTGAGCAAGTCGAATTTCAAGCATCATTGGAAGAAGGCTATGTGCAAATGGCAGAGAGTTTAAATGTTGGTCGCCGTACCATTTGTCATCATCTGCGTGCCATGGGAAAGATCCAGAAGGCAGGATAGTGGGTACCACATCAGCTCAACGACAAACAGTTTTAAAAGTGAAAAACGGTTACTTTCTCGGCATGAAAGAAAGACTTTTTACATCGGATCGTTGCTGGAGATGAAAAATTGATATATTTCGAGAACCCAAAATGCAAAAAATCATGGACTGACCCAGGACAATCGTCAAGATCGATCTCAAAATCGAATCGCTTTGGAAAGGAGACTATGCTGTGCATTTGATGGGATCCGAAGAGTGTCGTGTATAGTCCGTTTCAAGATATTTCGTCGCCCTTCTGCAAAATGTTAATTGTCCCAATAAATCTCAATAAAAATATTTCTAGTTTCTTAAAAGCCGCCAGAGCCCGAGTGGTTTAACTTCTAAATAATTTTGGGAAAAATGAAATATTCTTAAATTATGATTAAATTGTTATTATTATTATGTATGACTAAAACATTGTTTATTGGTTTGTGTATTTTGAATTTATTATTACCATAAAAATATATAAATAAATAAATGTATCTATAAGAACAATAAAAATTGTGACTCAAATTTAATTATACATTTAATTCAGTTTCGCTCTCACTGTCAAAGGTAAAGGTTAAGTGTTAGAGCCGCATCAGCAACTAAGGTATTTAGCGACTGGACCTACAGCTTAACGTGGGTTCCGAACCACGGTCATCAGCTTCCGACAAACACAGGTCAGCACCCCGCTCGGACTATAAACCCTGGGTTATGTGCCTACCCATAAGTGTATTCAAGTGCATAAGTGCCTACCCATAAGTGTATTCAATTCAAGAAATATTCAATTCACCATGGAGATAATGCCTTAATGAAGAAATCAAAAGTAAAAGTAAAGTGTTTGGGTTAGAGGCGCATCAGCAACTAGGCTATTTAGCGACTGGACCTACAGCTTAACGTGGGTTCCGAACCACGGTCATCAGCTTCCGACAAACACAGGTCAGCACCCCCCTCGGGCTATAAACCCTTGGTTATGTGCCTACCCATAAGTCTATCAGGAAACCTACCGACTAGCGAGTGACTAACGTAGAATACTTCTCAGAAGACATCCGGCCTTATCCAGCCTTTAACTGGCGTGACTGAGGGGTAATTCGTAGTCGGATTTTACACTCTTGGCTAGACCATCACAAACATTTAGGAAGTAAACAGACATGTATGTCATTCGCTTTTGGTTTATGCCTCGTGGCTACAACCAGTTGATACCAACCATCTAACAACACCACCGTCAAGGGAACACCCATCACCCTGCACTCTCCAAAAATCAGCTGGGAAAGAAGACCCCCACCCCGGTCAGGCAGCCATCTCTCCCTCATTCCCCCCTCTATATATCGTTCCTTCCCTTGTCCCACCTTTTTTCCCCAAAAAACGATCATTTCATTTCACTATACTATGAGCTTCTGAAACTCGGTGAAATAGTTAACACCGTCCTTTACCGTCAAAAAATGATCAATTTGAACCATGCATTGGATGATAAGCGTCTTGTAGCCGAAGACACGGCAAAGTGATTTAGCAGTGCGACAACGCCCCAGTACACATAGCCACAGCGGTCGGAGACACCATTTCTGTACTTGGGGGAACTCTTGCCCCTCCCACCGTACTCACCAGACTTGGCCCCTTCCGACTACTATTTGTTTTCATCGATGTCTCTCGCATGAGATGTTGAAAAGATGTATGGTTTGCCTGGGCGGGCATCCACAAAATCCCAGAGAGATATGAAAAACTGGCAGCTAGCGATGGCGCATGCTTAACCGTAAGTTTCTTGAAAACCCTATCGACTGGCGGCTGAACGAGGTAGAATATCTCTCAAAAGTCATCCGGCTTTATCCAGCCTCGAATTGGCGCGACTGAAGGGCAAAGGACAAACAAAGCTTTAATCCCACTAGAGTAAAAAAAAAAATTGATACGTCCAAAACGTATCAGAAAAATCCAGTGACTCTAGGAAGGTCAAATGCCTTGCCTTGCCTTGAAGACGCTTCAGAGGGAAGCCAACAGTATTGCTAGATAGAACGCTACGCCGACAGTCTCATTATTTATTAAACTTTACCGGATAAATTCTCAGTCACACGGTTTGGCGTATTAGTACAGTCATTTATACAAAAAAAGATCAGGTCAATCTGGGAATGCGAGATAATAAGCTGTAAACTTGTATAAATCCTTATTTTGGCATTCTAAAAGTTGTCTCATAATATCTCGTGTCCGCGTGTTAGGATATACAAGGTCAAAGTTTAAAAAAAATTGTTTTTTCGCAAATATCTCGCTTGTTATGGTTGCTACGATATAAAGATTTATTATGAAAATTGTAGGTTATAAAATTCTCTAAAAATTTACGTCTCTTGCGACTTTGCCCGGTTTCGTTACGGCAAGGGTTGTTAAGAGTTTACTGAAGCCAATCGGTCAACGATATATCTTGAAAAGCACTATACTATGAGCTTCTGAAACCAGGTGCAATAGCTAACACCGTCCGCGTGTTAGGATATACAAAGTCAAAGTTTAAAAAAAAATGGTTTTTCGCAAATATCTCGCTTGTTATGGTTGTTACGATGTAAGCATTTATTATGAAAATTGTAGGTTATAAAATTCTCTACAAATTTTGTTACGAATATTTTTTTATACGCTCAACCGTTTTTGAGATAGAGGGCGGGGAGTGCGCAGCGTTCAGCCATACATAGTATTGTGAAAGGTCAACCGCGAGTTCCGTATGTAAATACATTTATTAATACTACTTATTAATTAATACATTTATTTGTATTTAATAATATTTTTAATTTATTTATTTAAATTATTCATAATTATCGATTTTCAACTCACGGTTGACCTTGCATTATTCTAAGTATGGCCGAACGTTGCGCGCTCTCCGCGTTATATCTCAAAAATGGTTGAGCGTATAAAAAAATATTTGGAACAAAATTTATAGAGAATTGTATGCTCTACAGTTGTTATTAAAAATGCAAATATCATAGAAAGCATAGGAGCGAGATATTTGCGAAAAACAAATTTTTTTAGTTTGACCTTGAATATGTTAAGACGCGGACACGCGTAGAATGCCCAAAATAAAGGCTTATGCAAGTTTACAGCTGATTATCTCTAATTCCGAGGTGAAACTCCTAATGTGAGTGGACTATACAGCAAAAATAAAACCGTAGTTTTGTTATCAAACTCGACATTTTGTTTACTTAACATTGTGATACAATATTAAATATTTCGAATGACAGATAATACAACAAGTGTTGTATTCTCAATTCAAACGTTCTATAGCAATTGACTTGGATGTCAGAGATGGGAATTTACAGACCTGGTATGTCTGTAAATATGAAACTGTATTTTTTGTATAGATAATATACGTTTATTGTACGAAAATGATAAAAAATATTTTATTCTTTAACATCGATGTAAAGTAAGTAGTAGTAATCGAGTACTAGTAGTAATCTAGTAGTAATCGATTACTAGGCGCCTATAGATGAGTACTAAACACCTCAATCGTTTCCTTGACCAGTGATATCCTGGTCATTTTTCACGCAAAGCTTCATTCAGATCGATCATTTGTTGTCAATAGCGTTTAATATTAACGGTTTCAACAGGGTTTTAGCATCTCACAATAGATTACAACCTTCTGATCCCAACCAAGATAAATCGTTCTGCAAAAAAGGCATCGAAGTGTTAGAGGAGCGTTTGAATGAATTTATCACTCTTGAACGAGACTATCTAGATGAGTAAAGTCAAATTTTGCCTAAATGTTGTTGTTTTATTAGTCATCCTACGAACTTATTGACTAATGTTTACGTACTGATTTTTTATCTCATTCTCTCTCGTTCGGCAAAAAAAAGAACATATTGAGACAATGTTTATGATACAGGCAAATTTATGACGTCATTTTTTCAGCCGTTCAACCGTATGTTAATTTATATTATTTATAATTAATCCTTTTTTTCAGTTAGCTAATATTCATACTGAAGTAATGAGTGCAAAAACTGAAAATAATATTACAATGCATGACGTGTGTTTTAGGTCAGTTTAAAAATAGTGAGTGTCCAAATTAATTCCCTGTCTATTTTTTATAATATAATACAAACTGGTTTTAAAATAAGTACATGAAATTAGACAATTACAAAAAATCTAGATTTGAAGTGGACTGATGATGATGATGCAGTATATACTATGACCAAAAAGTAAAACTACTTTCTAAGTAAACACAAAATATTTAAGAATGTCCTCTCATTCCAAAGTTTCTTTTCCACTCTTTGGAACGGTCTTTTCTAATCTACTACAAGTAAACGGTGATCTTTTTAGTGTGTCTGAACTTCCGATAGGGATCGCTGTCAAGAGAACTGTCAGTGTGCGCTCCTCTAGTGTCAAAATTATTCAGTACAGTCTGGCAAATCATCATAGAACCTTTAATATCAAAGCAACCCTTACATATTGTCGAAATTTATTATCAAAATTGGTGTTCGATGCGTCAAACTTATAGACAAATAATGTTCGATGCGTCAAACTTATAGACAAAAAATATCGACAAATTCCAAATGCAATTCACGCTGCTCGATGTTAAAACAAAAAGTGTTGGCCTGGTGCCTTACTAGATCCGGCTTATCCATTCATACTGGTTCTTAATCAACTGGTTTCCAAAGTGTTTCTCAGTGCCATTTTAACTATGGATCGCGGTGCGACTTTTAGTTAGCAAGAAAAAGAAAGGACTCTTGCATTGAAGGACGAGGGATTCTCCAATCATGAAAATGCCAGGAAGATTTCACGTAGTGCCACAGTAGTCGACCATTTTATCAATAAAGGTGAAAACAATGGCAAAAAAAAACTGCTGGACAGTCGAAAGTAATAAAGGCAGAAAAGATACTAATTTTGATAATCGTTTCAAATTCTGTTCTATCTCTCCGTAATGTCGAACGTCTGCTTAAAAAAACTCAGTGTGATCCAAACCAAAAAAAAAAACATTATCGACCGTCTCAGGGGTCTTCAAACTTTCCAGCCTTGGGGTGATACTGATTACTCCAGTAAGTTCCAAGGGCCATAACCGAATTTTTAATTTTCATGTCATTATCTACAATTTCTAAACTAGTCGCCGAGTACGCTCCCTAAACAAGCATATGCTTGCTAAATTCGCTAGTTCCATTGCTATTGTGTATTGTTATGAACGCGACACTTGAGGGAATCTGGTGGTCAAAAGCGGAAATAGGTAGTTGTAGTACTCTCTATCACTAACAGATTGCGCTAGTAGTACTTTTAAAGGCTCAGTAACAATTAAACGTTCGTGAATAACATCGTTGGTTCGAGAAAGTTCTACTGTATTCTACTCACTTCGAAATGGCAGTAACTGGAGTCTACCGAGGGTGAAACGGCGAGTTTATAAATTAGTGGGATTCAATTATTTGTTAGTTACTATGCTTAAGTTAAATTTTTTGTGTATTATCCTTGTCATTTAGCTTTACCCAGCAAGTAAATAAAACCCAGTTATTATCATCCTGCGTTTATTTATTCAACTTTTCACAGCAATAATAACAACAATAAGCATTACCTGTCGCGGGCCGGATTGACGACACTGGCGGGTCGGATTTGGCCCGCGGGCCGTAGTTTGGAGACCTTTGGTCCAGATTGATTGGAACGTTATTACCCTTACTTAAGGAATATTGCCACCACGATAAGTGGCGGCTGGCTCGGTTATGGTTAGCCATCGGATTATTCAAAAAAATCTTCTATATATTTCATGGAAAATAAAGTGGACGCTGAAAAATATATGTCCAGAAAAAATGTATGTCCAAAGTCAAAGGTCATGTTTTCAAAATTTAGATTGTTTTTTTAGATTTGTTTACATCACAGGCGTAGCCAGGGGGGGGGGGGGGTTCAAGTAACTAATTTGTAAGTGGAAAAATGCCCTAGAAATATTTGAAGTCCATGCGAAATCGGGACACCACAAGCGAAATTCAGAACTGGCATATAACTTTCTAAAAGTAATGTCTTCGCAGGCTTTTTCGGTCACTGAACAGCTGTCTTCTGAAAGAAAGAGACAATAAGAGGAGAATCGAAAGAAACTAATCCCTATCGTAAAAGCAATAATTTTTTGCGGCAAACAAGGCATCTCCTTGAGAGGTAAAATCGATTCGGGGCGCATACAAATTACACCAGAATCACCAGAACCTGAACAACCACAACAGAATGATGATAATTTTAGGGCCCTGTTGCGGTTTGAGTCTGGAGATAAAGATCTGGCTGAGCATTTGAATACTTCACAGAAGAATGCCCTGTACACAAGCCCTCAGATCCAAAACGAAATAATTGACATTTGTGGTGAATTAATTCAACATAAAATACTTGAAGAAGTAAAGAAAGCCAAACTATTTGTGATTCTGGCTGACGAAACCACCGACATCGGACGTGTAGAACAAGTCTCGTTATGTTTTCGATATGTTGATTTTACAGATAATAAACACCATATAGTTGAAGAGATGTTCCTTGAGTACATTCCAACGGTCGATGTTTCAGGATCCGGTCTCGCAAATCTTATTATTACAGCTCTGAAAAAGCATGGACTTGAATATTCTCATGTGGTTGGTCAGGGTTACGTTACGATGGGGCTGCAGCTATGAGTGGGTATTTGCACGGTGTCCAAGCTTATGTTCGCCAAGAATGTCCTCTTGCTCTTTATGTACACTGTAGTGCACACTCTCTCAACCTTGCTATTGCTGATTCATGTTCATTAGCAAATGTCCGAAATTGCATTGGGACTGTGCAGTCTGTTGGTTCCTACTTTCGACATTCGTCTCAACGCACTACTTTGTTGAAAGAACAAATTCAAGAGCTACTACCCGTCGGTAACCAAAAAAGCTTGCTCTCAATGTGTGAAATACGGTGGGTCCACAAACATGAAGCTATTATAAGATTCAGGGAAATTTATTCAGCGATTGTGAATGCTCTCGAAGAACTCCAATTTAATCACAATAAGGAAACATCGCAACAAGCCGCCCAATTGCTAAGTACGCTTCGATCTTCGGATTTTGTGATGTGTTTAGTGATTCTTCAAAAAGTTATTAGCTATACGTTGTCGCTATCAAAACAATTACAGACAATTGACATCGATCTTATCACGGCATTCAAATATGTAGATAATGTTATTAATGTCTTACAACTCCTGAGAAACAACACTGACGTCGAATATCTTCATCTCTATGAAGACGCAAAGGTTTTACTGGAAGAAAATGGTGGTATACTGCGAATGCCACGCGACGTCGGAAAACAATTAAATAGACCGAACATTCCTGTATTGGATGTATGCACGTATTACAAAATTAATTTGTTCATTCCATTTCTTGATCATACAATTCAACAATTGGTTGAAAGGTTTACCAAACATCGTAAAGTAGTATCAACATTATCTGGTGTGCTACCTTCAAATTTTACTGCCAGTTCTGAAATTGAAGAAGCAATGGTTAAAGCAGAACTTGAAGTATGGAAAACAGTGATGACAAGTATCTCGCCTACCCCGAAATCTAGTTTGGAATGCCTAGATATGTGCGATAAAAACCTTTATCCTAATATTTACACATTGCTACAAATCTTGGCTACCATTCCTGTATCCACTGCTACCCCAGAAAGGTCTTTCTCGAGCCTAAGGAGACTGAAAAACTATTTACGAGACACTACAAGTGAAAACAGATTTAATGGTTTGGCTCTCATGAATATTCACTATGGAACAGAAATTCATGCAGATGAAGTAGTGGATATATTTAAAAGAAAAAGCCGAAGATTTCTTCTTTAATGGTTTTAGATTTAGCGCAGAGGAACGAAATTAATTTAACCATTTCATTTAAAGTTAAGAACTTTATAAATATGTCGTAATTTTTCCGATGAATATATAAATATTAAATTTCATGTAAGTATATTTTTGTTGTTTTATTTACTTCAAACTAACCCCCCCCCCCCCCCCCCCAAACTAAATCCTGGCTACGCCCGTGGTTTACATGATAGGTCTTTCTGAACGCGGTTCATCTCCAACTACTTCTTCTCCACCATCACTAAAGTCCTCGCGTCACTTGTAAACATTTTGTTTACATGGTTCCATCGCCGTAACAATTCCTTAACATCTTTAATGCATCAGCACTAGAAATTTCGTACATCAGATACAAATCAATTTAAAAAAATAGGCACATTTTTTAACAATTACAAAAGACGGAATAATTTCTATCTTAACAAAGGAAATGATATGACAGTCCTGTCAAATGTCAAGGACGGTCATGTCATGTTAAAGACAGTCACCTAACCTAACCTTACTTGTTGGTCATAGCACTTAGTATAAAGGCACTGAATTGATTTGAACCTATAATAAAAAAACAAATATAAATATTTTTGTGGAACTAAAGTTTGTTTTAGAATTCCTAAAGTTAACAGGAATTTAATAAAGCTTTTAATGACGGACAATGAATACCATATCGACCCCAGTACGCAAATGAATGCGGCGTTGTACTGTAGTTTCGTTGAAGTAATGAAGACTGAATGTTACTCTAAAAGTATCTTACAACTGTGGGATTATAATATGACTAAAATATCGACCCTTAGCAAAGCGGATGTAGTAAATGCCATAAACACTTACGACAGAAAGTAAAGCCGTATATTTTGATTTAAAAAATGTATTAAAAATAAATAACAATGTTGCAGTTTGATATTTGGTAAACTGGAAAGCTACGAGGATTTATTGGGTGGAATCGAGAGGAACGAGACTGGACATATAACTAAAGCACATGCCATTCAGAATTATTGGCTTCTGCTTGTCAATTTTTCTTCTGTTGACATGGATAAAGCCGGCAACATGGCCGGTACCGGGGAATGGGTAAGTACTACCTGAGTTTTATTTAGTTTTATGTAGAAGTTGTTTTAAAAAAAGTGACAACACTTCTTCTTTTTCTTCTTCTAAGCGTATGGAGTGACAACACTGAAACGTCAACAAGTAAAGTGTCGTCAGTTGACAAAGATTCGGTCCCGCAGATTAACAAAAATGTTTGATTTGCTAATATTTAACTTATCTGATATCTCACGAACCACTGTTCGTTGATCTTCGACTATTATGGCCTTTATTTCGTCGACAGCATTGCTTGAAGGACGGCCTAACGTAACAATTAGTGACGTTCCAAACATCTCAGCTCCATCACGCCGGAACTTATTTTGCTTATTTTTACCTACAAACGATGCTGATAAATGTAGTATAGTTAATTTTTTTGTAGTGTCAGTAAGTATGCGGGAAAAACAATAGATATTGCTCCAGGCAGTAAATATTGATAATACGAAAAATAGCAATTTTAAAACAGATTTTTTTTTACTTTATTCATGTAAGTAAATATCGGAAAAAATCGAAAATTGTCGGAGTCGAAGTTGTCGGAAAAAACGACCCTAACTCAGAAACTACAAATTATATAAATGTTAGTAGTAGTAGTAGTACGCGTATATATATAGGGCGCCGAAAAAGTTCCCGTACTTTTTTGTTTGTGCATTTTTGACTTAGTTAATTAAGTTATTTGTCATTTCTGATGGTTTTATTGAATTCCTTGTTTAATTTTGGTCCAGAATGTGTCGTAATTATTTATTTACTTTTAGTTACGTTGAAGTTATGTCTCGTGAAAATCAGCGTGTCACTATGGTTGAATTGCACAAGGAATGAAGACGGCTGACATTGTTCGCCCGACTGGTTACAAGAAGCAAACCGTCTACGATGTCGTGAAGCGTAATGAGGGGACCGGCAGGACTGCGGACCGTCCTCGAAGCGGTCCTCCAACCACTGGGACTGCGCAGCTGCAAGATCGCTCGCGTTTATTTCCTCAACGACGCGATGAAGGCGAAACGACTCGAGAAATCTCGTCGGATGCTTCGTCTGCTCGCCTGTCGAAAGTGCTCTTCACCGACGAGAAGATCTTTACCGTCGAGCCGCTCCACACTCGTCAGAATCGGCGTCAATTGTTCAGGAAAGGTCAGCAGAAGACCGCGGCTGCAATCATGTTCCGGCCTCCGTCATGGTCTGGGCCGGGATCTGCGCTACCGGAAAGACGCCACTGGTCTTCATCGAACGGAACGTCAAGATCAATGCTGTCAGCTACCAGCAGCGTGCCCTCCGCGACGTACTGGAGCCGTGGGCGGCGCAGCACTTTGGCCCAGCTGGATTCACGCTTCAGCAAGACTGGGCGCCGGCGCATTCCGCCAATTCGACAATTGCCATCTGCGAAGAGCAGTTTCCCGGCTTTTGGGGCAAAAACGTTTGGCCGCCTAACTCGCCGGATCTTAACCCGATGGACTACTCGGTGTGGTCCATCCTGGAGCAAAAAATCTCGGCTACACGCTACGTCACGGTTGACCAGCTGAAAGTGGCTTTGACGCGCGCCTTGGGCGAAATTACAGTGGATCAGTATGCGAGCATCGTCGGAAACATTCGCAAACGACTTCGTAAATGTATTGACGCCCAAGGGGGCAATTTTGAGCAACTGTTGTAATTTTTTTTGTTTATTGTTATTTTTACCGATCTAATAAAGATTTTTGTTTTAAAATTTGGTTGATTTGTTGAATTGTCTGGTAGTTACAGCCAGTTGAAATATTTAAATAAAGTACGGGAACTTTACTCCGACTGTTTAAACTCTTGTTATAACTGCAAACAAAAGAATCAACCGATCAAAACATGATTGTGATTAAAAAGGTTAAAGCCTAAGAAATTAATGCGTATCAATACTGTTTGGCTGATTAGAGATATCTAAGAAGTATTTCAGAGCAGCTACATTGAACTACAAACAATAATAGATAGAAATAAATAGATTTCGTAACTTATCAGCTGCTGAGTCATTGTTGCTATTGCAGTATGCATTGTAGTGTCAACTAACTGGTGATTTTTAGGGAACAAAAGGTTTCACACTTTATAAGACCGTTTGTAGTTGAAAATTTTTGGACAACAATTTTCTGAAACTTTTTCAACTTCAATGCTTCCCAGACATAGTCAGTGCCATAGTATGTAGGTTAATTTTTTCTGTAACTACATAAAACTACATACAATTTCCATTAAGAGACGATTGACTCGACATCTTACCCATCATAAACTCACTGATACAAATATAATCGTTTCAGTAGCACATGTTCTATGACATTTGAAGATTATCAGAAGAATCTACGCTCGATATAATCGTTTGTAGTTTATTTATCGCTTGTAGTGAGATTCTGAAACTTTATCAACATCATTGCTTCCCAGATATAGCCAATACGATGGTTTGTAGGTTAATTTTTTCTGTAACTACATAAAACTACATACAATTTCCATTAAGAGACGATTGACTCGACACCTTACCCATCATAAACTCACTGATACAAATATAATCGTTTCAGTAGCACATGTTCTATGACATTTGAAGATTGTCAGAAGAATCTACGCTCGATATAATCGTTTGTAGTTTATTTATCGCTTGTAGTGAGATTCTGAAACTTTATCAACTTTATTGCTTCCCAGATACAGCCAATACGATGGTTTGTAGGTTAATTTTTTCTGTAACTACATAAAACTACATACAATTTCCATTAAGAGACGATTGACTCGACACCTTACCCATCATAAACTCACTGATACAAATATAATCGTTTCAGTAGCACATGTTCTATGACATTTGAAGATTGTCAGAAGAATCTACGCTCGATATAATCGTTTGTAGTTTATTTATCGCTTGTAGTGAGATTCTGAAACTTTATCAACTTCATTGCTTCCCAGATATAGCCAATACGATGGTTTGTAGGTTACTTTTTTCTGTAACTACATAAAACTACATACAATTTCCATTAAGAGACGATTGACTCGACACCTTACCCATCATAAACTCACTGATACAAATATAATCGTTTCAGTAGCACATGTTCTATGACATTTGAAGATTGTCAGAAGAATCTACGCTCGATATAATCGTTTGTAGTTTATTTATCGCTTGTAGTGAGATTCTGAAACTTTATCAACTTCATTGCTTCCCAGATATAGCCAATACGATGGTTTGTAGGTTAATTTTTTCTGTAACTACATAAAACTACCTACAATTTCCATTAAGAAACGATTGTGTAAGAAATATTTTTGTTTAGTATATATTTTTCAGACATCGGTTTCATCTCAAATAAAACGATATGTCTATCGTTTGTTTAGAAGGTCTTTTAGCATACAAATGTAAGAAATATGTTTGTTTAGTTTACATCTTCCGGTCTCTTGTTCATTCCTAGGCAAAACGAAGGTTGTATCACTTTTTTTGGTAAAGATTTGTATACTCAATATAAGCTTATTCTATCTAAAAGCTTCGATAACACTTAAGGGTAATTAACTGTCAGATGTTTGATAATGGTGGGGCATCTTTAGAGATGGCTTCATTTCAGTATTTGAAACCAACATTTTCATTTATACTGTGAACAAATGTAGTGTCGTGTCGTTCCCAAATAATTTCAAGGGTGAGTGTATCATTGAACATTTTGTTATCTATTAACTTTTATTAGCTGTGAGTTTGTCACTGAACACTTTAGTTTCTATCGATTTATATTAGTTTTGAGATATATTTAAAGCTCTATTATTTATGTTTTCATTAATATTAAAAGATTACTATATGAATTTTTCACAGAACACTTTGTCTTCTATTGATTTTGGTAGTTTTGAGAAGTATTTAAAGATTACTTCTGTCTCTCTTTCTCACAGGATGCTGTTCTGATTAATATCAAATATTCAAGTACAATTAAATTAAATCTGTTAGTGTTAATTTAATATAATATTTCAAACAATGGTTCTTGATTAATGTTTTAATCAACGTTAAATTATTTCTATTTAAGTGAATATCCAAACTTTGTTTGATTACTGGCATCAGCTTATTCATATGATTTAAAATTTAATTGAGAGATATATCCATGGTATTTTCGCGCGCTCTCACTTCAATACCATGAAGTGGGTAAATGTTGTTTTGCTTTTCTGGTATCTGGAGCGGGTACATCGCGCGCTCTCCCTTTGTACCCATTGCACAACCCAGTACCAGAGGTTACACCGTAGGGTGTGGTTGGATATCCATTATGTTTTGGTTAGCTCTTTGGGTGGATATCTCGCGCGCTCTCCCTTGATACCCCGTTCATACCCGAAGCTGGCACTGTTGCGCGTCCTCCCCTCAGTGTCAGGAACAATACCCAGTTTGATATTTGATTATTGGCCGATAATATTATCATTGTAGAAGTTATGTAGAACATCTCTATTTGAATACATGTTGATTGCTATTATGCATTTTAACTGAGGTCTATAATAAGTATCTCTTTTTAAGAGTGTGAACAGTCTAGTATTAAAATATGAGTTGTATCGATCTGATAAAGTTAAAGTAACAGATAGTAAACAGAGAATAGTTTGATGGATCCGGTGTGTTCAGGGTTACTTTTATTTCCAGGTAGTTAAAGCTGCAATGCTTGGAGGCCAGCACCATGCTCCTCAAACTCATGTACCCAACTAGCCGCCCAGTTAGAGCAATTCTATTTAAGCCATCCCAGTTAATATTAGGGAGATGTGTATATCTATTTCTATATTATATATATATATATATATATATATATATATATATATATATATATATATATATATATATATATATATATATATATATATATATATATATATATATAATATAATAATCATTTCATTTTTTTTTTGTCGTATCGTTACAATTGAGTCGACTCGTCACCAATAATAAACTCGGTGACACAAGTACTATTGCTTCAGTAGCACATGTTCTATAAAATTTGAAAATGGACAGAAGGATCTACATTCGATATGATCGTTTGTAGTTTATAAATTAATAATCATTCAATCGAACTCTTGTTTGAAAGGTTGAAAAGTTGATTTTGGATGACGCTTACAACTTTTTTAAATCGTTATATCCCAGGAACGGTGACTCTTAGGAAAAAATTATCGATACCTTTTTTATAGATAATTTTATGATCTACAATATTTGTCTAACGTAATTTTGCGATAAAACTTACCGTTTTGATGAAAATCGCGAAAAAAACATTTTTTTGACCTTTGACCTCGAGTTAATTTTTTTCCACGTACCAGAACGATGAGGAAATTTGAAATGCTATTTTTAATTATGTTTTAAACAATTTTACTCACTTCCACCTTGATGAGAATTTATGTACCTTCACTCTTATTTTTCTGTCTAATTTGACCGGACTACTACAAATATTTATATCACTTGTAGTTTCTGGGTTAGGGTGGGTTTTTCGACAAATTCGTTATTTTCGATATTTATTTACATAATTAGAGTAAACAAAATCTTGTGACTACAATAAACTACAAACAATTTAGCACTAACATTCGTATTTTTCGTATTATTATCAATATTTATTGCCTTGAACAATATCTATTGTTTTTCCTGCATAATGACTGACACTGCAAAAAAATGAACTATACTACATTTATTAGCATCGTTTGTAGGCAAAAAAAATCGGATATTAATTAAGGGGGGAAATAAGTATAGAGGCTTAAACATTTTTGTTATTTTGCTTTTTTTAACGTCCTGGAATAGCTGATTAACTAGTAAGTTGTTTAAATTGATTCATTACTGCCTTAAACTTACCTTTACTGCCAATCTTATTTTCAAACGCGTTTTTCTCGAAACTATTTTTTTCGAATTTGTGTACACTCTAGCCCCTACAGTTTTTGATCAATCGTTATCAAACTCAGCATTTCTTTATATAAATACGCTTTATTTGAACCTCAATCTTAAACAATATCTTTATTGTAACTATTTTTTTTTTTGCAAAAATGAGTAAAAAAATGGTAAAAAATCATACTAAATTTTCACATTCCTCAAAAAAAAAAAAATCGATTTTTTTGTGGTAAGTGAGGTTCAAATAAAAGAGACACTTATAAAAAACTTTCACTTTCAAAGTTTGACAGATACATTTATAAGATTTTTTCTGTTCTCGCAATTGCAAAATTAGCCGACCTTCTTCGTCAGTAAAACGTTTAGCACGACCAATTGTTTTTAAAATATTTGTACGCACGATCAAACAATTGAACCATATTAGCTGTGGTGTCTAAGGCGTCAGCCTTACGATACGACATTTAATGTGGAACGAGTTCGAATCCCGTACTAGGCAAAAAAGTTTTTCTCAAATTCTAGTGAATGTTTCTAGGTAAGAGTGTAAAATCTGACAAGGAATCACCCCTCAGTCACGCCAGTTCGAGGCTGGGTAAGGCCGGATGCCTTCTGAGAGGTTTTCTACGTTGGTCACTCGCCAGTCGGTAGGCTTCTCGAGATACTTTCGGTTAAGCACAAAACCAAGGGTTGATAGCCCGAGGAGGGTGATGATCGGGGTTTTCGGTAGCTGATGACCGTGGTTCGGAACCCACATTAAGCTGTAAGTCCAGTCGCTAAATCGCTGATGCGCCTCTAAATCCAAAACTTTACTTTACTTTTTTATTTCAGCTTTTGTAAATTCTCGAATTTTTTCTCGACTATTTTTTGTTTCAAATATTTATCAAGATGGCGAATGAGAAAAGTATTTTATGTTATTACTTGAAAGGCCATTTTCCAAATAGTACTCTTATTTTTGTGACCATAACTGTATATTACATGCAGCCATTTGTTATTGCAGGCATCTGAAGAAGCACTCGAGTGGGAAATAAAATTTCTAGATATGATGCAAGCATTTTCCAAAAAAATTGATAAGTTTTATTACTTTGCTGGAAGAAGGTGAGTAAGTCAAAGGTTTTGAATTAATTTGAGAATAATTGATTGATGTTAAAGATGATAAGGTTTTCGACTTAATATTCCCACTTTATTACCCCAGTATTTTCGCAATTTTAGATACCTACTTTACTTTTTTTATTTCCTTATTGTTATTCTTCCCACATTCACCCGCTAAAAATTAAATCATTTCATTCATTTTTCAGTTTTGGTGACATTAGCAACAACTCCATCCTCCAAGACATGGACAAACTGTGTTTGGGTGTGTTTATTATGGTGATCTACGTACAATTTGTGATATCGAAGTTCAACTGGCTCGAAGCAAGGGTAGGGACATGATAACGGGGGGCACAGAACGAAAAGAACTCGAAAACATACCAAGCAACGCAATAAAATAGATTGTTTTAGGTTCGGCTGGACTCATGGTGATCTTGATGGGTTTCATTGTCGGCGCTGGATTATGTTCCTTGCTCGGTGTATTTTATGGACCTGTTCATTTATCATTACCATTTTTATTGATGGGGTTAGGTAAGAGAACGCCACATGAATTAGTTCAACCATTTTGATACATTCAGCATTATTTTGACACATTCAGAACAATTTTAACATATTTAAAACTATTTTGACACATTCAGAACTTTATGACACATTCAGAACTAATTTGACACATTCAGAACGATTTTGGAATATTCAGAACAAATTTGACACATTTAAAACTATTTTGACACATTCAGAACTATTTTAACACATTTAAAACTATTTTGACACATTCAAAACTATTTTGACACATTCAGAACTATTTTGATACATTCAGAACTATTTTGACACATTCAGACCTATTTTGACACATTCAGAACTATTTTGGCACATTCAGAACTATTTAGAAACATTCAAAACTATTTTGAAGCATTCAGAACTATTTTGAAATATTCAGAACTTTTTTGACACACTCAGAACTATTTTAACACATTCAGAACTAATTTGACACATTCAGAACTATTTTGACCCATTCAGAACTATTTTGAAACATTCAGAATTATTTTGACATATTCAGGACTATTTTAACACATTTAAAACTATTTTGACACATTCAGAACTTTTTTGACACATTCAGAACTAATTTGACACATTCAGAACTATTTTGACACATTCAGAACTATTTTGACATATTCAGGACTATTTTAACACATTTAAAACTATTTTGACACTTTCAGAACTATTTTGACACATTCAGAACTATTTTGACAGATTTAGAACAATTTTGACACCTTCAGAACAATTTTGACACAATCAGAACTATTTTGACACATTCAGAACTATTTTGACACATTCAAAACCATTTTAATGACACTGACGTAAATTTGAAAGCTAATTAAACCGATAAATTTATGTTTGTTTAAATTTTTCGTTTCTTATTGCAACCATTTTTTCGCAAAATCATATATATTCTATGATTAAGAAGTTTTCACTATAACAACTCAACCTTTTTGTAAATGGCAAATAATTAATTAAAAACTCGTTCACGAATTCATCAGCAGTGATTCAACTGTATAACATTTTATCTATTTTGTTCTTATTTAATCTTAGTCAAAGGCCAGTAAGTTTATTCTTGTCTACCTTATAACGAATCAAAATATATAAAAATATATTTGTGTCGATAGGATATCGTTCGTGTGTATTACTGGTCATCTATATCAATTCTTTTCTAGTTTGTTGCTACTAAGTTTTGTTTTTTTTTTTGTGTGTGAAATGCGTTCGTTGGGGTCTATGGTTGGGTTGGGCGATTATGTGCATCATAAAATGCAAGTGCTCTATAAGTCCATGCTATATCCATAAATTCAAACTAAAAAAAACTTATATTTACAGGAGTTGACGACATGTTAGTAATCATGAGCTGTTGGGAGGACTTGTCTGAAGAAGAATCCAGATTATCTTTACCAGAAAGAGTGGGTCTAATGTTAAAACACGCCGGAGTGTCAATAACAATCACCTCCTTCACCGACGTCATAGCATTCATTATCGGATCCTCAACTGTACGTTTCAGTAAATTTGACTTTGCAATTACCCGAATTATAATCTTGAGGATTGTCGCAGATTCTGCCATGTTTGGAGTCGTTCTGTATATACGCAGCGGTCGGTGTCTTCATGACTTTCGTATTCGCATTGACGTTTTTTACTGCTTGTTTCGTTTTGGACCAGAAGAGAATGGAGGATAAAAGAAACGGAATAATTCCATGTCTTTCTCATCAAAACTACAAACCTAATCAGTGTAGCCAGAGGAAATTGACAAATAAATTTTTTGCTGCCGTATATTCCAAAGTAATCTTGACAACACCAGGAAAGGTAAACTGGCTTAATCCATCCAGAATCAAATTGACAATTTTGTTTCTAGATCATTGTTATACTTATTACTGTCGTGTGTCTCGGATTTAGCACAGAAAGCGCCTTAAAACTGGAACAACGATTTGATCCCAAGTGGTTTTTACCTAAGGGTACTCACCTGGCCGATTTTCTGGTTGTGAGGGAGCAATATTTCCCTCATCTCGGATGGGATGCTGGTTTGTACATGGGCGCTCTAGATTACAGTCAAGAAATGAAGAAAATTAAGACTGTTGTCGACGAGTTGGAAAACATGAGCGATATAGTTTCGCACGTCACGTCGTGGGTGGAGCCATTCAGAACGTTCGTTTTGGTTAATTTCAAGCACGGTAAGTTTTTATGTTTTTATTTTCTTCGTTTGCGTTTCCCAGTTTCTGACATTCTGTCTCCCAAGGTTCCTTCTCATTTTCTCGATCCTGTAACATGCATTTGGCATTTTCAAGTGTGTGTTGCCCGCTTCGACTGAAGAGTCAAAATGACGTGCACGGGTCGTTGTGCTCGCTTTTATAGCCGGCCGGCGACTGCGCAGATTATATCCGGGTAGTTCGGGACTATTTGCGGCGCTCGGCAACGCTGTCGAGCGTTTATTTATTGATTATTCTACCTCGCCGCCACGTTGCCGCGTTTCTTCTTTTTCAGAAGGGACTTCCATACTTTTGGAATGTTGCGAGCGTCGTTTCGCGTATTTTGCTCATCCCTTTCTTCTATTTCAAGGGTTTCTCTGGTTGTTCGGGCCTTGTAGTTTTCAATATTCACTATTTCTGGCGGCGAGGTAGAAAAATCAATAAACGGACGCTTGACAGCGTTGCCGAGCGCCGCAAATAGTCCCGAACTACCACGATACTCCACGTGAACTCTTCACCACGTGACTCTTCACAGAATCAACGGATCGACACCCGGAATGATTTAGAAACGTGTATATATATATATATATATATATATATATATATATATATATATATATATATATATATAATATTAACGATACTTGAATTTGCCATTGTTGGAAAGTGCATATTTTTTCTGAATTCAGCGAGGTAAATGGTGTATGTTTTTTTTTCAAAATAGATTTTAAAAAATGGCTAAAAGATGTTTCGGTCTCTTTTGTTAATATCAGATTAAAAAAACAATGTTAAAATTATATTTTTTTTATTAAAGTATTTCGAAAAGGTATGCAAAATGTTTACTATTAACTTCCTAGCAGTAATGGATAAGTCTTGCTTTGCTTTGTCTTGCCAAGCCTTGAATTGGGTTTTCCCACCAGATAAGAGATATATCGACAATTTCTTGAGATTTTCCCGATTTTCTGGCCTATTAACATACACCCGACTTGTTAAATAATAATGTAATAGTTTTTAAATAGTAATTAAAAAAGAATCGGGAGGTGCCAAGTCTGGAGAGCTTGCCGGCCACCATATTGGTCCTCGTCGACCGATCCATCGGTTTAGGAACACAACAATGCTAAATTCAAGTACTGGTGTTATTAAAAAAATCAAGTTAGCCTAGGATTTTAAATACATATATATATATATATATATATATATATATATATATATATATATATATATATATATATATATATATATATATATATATATATATATATATATATACGACCCGCCATCGATATGACCAGTTGACTTGGTCTTCCTCTGTTCGTTTCGATTCAGCTGTTTCCCTGCATATATATATATATATATATATATATATATATATATATATATATATATATATATATATATATATATATATATATATATATATATATGCTAAACTATTAATGTGGGAGTACATCCGATCGTTTGTGTCCCGTTTGTTGGGAACGTGCAGACGTTTCGCCAAGGTCACACTTGGCATTCTCAATGCTTGTCTGAAGACTGAAAGCTTTCATTTTTAATTTGGATTTAATTGGATTAATTTGGATTTAAATCCAATAGAAAATCTTTGGCAACATTTAAAAAAGGCACTGCTAATAAAAGAACATCAAACAAAAATATGTTGTGGGAAGAAGTCAAGAAAACTTGGTACTCTATACCAGTTGAAACTTGTCAGAAGTTAATAGACTCTATTCCAAGGAGATGCTCAGCTGTGGTTAAGCAAAAAGGATATTCTATTAAATATTAATATTTTATATGTATTAAATTTGTTAATAAGCATTAGTTTTCACAATTTAAGGCTATAAGTGATATAGTTTTATTTTTTTGGCCAGAAAAAAGCACATATTGTTCGATAGTTGTAACTTTTGTAACACTAGGATAATGTTTTGTTTTATCAATATTTTTTGTATCAGAACACGTTACGCAACGTTATTATTATCTGTAATAAATTCGTTAAACACATTAAAATAAAATTTTTAGATTCAGCATTGAAAATTTTACTATTTTGACTACAAACTATACCAACAAATGTATTAGTATCGCCATCTCTTCGCAAAATCGACATTATTAACCCAGTCACCTATCGTGTACGTTTATTTCAGATATTTACAAGGAAAATTTGGACGAAGATAGATTCAGAGTGTTCCTCTCCAAATTCCTGCACAGTCCCCGTTACGCAAAATATCAGGGAAACTTTGTATTCGAATCTGAACTTGAATGCGGAGCACCAGCACCTCAAATAAAAGTACAAGACCATTTTTCCCTTTCTAGTACTCCGCTAATGGTCTCTATTTCAGATGTCCAGTGTCGATTTCCGCATGAGGAAATTCCCCGATCCAAGGGACAATATCGTACCGATGCACCGTGTTCTGAATCTCGCCGAAAACGCCAACTTTACAACCGGGGACAAATTTGTGACGGCTTGGTCCAAATTCTTCGCCATGTGGATCACAGACGAGGTAGATGAGATGAAAATCTGAAACAGTATCACATATCGTTTGCTGTTTTAGTTAATCGATGTGGAAGTTATGAGAAACCTCGAATTAGCTCTAATTTGCGTGATGGCGTGCACGATTCTGCTCATAGCCGACTGGCAAATTTGCTTTTGGATCTTCGTCTGCGTTCTCATCACCATGGTGAACGTGTGCGGGTTTATGCAAAGATGGGGGTTGACAATTGATTTGGTAAGTGATACACTTTGTATTATTTTGAACGATTGTTCAACATTACTAACAGTAATGTTTACGAAAGTTCGGTTTTTCTTTCATTGCTCTTTTTTATAACTGTTTTTATTACATAACCTCACTGTTTTGTTTTTTTTTTATTTTCTCCTTCTTCTTCTTCTTAAGTAACTTGGCTTCTGCTACAGACAGCTGGCAATTAGCCAGCGCATAAGGAGTGGCAAAGATTAGTCTGGCTCGAAGCCATAACTTCGTCACTCAAATATAGTATAGCAGTTTATTATATAATGTAAATACCACTGGAATCATCCGGCCTGGTTACCGGCGTGACAATGGATCAAAAATTAAACTATTGCAAAAGATCACCATTGGAAGTGAAAGAAGTCAAATACTGTTCGATAATTAAATACACAATCACAGTCACTAATATAAGCTTCTCAAAAATGAAATCTGAAGACGGATTATTAAAATACTACTTCGATGGCTTTCACCACTACTTTCTCTCGATAAAACTCCGTTCTAACAAAATAAAACTCTTAAGATGTGACACGATGTGAACACCATGAAAGGCAATGCGGAAGTAGATTTTATATTTTATTTTTGCTTTATTAAGAACGTTATCAACATTTAGATTATCTGCCCTGTTGCCAGATTGTAATTAAACATCATAACTGTTAGAGGCCATTTACTTTAGAATAATTATATTCTTCTTAGCCAAATCTGGCTTTACGTTGAAATTCTCCTAAGGCGATTATTGTTGCCTTGTTAAAAAAAGGAAGAAGTAGTATTCGGAGAAAAGTCAAGTATGACGTAAAAATAAGTAATTAGCTGTCAAAAAGCGTTGAAAATAGAGGTTATTTAATTGTTACCGGCTTTTATTTTGCTCGATTCGAGTGTTGAATGCAAGACGGGTAGTTTTGTATTGCACATCCATTTTTTTGGCAATAACCTTACTTTAGCGAATCATTTTCATCACATTGATGTGTTGTTGATTTACTACCTCTAGATAAATTCAGCACATTTCAAAAAGCTTCGTTCAAGAATCATTGTCATTTATTAATATTTTCAATGATTATTATAATAAAAAGATTATATAATTACCAATGACATTTATTGTTATAAAATATGCAAGTACAAAACAGAAAAAAACAATGAAATATCAGCATGCACTCATATTTTCATTAATCGGAGCCTGAAATAAGTTCAGTTGGGTTGAAAATGCAGTGGTAATGTGGAAATACATAAAACTTTGTGCCCTTATTGTTCTGCTAAGTTGTCTACTTAGCAATTTATTGAATACATTCCATTTGATTTTTGTATTGGTATTTCTGCTGCTCTTCAACAGCGTCATCGGATTTTAGTTTGTACGAACTATACACACACACACACACACACACACGCAATTATCACGACGTTACCATTTTTATTTTAGCCCGATTATTAATTTAAAAAAAATGTTTTTAGAATATTCATTGGCTTATTTGTTAAATAAGCAATTTTAATTTGCTGGGAAATAAATTCAACATCACTCAAGGATCATCAGTAAATTGAGAATCTGTCTCCCACGTTAAAGTCTTGCAAGGTGCAAGGTGCAAGGACTGTGAATATGACAAAAAGCAGAAAAATCAACTCACGTCCTTCTCCTGTTAAAATATTTCTAATATTTCCATATATTTTTTCTTAGGTATCATGTATAGGATTGGAGTTGGCCATAGGTTTGTGTGTAGACTATGCCACTCACATAGGCCACACATTTTTAACAATTCACGACGGAACACGGTACCAGAGAACCATTCGAACGGTTACCTCCATCGGATCTGCAGTTTTATATGGAGGTCTATCCACTTTCATCGGAGTCTGCATGATGAGCCAGTCTGATGTATACACGTTTCAATCTTTCTTTAAAGTAACGAGTACTATTCAGAAAAAACATCGAACTTTTTCTGAGGTTTTATTGTTTTAGATATTTTTACTGGTCATCGTCTTTGGATTGTTCCATGGTACTGTTTTCTTGCCAGTGATTCTCAGTTGGATCGGGCCTAAACCGTACCAGATTAAATCCAAACCAATTCCACAAAATGACTATATAGGAAATGGTAGTGAAATGAAATAGTTATAAGGTGTTGTTAAATTTGTTTAAAAAAAAATATTTTTTATATAAAACTATTGTTTCATTGATAAATTTATTTTCTTTGGACTCGACATTTAATCCCGCAACCCACGTGACGTATAAATGTAGACAACCAACACAACAAATTCGTAATAGCTAACAGGAAATCTCTAATTTTCTTAAACTACAATATACATTTATTGTTTTTTTAGTTTTTTATAAATAAAGATTTTTTGAATTATATACACATTTTACGACGAATAACAAAAATACAAATGTTTATGCTAGTCCTACATTATTTTTGAACATACAGTAAAGAAAAGCATGTTAAAATAGCCCCGTTGAAGGAGATGCCAAGAAAGAAAAAGAAGAGGATATGTAATTTTTTTGGAAGATATTGTTGATGAAATTAAAACGACAATTATTTCTGTAAAATAATCAAGTATGTTTAAGAGGGATTTTTAAAATATTTTTTGTTTCTCAGAAAGAATAAAAATGAATTGACACTTCCAATGACTTTTACAACTGTTTTTATTTACATAACCTCATTATTTTGATTTTATATTTTATTTTTACTTATATAAACAATATTTAATGATGTTATATAAAAACGTGCAATTTTTATCGTACAAGAAAAGTATATCAATCATTAAGCGGTATTCCTCAAACTACCAAAGTAATGTGAAGATTTTTATAGACTTGTTTGGTAAGATAGGTTATGTACGTATAAATTTCTATTAAAAGTTGTTTTGTAGGTATGTCGAAACTAAATGCTGAAAAATTTATCAGGAAATATCCTGTTTTAGCATTTAGAGAACCCGAACATATAGTGAAGTCGTATAAATTTTGTAAAGAGATAGGCTATTCTAATAAAGACATATTAACATACTCACATTTAATTACAACTCAACCTTTGATCAAAATGCAACAATATTGGGCTCTAAAAGAAACTGGTTGCCATACAATACATCCAAGGTTATTAAGTCGGTAGGAGTAGTACCTGTTCAGTACAAACCAGGTACTTTAATACATTTTTGTATAGGGCTAATTATTATATGAAAAAGAAAATAGTAACGATGAAACTGTTGAATTTCCTGAACCCCGAAACAGATGTAGTCGAACAATTTCTAAGTTACCTGAACCCACCCATAGAACGGCCCCAAAAATTAAGACAAACAGTGGATGCTATAGATTATATGACTTGGAGAGAAGTACACGAAGAAATTTTAAAAGATTGGTTAAGTAAGTCCTGTTTTTAGTTTTTTAAGCGCATAAAAAACGATTTCTCGTTTTAGAAATCAGATTGGGAGTGTCAGATGAAGATATAAACAAGTTATTTCGCATTCATAAATGTTTCTCAAATAAAAGTTTTCGCGTTATAGCGGAAAACATCCAACTAGCAGAATCTGTAGGAATTTCTTCTCAAAAACTTTTAAAATGTGGATATTTGCTGCATAATTATCCTGAATACCCTAAAACAGTTTTAAAAGAATTTCCCAATCTGGCCGGATTAGATATGAAAGCTGCCATGAAAAACAACCCTAAATTAATGATGATTGATCCTAATAACATATTAAAAATATATGGTTTATTAAAGGTAGTTAAGTTATTTCACTATTTATTCTTAGGTAAAGGTAGTTCTGTTGTAGAAGTTCAATATATCTGATGAAAATATTAAAAAAAAGCATCAGATATTTACGTTGAGTATTGATACTATTGAATGTAGATTAATGGAGATTGGACGTCAGAAAGAACTGAAATTGCTTTTTGATTATGGCAATGTCCTACACTCAGTTGTGCATAAGAAGAAAGTTTCTTCCAGGCTGTCATTTTTACAGGATTTAAAACTCAGATGTGCTAGTTTTAATATATTAAGTAAATACTTGTTGAATATTTAAATATATAAAAAATATTTCTTTAATTTGTAGACAACCTACAAGATGAATATTTTGAAAATTATGTTAAGGGGGGCAAAGACATTAACTTAAAGACTGACCTTATAAATTTCCTGAGTATTTTGTTCAAAAAGGATAAAAAAGAAGTTAGGGAAAAGATAAATACACATCCTTTATGTCAATGTGTACCTTTTCTCAATATGCAAGAGACTTACAATTATTTGGTCCAAAAAGGATATTCCAGAGAAAATGTTTACAAAGTTTTACACATTTTATTATATCCCAAGTAAGTATATACTTGTTTAATTTAGAAGTGTTTTTTATTTCATCTAGTGTCAAGTTTTCATAATATAAAATTTTAACATTAGATGTTTAACAATTAGCGACATCTGAATAGTTGTGAATGTTTTTAGAAGTAAAATTGAAGAGGCCATAAAAAAAGTGAGGAGCGATCAAGACGTTGACTTCTATATATTAAATCAGAGGCAGGTCTTGGGTTTAGCCATATACGAAATGGAAAAACCTCATCATTTTACAGGTAATGGTATATGGGAGTCTGAAACTTCTGCCGAAGAAAAGACCGAAGATGTACCAATATTTACAAAATAAATGGTTTTAAAATAAACAGTGTTTTTTTAATACCTCTCATTTTTGCCTTTGTCGTTAAATTCTTTCATTTTTAACACATTACACATTTGCATCAACTATATCTTTATTTTATAAATTAGGTCTATTAAAAGAACTATTATCGGTTTTGAAAATTATTACATAGTTCAGGTTGAAGTTAGATGTTTAATTAGCGACATCTATCGATGACAGCTAAATAATTGTGAGTGTTAAACAAAAAATAACTTCGGCGTTCGATATACTGTCCTCACTCCAAAGATTCTCTTTCACAAACACTCCATAACACAAAGTTTTACCGAGCTCGAAATGGAATCGTGTTTTTATTACGAGGTGACAAAAAGTACTGTCACTTTAAGCGCTACAGCTTGACAATTCGTTGATCGATTCTAATGATGCCAGTCTCGTTTTATAGACGAGATATACAGTTTCCCGATTATATATTGTTTCAATAGATGGCACTAATAGTTTTCTTTAACTTCCGTTCCGTTATTCTTTCCGACATACAGTGTTTTTTAAATATAAAGTTTTTAAAATAAATAATTTATTATTAATAGTTTTATAGGACAGACAAAGTTCACAAAAACAGAAGAATAAATTGAAAAAGACAACTTGTATTCTGATTTCCTCCTTTTATCTGCTGTTGTAAAAAAAGTCGAAATACCATTTGCAGTTGATTGACAAACACTTCTACTACATAATGGTGACTGCGAGAGTAGATTAAAATAAATAAACTGAAATTAACCTAACATTTGTTAACAAGTCTTTTATTCAGTATTTTTTTTCGATAATACGATATGTGTTAATATGTTTTGTAATGCACAAGATTAATTAACAGAGTAAAGATAAGTTGAAACAAACCAGACAAATATTTTTCGACACCCCAGATCGCCTTCAATTATCTAATATCAGGTTTTAAAATTGTTAATGTCTTAAATTATCAGGAAACTTAATACACTAATAATTATATTTGGCCCACAATAACAACATGCAGATATGAGATTCATATAAAAAGAGTGATTGTGTTAAATAGTCAGTGAATTTGTTTGAAAGTTATCAAGTTTGCAGTATAATATTCACGTTAAGTATGGCGCCGGTAGTAGAAAAAATTCAAGAAATACCCAACATTCAATTAGGAGAAGGTCCTTATTGGGATGTGGCAACACAGAGTCTCTATTTTGTAGATATTTTTGGTAAAGCAATTCATAAATATGTGCCAGCCAGTGGAAAACATACAAAGGCTGTATTTGGTAAGTGGAAACAGAGTTTTTCTTAAATAGTCAAAAATCCGTATGAAAAATCAGTATCATAACTGTTTAAAAGCCTAGAACATAAATTAGATTTAAAAATGCAAAGTTGCAAATATTTTGTTAACAAATATTTATATTTATTTGAAAACTTTGTTAAATGTCCTCTGGTCATTCTTCTTCAATTGTCATTCTAGATCCCAAATGACACGTCGGATATTGGTCTTTACGTCTCCTGTATTGTAATAAACTTCTTCTTTACTTACCAACTCGTCTTTGAAAATATATATATCAATTACGAATCCAGTTATCGGAAATTACCCATAATAAACCCATTAATTTTAGACATAACGTTAATTCGGTCTTCTTTCGATTTTTTAGGCGTTATGAAACTACACTTGACAACAACACATGTTGGTCTGATTTATGACGTGTTCTGTGGGTGACTTTTGGAAATAAGTCCTATCCCATACATCATTCTGCCTACTTGTGAGGCATATTAATAATCTCAAAACTAAACAGTATATATTTTAAAACCCCCAATAATAAGAGATAGCAAAAAAATAAATTTTTAGGTTCAGGCAAAATATATTGTAAAAAACCGACTCTTTATCTCTGGAATGCATATAAAAATTATAATTTATATTTACTTGGTATATTGATAAAAGTTTCTGTTTTCCTTTGTATTAGCCTAAATATTAGAATAAAATTAATAGATAGAATACATTTTCTATTCGTTTATGCAAGGCTCCCTTCGGAAATCATTAAAAAAAAATCGATTTACCTAGGGAGTTCAAACTCCCCAAGAAAACCAACGTTGTTGCCAGGTTGTGCGTAGTCAAAGAGCATCTAAACATAGTTAACTTAACTTGAAACCACCTTTTTGAACTTTGATCTGAGATTAAATCATCTCCTGATGATGCTAGCATGGTTAGCGAAATGTAAGTCGAGAAGTTCAAAAAAAGTGATTTGGTGTTTAGTGGTAAATCTCTTCAAGTTAAGTGTTTCACACCAAAGGTTCCATTAGAAGAATTGATAGTTAACTTGGTTTTACTTTCTTACATTATTCACATCTGTTATGTATATCTTTTTTATGCTTGTAGATAAACCAGTTTCATTAATCGTCCCTGTCAAAGGACAAAAAAACAAATTTGTCATTAGTCTACAGAGGGAAGTTGTCGTCGTCACATGGGACGGTGAAAGTTCGAAGGCCTCCAAGGTGGAGAAGATTGGAGAGGTGGATCAAGGTGCCGAGACAAGAATCAATGATGGAAAATGCGATCCGAAGGGAAGATTGTGGTTTGGTAAGAAAAATAAGAGGAACTAACTTTTTTTCTTTACCAGGGCAGTTTTAAATTTTAATATTACCTTCGCCATTTGGTCAAAACTTAGATATTAATAATATTAACAGTTATTTAGGGCCACGGTGTATTGTTATTTTTTAACGAACTAGTAATTTATTTATATCTTTTTCTAGGTACAATGGGAGCGGAACCGATACCTGGTCAAGTAGAACGCAACAGCGGTTCCCTTTTCTCTTACAGCAATGGTAAAATCACCACCCACTTGACCAAAGTGGATATTTCGAATGGACTGGCCTGGAATACAAAACTTAACAAGTTTTATTACATCGACTCATTGAAGGAATCTGTTTTCCAATTTGACGTTAACCTCGAAAAGGGAGAAATCTGTAAGTTCTTATTATTTAACTGACACAAGTTGGTATGTTTCGGACCTCTTTTTTTTGTAGCTAATCGTCAAGTAATATTTACCTTTCCCAAGCATAACATTGATGGTGTGCCTGATGGTATGACCATCGATGCTGACGGTAATCTGTGGGTGGCAGTTTTTAACGGCTATAAAATCCTTAAGATCGATCCCAGAAAACCGGAAACTCTTCTGCAAACCGTTGATATACCAGCTAAACAGGTAATAAGCCATGACTTAACTTTCGAAAAACTTTAACCAAACTTTTACGCAGAAAGACATCCAAACTAAGTACTAATAATTTCTTGTGAATATCGAAATAAATTTACGAAGTGATGAACGTTATTGTTTTTTAATTTTCAGACAACTTCAGTTGCATGGGGTGGTCCCAACTTGGATATACTTTATGTAACCAGTGCTAGCTTTACCGTTGACGGCGAAGAATTGTTGCCGCCCAATCACGGAGCCACATTTAGAATTACCGGTTTGGGCACGAAGGGTCTACCTCCCAACGAATTTGTTCTATAAAATCATTTGTATCAAATAACTCTTAATATAAAGTTAATAAAGAGTTCATTTACGAAGTAGTATGTCTTTTTACATATGCCATGTGCATTTAATCACTTACTGGGCGAAAATTCGTCATCCAATTCGTGGTGTAAAGATTGTTTGCCACTGTCTACTAAAAACCAATATATTTCTGTAAAATGTACAATCTCCTTGAAGTACTAAACTTGAAGAAATTTACCACTAAACAACAAAACACTTTTTTGAACTGCTCCACGCACGTTTCGCTAACCATGTTGCATCATCAGGATCATCAATCTAAGATTAAATCATCTCCTGATGATGCTAACATGGTTAGAGAAACGTGCGTCGAGCAGTTCAAAAAAGTGTTTTGGTGTTTTGTGGTAAATCTCTTCAAGTTTAGTGTTTCACACCAAAGGTTCCAATAGAAGAATTTATCCTTGAAGTAGTGAGTATCACTTGGAATGACAGGGATAAAATTAAAATTTTCTTTATTTCCTGCTGCATTATAATTTTTTTAACTGCTTGGTATGAAGGGGTCGATAATTTTTTTACAGATTATTTTAAAGTGCTCACAAAGATTACCAAAACGTTGATATTTGTCAGATATGATTCAATTCCTACTATGCTTTATAACAGTAGATGAAACATTCATCCTTACATGTGAGCAATGAAGCAACAATCCAAACTGTGGGTGAGGGCAGGTGAAAGAAAGCGAAAATCGTTTCGACTGCAGGAAAAGTCATGGCTGCGGGAGATTTTAGTAATACTTTTGGTGATAAGTGATCCCACCTTTAAATATTTCAACGAAGGATCTGTATTAATAAATTAAATCTTCATGGTAATGCAGCACCAAAGGATCAGGGATAATCATCAGGAATAATGTGTAACGATGGGATAATGAAGTAATGATGAAATAAAAAACACAAAAGTATACGGTTTATTTCAAGTTTATGAAAATGTATCCAATTCGTTAGAAAAAACATACAAAAATATCGATTTCAAATAAGAACAGTTACTTAATTGAGCTATTATCAGTTACTTTCGAGTTTTATACGTAAAGGAATGACAAAAGCTATCTAATAATTAAGAGAGTAACGTAAAACGTTTTCTAGCGCTTAAAAAAAAAGGACAACGATGTACTCGAGAGAGATGCGCGAGAGGAAGATTCGATTTTGATGGCGAGAAAATGCGAGATATGATTTTTTTTCGATTTAGAGGGGCTTAAAAGGTCATTAGGTTGACCTTAGAGCGAACCTCTATTGGGAAGATCTTTCACCTTGTAGATTCTCACCAGCCAGTGTTCGGTCGTGTAAGCTTCTTCCAAGACATCTAGTTCAAAGTCTTTGTTTCCTATTTCAGCACCTGCATTAATGACAAGGTTCCACAGTTAAACAGTTTTTCAAATCTTCCATTTTAGAAGATTACATTTGCGTGGTTATTAATGAAAAAACATAAAAAAGAGAAATGAAAAACAGGTTTTAAGATTTTCCTGATGATGCCCACTTGGTTTGACAGACCAGCCTCATTGAAAAGGGTCCACAGACACTTCTAAATCCATTGTACACTTAACTCACAGTTTGTTGCCTTGTTTTGGTTTGAATATCGAGCAGCGTGAAATACATAGCTCGGTTGGGTGATTATGTGCACCATAAATTTACGAAGTCCTCTATAAGTTCGGCGCACAAATCACCGATTTTGATAATAAATTTCGATGATTTGCAAGTGTTGCTTTGGTGTTAAACATTTCATGATGATTTGCCAGACTGTATTAAATAATTTTGATAATAGAGGCGCACAAACTCATAGTTTGTTTAACAGCGACCCCTCTTGGAAGTTTGGACACATAAATATATATATATATATATATATATATATATATATATATATATATATATATATATATATATATATATATATATATATGGAAACGGCCAAATATCTCGAGAACGCTTTGAGATTTCTTAATATAAGTTTGTACACAAACATTAGGAAATATTTTTGGGTATATTTTCAGTTTTCGCATATTGGAAATTCGAGGCTAACTTGACTTTTTTTTAATGACTACAGTAGTTGAATTTGGCATTGTTGGAAAGAGCAATTTATTGTGAATATAAAATTAAAAATACTGGATTGATAAATAAGTTTGTTCGGTCTGTTTTTTTAGAGTTTTTGCGCATACTAAAAACTAGGACTCACTCAACGCGCGTTTCGCTAACCAAGTTAGCATCATCAGTTAAATTCTGAATCTTAATAAGTATCTATGGCTGCGAAAATTTACCTCTTACTCTGTCCCATCCTGGAGGTCTTCCACCTTCAGTGTGCACCTTACCGAATCGATAGTAACACATTTTGTACATGAGACAGTTCAGCAAAGCCGGGGCCCCCTCGCGATCCACTCTGAACTCACCCGACGGCGAGTAGTAATCGGATTCGTGGATGTGCTTTCCTTTCTCCGTGCTGCCCCCAATTCGAACCATCCACAGAAACTTGTTGATGTCGTCAGACGAATACCCGGTCAAACCGCCAAAGATGACCAAGACGTAATCCACGTCCAGTTCTCGCATTATCTCTAGGGCCTTTTCCTCGCCGCTCGCCATCGCTTGACCTACGCGACTTATGTGAGTGTTGTTCCACGTGTTATTGTCGACCAGCACCGTCCGATTGGCCATCGCCGTTATTTGGTAGCCGTAATCCCACCAGGACATGATGCGAGCATCCGGGGCGGTGTTTGACCTCAACCAACCATAGGCCTGTTCGGAGAAACGGCACTGTATCCATGTTTTCTTAACTTCACCAGACTCACCTCTCTGAAATCATCAAATATAATTCTAGAACCGTCATGGGCTCGGGCGCTTAACACTATGGAAGGAGAACTATAGGCTTCGCTGGTCACCCAAGTACAATGTAGAGTGTAAGCTCCCAAAAGGGCCGCTGATAAAACTGCGAACGACAATGCGACTGGTCCTCGTGTTGGTACTGGTGGCGCCCCCTAGAATTACGGTATATATATATATATATATATATATATATATATATATATATATATATATATATATATATATATATATATATATATATATATATATATATATATATATATATATATATATATATATATATATATATATATATATATATATATATATATATATATATATATATATATATATATATATATAATATTGCTTTAACTTTCACAATATTTTTTTTTGGTCATTACAAATAATTTTTTCGGTATCCCTTTAAAAGAAAATAGTCGATTGTTTTGCTCCAGTCTAATATATACAGTGTGTCCCAGATAAGAATGGATTCTATAGGGATCTCAGAAACCACTAGAGATACAGACATGATTAAATTAGAAAAAAGTTGCACCTCACTGAACTCTGCAACAATACGTTTTCAAATTTTAAAAATTCCGAATATTTCCGAAGATGTGTGGGAAAAACCGAATTTTCGCGATTTGCATTTTTTTCGTTTCTGATTCTATTTGACGAGATACGATAAAATAAATTCGACATTTTCGGCCACTTTTTCTCCTGTACAAGGTGGTGTAATTAGATTTTTGACCCGACCTCACAGAGTGGCCTCCGCGATCCCCAGACCTTACGCCAATAAACTTTATATTTTAGGGATTACTTAATGATGAACTTTACCGAAAGACTTTTAAAACTAATGATGAGCGGAAATCTGAGGTTTGAGCTGCAATAAGAGAAATAACTCCAGAAATATTAAACAATATTATAAACATAACATAAAAATTTTCGACTATTTAAAAAAAACAAAGCTGATGATGGTCGAGAAAAGCCGAAACGTCGGATCGAAAATCTAATCACACCACCTTGTAGAGGAGAAAAAGTGGATATCAAAATGTCAAATTTATTTTAACAAATCTCTTCAAATAGAATCAGAAACGAATAAAATCCAACTTCGCGAAAATTCGTTTTTTTCCGGAAATATTCGGAATTTTTAAAATTTGACAACGTGACGTTGCAGAATTCAGTCTTCCAACTTAATCACCTCTGTATCTGTTATGGTTTCCGAGATCTCGGTACAGACCATTTTTATCTGGGACTGAATGGGGTGAATGAACAGAACCACTATATTTTAAAGCGTAATAAAATCAAAACTAAATGATTACCTTTTGCCGGCGTTGATTTGAAGCCACTGGAGTCAAGAATCTGCTCAACAGTCTACTGAGACCAGCCCCTGATAAAGCACAAGCTGCCGGTGCTAAAACCAGCATCAAGCGCACCTAAAATCAACGATATTCCAAAAAATATACAGAAACAACCACTTTCCACATTACCATCACTCCTGCAAAATATACTGCAGTAGCACCGTAGAGAGCGAGGAAGAATCTGGCATCGGTCGGGTCTTTAAAGCACAAATATAAACCTGCTGGTAAAAGCATAGCTAAGAGATGCAGATCAAAGAAAAACGATGACCACGATGTTGGTTGATGTTCAGATACAGAAGCTATAATAGGTATATGATTCTGAAACAGAGACTAACTTGTGGTTTTTCCATTTTAAGTGGTGGATTCTTATACCTTAGCGTAGGACGGATCTAACAAGGCATAAAACCGTCCTGTCCATGGTGCTATTTTCCCTGAGAGAGCTAAAACAATCAAACCCACACCCAATATCGCACCTACTGTACTTAAGGCGAAGGATAACAGTGCTTGGAAATCTGCTGGGGTCAATTTACTTCTGACGTAGTCGATGAATGCGATTATTTGGCAGAGGCCAAACACACCTAAAGCCTATAAAGATTTGTATCATTGAGAAAAAGGGTCTTGTGGTTCGGAATATTGTGTTACTATTAGAGAAAACCATAAGTAATGTTGGCTTTCTTCACTTGGACATTTCTGAATCAAAAACATGCTTAATGTATCGAGGATATGAGATTCTGAACTTTATGGTGAATACCTGGCATTAGAGTATTTCTAAATCACTTAAACCAACACTGAAACATTCTGCTATTCAAGGCACCAGGCCTAAACAACATTAATGGCACAGTTATTCTTTCAAAACTCAAAGCAAAAACTCCACCCACTTAACTAATATGGTTAATTTGCTCTTCCATTATTGCAGAATTCACCTAACTTTTTAAGAAATATAACAAAAAACACTATCACTATATCTTATCACTAGATGGCATTGCTTTTAAAAATTTGAAAAACCCAACATTACTTATAAGTACTTTTAATACGTTATGACCGTTAAAAACTTTATCACATTAAAAATAACATAGTTTTCCTACCAGCATATGTTCAGAACTTTGCACAGGTTGAAATCCAACAAATGATATCTGCATGGATAAGATGGTGCCTAAACAATATAAGATGCTGTAGGCGACATAAATCCTATGTGAGAATCTTCCAGTTATCATCAAAGTTAAAACATGCAATGGTATTAAATTGATTAGAAAAACATATCCTCCCCAAGAAGATACCTAGAAAAATTAGTTAACAAAAAAAGATGAGGAACTGACATTTACAATGGCAGTTGATATTTACCATGTAGAAATATGCCAAGGCTGAGAGTGCTCCCCATCTGACAGTGCCAGTTTTCACAGCTTTAATCCATGCATAATAAGTTAACAACATACAAAATATGGCAATTCCTTCGTTATCATAACTACCGGCAACAGAACGACTAATATAACCAGGTACAATTGCTACAAATGCAGCGGCAGTGAGTCCAGCACCTTTATCAAAGATCTAACATTTAAAACATAGTGTTAATATTATACTTGTATTTTTTAACAAGGATATTTACCTCCTTTGTAAGCAAATATGTAATTAAAGTTGTTAATGATGAAAATAACGGAGCTAAAAATACGCAAACATTCCTTATATCTATATCGATATGTAAAATTTGTCCTAATCTAAAGAGAAACACAGATGTTAACATTAAACCTGGGTAGATGGTCCCTCCAATGATTCTTCCAAGAGGATACCTAGTTAAAAATCTTATAGTACCAAAAAACTTATTAGAAATACCTATTTAATATACCATGCCCTATCATCAAACCAATTATGGAATGCATAAAACCCATTTTCCGCCAAAAATTTTGTGGTACGATAATTGAAATACGGATCAAATTCGTGTATAACAGACTCGAAGCGTAAGACAGAGAACAGCCGTGTGGCAAATGCTAAAAAGGCCAATAATATGAACATAACTTGTTTAAAAAATTAAGTTTTAATATACATCTTATCATTAAAGATACTTACATAAAATTGCCGCTAAAGATAAAATCGAAATAGTTAACAAAGTTTCTTGCTTTTTAAGATCTTGAAGGGAGACTTGTACCCCTTTTTTACCAAGTCCCAACATGTTTGAATGCACAGAGATTATTTTGTATAAAAGTTAGAAATAGCACACTTGTTACAATATCGTGGGTCTCAACACTTACAAAAACCAACTTAGCTTATAATTTCATTTTAAAAACCTGCTCAAAATATCTTTAATTTTTTCGAAAAAACATGTTTCTTTTTTTGTATACGTCAACTATGAATTAAAAACCGGCATAAATTTGACAGCCGATAATATTTCCATTTGATATACCATAGTTGCTACTGTTTAATATTTTTAGAGCCATCTATAGTTCCAGTCTAAACCTGAACAAGTGGTGGTGATATAGGCAACCCAACAAACTTACCCATGGGCCTACCCATCTAAAAGAGTTAAAATTATATAGAGATCTATAGACATATCAGGAAGTTCATAAAACATTTGATTGTATTTTATTTATTCACTAGTTATGTATTTAATACGAATATTTTATTATTTCATTCTTGACACGCATACTTAAGAGCGGTACTACTAGATGGCGCTGTAATAATATATGCTGAAAATTTAAATATATGATTATTAATCTTCTATTTAATAGTTAATACTTGAGTGTATGTCTATGATTGTTGTTTATAATAGGCCATATTTCATAGTTATTTTAATAACTGATATGAATTACAGCTGATAAAACAGATACTTAATTTATTGTAGTTGTCATTTATCCCCACCAACATCAGGTTCAGACTTTATCTTCAATGTCAACAATACCGTCATATTTACAAAAGTGTTTGTTTTGTCGGTGTCTCTAATTATTATGTAAAAACGTGAAACACAGTGTTTAACAAATTGTTTTGCCAGACAAGGAGGAGTTTCATAATTACATGTCAATGGTAGGTGGAAACATTCTGCAGGGCCGCGTGTCTCGTGCCGCTCGAAAGGGGTTATCCAGGAAAGCAGGTAGGCGCAGATCCAAAAAAGCTGCTTCCTGCATGCTGACGCCGCTCTAAACTGCTGCTGGCAAAATCCCTAACATAGCTACATAACTATAGCAATTCAGTAAAGTTGAAGGTGGTATTAGTGTTATAAAACTTTAGGGTTTCCCAACCAGTGAAAATTTTATTAATAGTTTTTTTTTTGGTTTGTATTAATAGCACGAATAGGCCTTTAGGATGAAGGTAATTAATAAAAACATTAATCTTTATTTTTTCATTCATTTCCTAACAATTTTTAGTACATTTATCGGATTTTAACTTGAACTTGTATCAAAACATAAATATTGTTGAAAAGTATCCAGTATGTTTAGTTTAAATTTTGTACATATTTATTTCATAAATTTTGGTGACCATGACATCAATCTTATGGCAAAAATCGTTCTTTTTTTTCATTGTTGTGCAATTTTAAATTACGTTTATTTTATTAAAAGTATCCTTAAAGTCGTTTTGTTTTATAACTTGACCCAAATTTATAAAAAATTCATTATTGAAATATTGTAGTATCTGGGTATTACAGTAAAATAAATGATGTGTCATGTCTGGGTATGTAAGGCTGTTTTATTGCATAATAATTTTGTTTTGTACTATGACCAGAACGTGAGGCTCAAAGTATTTATTTATTCATACTAATTTTTGTCTCTTTCGAAATATGAGATTCTCTCATCCAACGTTTTTTCCAGTCTTCTGAACACGTTTCGTATTTCTTTAAAAAGTTGCCAGGGAACTTTCTTGAACAGTTTCAGCGGACTCAAAACCGCGTCCAAGAAGTGTTTTTTTCAATGAAGGGAACATGAAAATGTCACACGGTCTCATATCTGGTGAATATGATGCTTGTGGAAAGGTATTTGTTTGATTTTTGACTAACAAGCGAATCTAACTTAACTGAAATTGTATTGAACTTTTGTCAGATGTCATGGACATCTTACATTGTCATGGACATGAGATCTTTGTTGAGAAGTTGAATTTTTATATTGGATTTGACATCACAGACGGCATAGTGACTTTAGGCGAGTATAGTGATTTTTGATGCTTGTGTTTCGGCCTCGTTGCACTCCAGTAACGGCAGTTCGGTTTATTTACCTGAGCGTTGAGATGAAAATGAGCCTCATCCGGAAACAATATGTTGTTGAATGTTGCAAAACGCTCAGTTGTCTGATTAACGAATTGAAGCCTCTGACCGGCGTCTTGGGACTTTAACTCTTGCACCAGTCGAATTTTGTATGGGTGCAGTTTTCAGTTTTTGCGCAGAATACGGTGCAGTGATGATCGAGGTACAATTAAGCATGAGCTCGCTCACGAACGGAAGGGTCGGGATTGATACGAATGTCGTGATTCGCTGGTTCGCCCTGAACTTACGTTTATCCATACTTGAACTTGAACTTGAGCTTGAACTTCATATTTAACAGATCCCCTAATGAGGCTCATCTTTAATGTTACGCAAACCACGATGATTGTATTGATTATCGCAGTTGCATGCACCCCGCGCCCCTCCCCGTTGTTGCGTTTGCGTAATGAGTCATTGAAATAGAAACTTTCTTATGGGACATCTTGTATTTATTTTTGCGATGTTATTACATCAATAGAGTAAAAATAATCTAATTAGAACTAAACTATAACAGAAGGCGACTTTTACAGGGATCTATATTGATTATAGTTTCTCCTCATTGAATATATCGATTCGTGACAGCCGAAAACCGATAGTGATAAATTATTAAACCAAATATCGTTAGGCTTATTGTAAATGATGCGTTTTTTTACGTTTATCGGAATATTTTCTTAATGTTTATTTTAAATAATAAAGCAGGCTTATTAATTTCGCTTTGGGAGTTGATTATTGTATGCTTCTGTTGGTTCATTAATTATCAAACATACAGTTTTGTATAAAAAGAAATAATTTTGGAATAATAATTAATTGTTTTTTTTATTTAAAAAGTTAAGAAGTTTTTTTAGTTAAATGAGTGCCATGAGCGAAACTCTATGTTTTAATAATTAATAACATTTTTTTTCGATGGACGTCCCTCTTTTATTTATATCGTTTATTTAAAAAGAAACTTTCTTTTGCGGCACCTGTTATTTCAAATACTGATTTATCGATCACGTATTGAGATAAAGTAATAAGAAAAATTTGCAATGAAATTCAGATCAGTCCGCAAAATATGAATTTAAATTGTTGATATCCTTGTCGTCAAAAGGTCTAGGGCATATCCATAAAAATCATTAATCAGATTTTTTTTTTATTTACAGAAACGGATTTTAAACGGCATCGCTGTTTCATATTATCGCTGTTTTTATCTCCCACAGATATAAAATATTTTTGTATTTGGATGGCAAATAATAGTTTTGAGCTGTGTTCTTGACTCACGACCTTTTCTATGTTCTCAAATGTCCCAAAATGGCGTCCTCAGTGGTTGGCTCGTCTCCTCAGTCCATTGATATTTCGGCAAAATATGGATTTAAATTGTTGATATCATTGTGACTTAATGGTCTAGGACATATCCATAAAAAATTGTTAATCAGAATGATTTATAGAAACCGATTTTAAACAGCATCGCTGTTTGATATGTTTTAATCTCTCACAGTTATAACATATTTTTGTATCTGGTTGGCAAATAATAATTTTGAGCTGTGTTCTTCACTCACGACCTTTTCAATGTTCTCCAATGTTCCAAAAGGACTCAAGTCTATTGAATAAAGAGACTGGGGAATAACAGGCCTATTTTTGACCAAACCAAACCTAGTCACCACTCTGATTAACGAAATGAATTTCTACGGGGCACTGAGTGACTCTGCAGAGGTGAAACTCGCGGTGGGGACACATCAGATGTTGGTTCATCTCCTCTCCAAAGGGGAAACAAACAGTTTATTTAGTCACTACGTACTTGTGCATTGAAGTACAAAGATAGTTACGATAATTTTTAATTCCACTATTTACATTTTTTATAAATGGTTAATATTTTATGGCAGATTACGATTGTTATTACAATCTAATAAACAGGAATTGTTTTATGATTCTGCGAAATCTCTAAATCAGGGTTGTTGTGTTCTGATAGTTGACGTTTTATTAGGTTACCAAATTTCGGAACGAACTGTCACTAGAACATTAGTAATTAGTACTTTTTTCATTATTCTTTTATTATTTCTGGATAGCGTTAAATATTATCGATTACTTCAGCTGTGGATGTAGTTTTATTAGGATATTGCGTGTTATTTGGTAGTCGATAGTTTGTTTCGGCTATATTATGGTTAGTAAAAACATTCGTGCACTTGAGGACTTTCTTTTAGTAAAAAAACATATTTTAATAACAATCAGTCGTTATTGCTTAAAAAGCGATTTTTTTCTATCATATTTATCACAATTTTATTGTGTTATTAATTAAATAATAGTGTTCTACTTGCGAGTTTCTAGCGTTTGTTTTAGAATAAAATTCCGCCCTCAGATAAAATGTTCTTTGCAACTTTTTTAATTAGAAATTAAAACTATTAGTTATTTTGCCAAAATTATTTATTTTTATTCAAAATGCGCCCCTTGTGCATCAATACGTCACCGGATACGATCAAACCAAGGATAACATACATGTTGTATTGTCCTTTTCGGTCACGGGTTTTGGACTTGTGTAACACTGTCATAAAATGTTCATTTCACGGCCAGCTTGGGTTTCGGGACCAGGAAATAGTCACACGGAGATAAATCAGTCGAATACCGAAGATGTTGAAGCTTGCAGACTTGTTTTATATGTTGTTATTTAAAAGTTGTCTTTTTTCGTAGTTAATTACTGCTCCATCCATCCTACCTACCACCAAGTCGATGCGATTTTTAGTTTTTTTTACCGGCCTGACTGTTTTATGACATGTGTTACACAAGTCCAAAAGTCGTGACCGAAAAGGACAATAAAAATGTATGTTGGCATTGGTTCGACCGTGTCCAGTAATGTATAGATGCGTATGTCTTAAAATGTTGGCTATATGAAGTTATTATCGGGAATATCTACATAAATATGAATTTTATGAACAAAATGGACAGGACTCACTGATTAAAGACCTTTCTCTTCAGACAAAGTGGGAGTTTGCTCTTAAACACTATATTGAGCCTGCCAGCCATACTTAACACGCCGTTCCACTTACCGGCCAGTATCACCCTCCATTGAAATCCTTTGCCCAAGATATATGTAGTGGTCCACAACCTCCAAATCGCCGCCTATAATAGAAATTCCTCTGTTGACAGCAAATTTGTTAAATATAACCTGACTCTTTTTTAGGATTATTTTCAAATCAATTCCAGTCATCTAGGGAGTACGAACCCTGGTGGTTTGGTTGTTGAGTCCTGTACCAGATGGCAGTTTATGCTCTCTCGTTCTCTCCATTGTGATACCCAGTGTTCATTGCAGTGGAAGTCTGTAAGCTGGTGGGCATCTCTGTTGATGGTTTTTAAGAGGAGCCGTGTAGTTTTCTCCACCTTCTTTTGACCGTTTTTGGCGATTGTTTAATAGAGTTTTGATAATAATCGTTTTTTTTTCAAGAACATTTTCCCGTCCCGTCTCAGTCTGGCGACAAATAAATTTTACAGATGCGATTTCGTAGATCACAATTAAAATTTCCGTCCTTCCTGCCTTAATAGACCCCCCCCCCCCCCCCCTAGCACCTAATTTGTTCAGTGGTAAATCGTGCAAATATTTACCGAGAGTTCTTCGATTCGAGGCAGCCTATGTTTATTGTTACGAGAATCGACGAAAAGGTGTATTGTTTGCATCGCACTCGAATCGAGAGCGTCATCGCTATCGTGTCACTTTCGAGTGCCAAGGAAAATACATAATTACCTTTGAATTACGTAGATTAAAACGTCAATCTCATGACCTCATAAATACACGACGGAAGGATGAATCCGTTGAATTTAGTTATCGTCTATTTCGCGTCTAGGACGGTCATTTTTTATTTTCGATAATTTAATGTTTCATTGATGGCATTTTCGTTGAAGACTCGAGTTGAACGTGTTGGTAGAGCGAAAAGGAACCATAGGATATTGAAGAAATCTGCGTTTTATAGGCGCCATAATAAAGGAATCCCCCGTAAGTTACCATTGTTTCGTTTGACGTTCTCTTTTTTAGTTTTTTTTTCAGTTACTAAATAGGGTGAAAAAAGTTGCCTTTAACTAGAAGAAAATTAAGAATTCTAGGTTATTTTAACCTAGAAACCTTATTATTCGTTTTTTGTCCAAAATTATTTCGTTTTATTCAAAATACATCCTTTCGGAATCAATACACTGTTTTTCGGAAACGCCTCAATGACCGTGTCGTCACGGCTTCCTGGATTTGTGTACCACTTTTCATATAAAGTTCCTGTTATTGCCAGTTTGAGATTCAGAGATAGGAAATAGTTACAATATGGAGGATGTTGAATCACACAGACTGTCCGTTTGTTTAAATTCTGTCACTTGAAGCGCTATAATTTGACAATCCGTCGATCGATTCTAGTGATGGCGACCTGATTTTATAGAGGACATATACGGCTTTTAAATTATATGTTCTTTCAATAGATGGCACTAGTAGTTTTCTTTAAATTTAAAAAGTTCGCACTGTATAAAACAGAGTAAATATATTAAAAGAAGCAACAAAACATACTACAAATAAAAAAAGTTATTAAAGAATACAAGATTGGATAGGGCCCCAAGAGTAAAATATATAAAGCAATCTGGAAAATAACAAGGACACTGTATTATGGACTCAAGAAGGAATGAGAAGAGTACCGAAGCTTAATGACTCACGAAGTCATTCAGTGAAGAAGATATTTGCGTTAAGAAAATTAGATGATGTGAAAACATCCACAGGAAGCAGTAGGAGAGTACTATACTGGCCATTATCAACTGGAGACCGATAGGTTATCAAGCTGAGATGAAGACAGCGGGCAAGATGGATGATCAAGATAATAGACATAAGACTTGAACTTAGATAGAGACAGGAATTAGATACGGAGTGACTTATCGTAATAAAAAGATCAAAAGAGACTATTTCTAAAATGCCTTCTAACCATGTAAAAATCCTATTGGGTGATTTCAACGCCCAACTAGGAAAGGAAAGAAAGTGCAAAAAAACTTGACTAGTACTTGACTATAATCAAACTTAGCTTAAAACCTCGAAATCTTATTCAAAAGAGACTACTAATACCAAAATTCGACCCTACGAAAATAAAACCAACCCTAACAGAAGAGCTTGGTAAACAACCAGCACAGAACTGGCAAGAACTGAAACAAAAAATTATTAAAACAGCCTTAAAGTTGGTCCCTTTACAAAAACGTAGAAAACATCCGTGATGGGATGAAGTTTGCGAGCAAGCAGTATTAAGCCGAAGTAAAGCATTCAAAGATTGAAACAGTCAAAAAACAGCAATAAACTATGACATATTTTTGGAAGTAAGAAAAGAAACATCGAAGCTAATTAGACAAACTAAAAGAAAATATGAAAACAATCAACTTAATGAAATACAAAAATATTTCCAAAAAAATAACACCCGAAACTTTTCCAAAACATTTAAAACTAAATTAACAGGCTATCCGCAAGTCTTTGCTTCCAAAAGAAAAACGGACAATTAGCTCTAAATAACCAAGGTAATTGCAAAGAACTTGTGAAATATTTTGAACAAATACTAAACTGTCCTGAGCCCTTAAACAAATTACCAACACTAAACCCTAAATAAACAAACCCAGATTCATTACCACCGAATGAAGATGAAATAATTAGGCAAATCAATCGACTTAAAAATAACAAAGCTTCTGGTGAAGATGGAATCACTGTTGAACTTTTGAAGTCCGCTAGTCTAGGTACAAACAAGGAAATAACCAAAATTCTACAATAAGTTTGGCGAACCGACCGGATTCCGGAAGATTGGAAAGATGCTCTAATCCATCCACTACATAAAAAAGGAGATAGAACGGATGTAAACAACTATAGAGGGATATCTCTTATCCCAGTTTGTTACAAAATTCTGTCTCAATGTCTGCTAGACAGAGCACAGGGATAGTTTCAACCTAAAATTCGTGAATATCAAGCAGGTTTTCGACCGGGCAGATCCTGCCCGGAACAGATCCTGAATCTAAAGTTGATTCTCAGACATCAAAAACTATACAATAAAAGTCTCGTCTGTACATTTGCGGATTTCAAAAAAGCATATAATTCTATCGACCGTGAATCTTTATTCCAAATCTTGAAAGAACAAGGAGTAGATGTGAAAATGCTAGCAATTATTAAAGCAACACTAACTAACACAAGGTCAAATATTAAATTCATGGGTGACATCTCAGAGCCTTTCGAAATTAAAACTGGAGTGAAACAAGGGGATTTACTCTCGCCACTCTTATTTAACTGTGTTCTAGAAAAAGTAATACAAGAGTAGCGTGTAAAAAAATCGGCCCTGAATATTGACCAGCCCATTCAATTGGGGAGAACAACATCAAAGTAAATTGTCTGGCGTTTGCTGATGATCTAGCAGTTTTAGCCCAAGATATATTAACGGCACAAAAACAGATTGAAATCCTAAAAGAAACAGCCGAAAAGTTGGGTCTCCAAATTACTTTTGAAAAGACACAATACATGACCTGCAACAGACTAAGAACACCATTTCTAAAAACAAAATATGGTCTAGAAATCAGACGAGTCTCTCAATTTAAATATTTGGGTGAAATAATCATGGAAAACGGGCTGGAAAAAGCCTCCAATAAGTGTAGATGTCAAAAAATGGAAATTGCATTGAGACTTACACAAAATATTTATAACAAAAAAAGCCAACACATTTATTAAGCCAGAATGTCTATATGGCGCAGAAACGTTCATTTTGAATAGAAATGACATCGAGGAGATTGAAAAAAGAGAAACAAAAATCATAAAAAAAAATCTTAGGCCCCCAAACAAATAAATAGTACAACATACCGACTTCGAGAACACTAAGAAATCAAACAATACACAGATACATAGCGATATGAGAAAAAGAAGACTTAAGTTCTACGGACACATAAAACGAATGAATCCGAGTAGGCTAACTAGGCAAATAGTTGAAGTTTATGAAAATAGGAGTAGAGCTAAAATAGAAACAATTAAATCGATTGTTGCAATTAAAGATGACCTAAGATCAGCAAATATTACACAAAGTGAAATTCAGGATAGAGGCGGTTTCAGACACAAGGTTAACGTTTGGGAGGTTGGCCGGAGAGAAAAATGTAGGAAGACCGGAGCAACTTGGCCTGAAGAAAGGAAGAAAGCTCATGGTGAAATAATGAAATCAGTATGGGCGCAGAGGAAGGCTAACAACAATGAACGCCTCTAACTGTACTTCGCGTGGTCCCCCAGGTCCCATACGAATAATAATAAAAAAAAGTAGAAGAAAATACTAAAAAATGGAATTGGGAAGCTCTTTACGATTTCAACAGAATAACAGCCCCAAACATACATCACTGAAAGTGTAAGAATGGTTCATGCACCTTAAGATTCCATCCTAATCACCAGATCTTAAACCTATTCAGTAACTGGGGGACCAGGTCGAGCCGTTAAATTGGATAAAAAGAGGTTAAAAATAACGAAAAAACCGAACGAACCATATAATCAATTTGAATCGGGGATTAATCGAAAAGCGACCAGAATGGGCTACAACTACAATATCGGGTGTTCGCATGATTCAGAATTTCGTTTTTGCAAACAAATCACGTTCCCCCGTTTTATTCAGTCGGTCCACAATACAAAAGCGATTCTATAGTGAATAAGGAAACAAGACGTTCAACATTCAATCACTTTTAGTCGTCAGATTTTAACTAATTTACGTAGATCGTCCTTTTAAGCTTCTTTATCCTTGCTGATTGTTAAAAAAAAACCACTGCGTTTAGGCGTATTTTTAAAGAAAACTTGTCTAGACTTTCTTTTTTATCTCGAACACGCAAACTAAATATATGGCAATAACGTTAATCTTATTATGGTAGTGTAAAAAGCAGAATCTGATTCTGTAGCGATAAACGTTGATGTTATAATGTTGTGTCAGTTATTGTTAATTTTTTTATAGTTTTGAACATGTTGGCCGTGATGGAGGCTGGGTCCCAGGGCGCAGGCCCATCAGGAGGGCCTTCGTCCCACAGCGATCATCCCATTCAGGAGTTCTTGAGCTCGGGAAGAACGGGAAGAAGGAACGCTCTCCCGGATATCTTGGGTGAGTATTACGGATTCGAAAATCAGTTTTCTCTACGAAGTTCAATTTTTTTTTCGCCTCCATATCGATTTTTACTTCTACCTGCCACCCTGTCTTCTTTTTCCACTTATAGAATTTCTCATTAATATATACATATAGATTTGTAAAATCTCGACGTTTCGGCTTCCAGTTTGAGGCCATTATCAAGAAAATCTAGTTAATTTACTTCGAAGCCACAATCTGCCTTCTCCTCAGAGTTCACAACAAGAAAGGAACGTGATCGGGACGTCCTCTGCATTTGTATGTAAGGTTGTGGGTGGACCGTTGAAACCCTTCCACTCAAACGTATATATATATATATATATATATATATATATGTATATATATATATATATATATATATATATATATATATATATATATATATATATATATATATATATATATATATATATATATTTCCTGGCACACTATTTTTCTGATCTCCCCAACTGCCTCGAACGGGACACAAAGATTCCCCAAGGAAAATTGTATCTATACCCACTCAGAATTACCACCACCAACACAGGAAGAAATCTAGAGGCATATATACGCAAATTAAATAATAGCAGGTCATCCGATGAAGATGGTATCACCGCGGAACTATTGAAAAACATCGGATCAAATTCACTGCAGGAATTCACGCAAATTGTCACGAAAATCTGGCAAACAGAAAAATTACCAGATGATTGGAAATGTACTCTTATCCACCCGCTGCACAAGAAGGGAGATAGAAGAGATGTGAACAACTACAGAGGAATCTCCTTACTACAAGTCACTTACAAAATCCTCCCAGCATGCCTTCTCCAGAAAACACAAGAACAACTAAAACACAAAATTGGCGAGTACCAGGCAGGCTTTCGCCCTGGTCGTTCATGCACTGAACAAATATTTAACTTAAAATCAATACTCAAATACAAAGCTGTCAGAAACGTTCCAATCATCTGCACGTTCGTGGACTTGAAGAAAGCATACGACTGCATTGACCGAAAATCTCTGTTCAACATCCTAGAAGAACAAGGACTCGACCCCAAAGCACTACGATTGATCAAACAGACACTGACCGGCACAACCTCTAAAGTGAAATTTATGGGAGTAGTTTCTGAACCCTTCGTAATTAAAATCGGAGTACGCCAGGAGATGGATTATCCCCACTCCTCTTCAAAAGGGAAAGTCATAAGCGAAAAAGAACTGAAAATCAAGGACACTGGAAACCAATACGGCTCGGACGACCTAAAAACAATATAGAAATATCATGCCTAGCCTTCGTAGCTCTTAAGGCAGCTTATTAGCAGCCTCTTAATAAATATCAACAAGAAAAATTTGAAATTCGGCAACGTCGCATATGCTGCCTACCGAATCCAGCTCTAAATTCGAAATTTATTGAATACATTCCATCTGATTATTTTATTATTTAATTTATGTAGTGGTATTTCTGGAGTTCTTCAATAGCGTTATCGATGACGTGCAATTCTTTAGTTTATATGAATGAGCGTTATTTATCAAATCGACAACGTCATTATTTAGGTCAACATGCGGTTGTCACCTCGTCGGATCTACCCGCCAGGCTACAAGCCCTAAGTACAAAAGACCACAGCGCCTCCTCGTCGCCGTCTAATCCTAACGACCCCCAACCAGGACCCAGTTCGACCCAGAGTTGAGTCTCCCAGACTACAGCTCGTTGGAGACGGTAAAAGTTACTTTGTCAAATTAATTGCTGTGAAATAAATTCAGAATTAAATCCCCAGTGTGGATCAGTAATACTCTTAAAATTGTCGTATAGAGCTGGTAACACTTTAATTTTTCGACAAGATTTTTGTTTTAATTATTCTGTATATATTTGAATGATAGTAAGGAAGAAGTTCCAAATAGTACCAGTTAGGTACCAGTTTTCGTATTTATTGGAAATTGGAAAAGCCTGATTCTTTAGATATATGTACAAGTACCAAAGTACCACCTCTTATAAGTGTGCCCAGTCACCCACTGTACTTTTTCCAGAAGCAGAATTCTCAATCCGTTTTGCACAAATAAAAATGTAATCAATTTTTTAATTAAATTAACCGAAACTGTGGTATTTTTTAACTTTTTAATGAAATTTTTATTGTTATCTCGGTTAATATATTTTCTGAAAACTTTTCGAAAGTTTTAAAGTTAATTTTAATTACCACAAAACTTTAGACAGATAAAAAATATTGATTGTTTCATTAATTTGTTTTAAAGAAATCATCAGATATTTTCTCCACTCTTACCAACAGTCGAAGAAATGGTAGAGAGGGTGATCGTGTATAAAGTTAAAAAGTAACCAATTTTTTTGTGTATTTGTGCCGGTTTTAGCTGTGGTTTTTTTAAATCTCACGTTTATAACTAAGTTAGATGTTTTTCAGTCTTTAATGCAGTTAACGTTATTTCCATTCGTTTTTTTTTGTATTTGTGATGATCTTTTAAAAGTTCTACATTTTAAAAAAGGTAAATTTAATTTTGAAATCAGTTTTCACTTATGTAAACAATTGAAGGAATAGTGCAGTCATCGCAGTCGCCCTGTATAAACAAAAAAGTATCATATTTTTTTATATATATTTTTTTTTTCGTTAAGATATTTTAAGAAAATAAAAAAAAAATAATCAAAACTGTATTTCGGACGAATCGGTATTTTTCTTGGTTACCAAATTAGAGAGTTCTTTTCGTTTTTTTTTCTTAGCTTCCTTCGTCATTTTTTTCCACTGTTTTCTTTTCTGGCCCTTCGTATCTACTCTGTTGCCTGTTTCTCCTCCAGATCTTCCCCTCTGTCTCTTTCCATTTCTATCTCAATATCTGGTTCCTTCCATCTAAGGTACCTGCCCATTATAGTTATTTAGACTTTCATGACGTCGTTTATTGTTGGCCCTTCAAAGAGTTCATATACACAGTATGTCGGAGAAAATTTTAAACGGAAGTTTTTATATAAAAAAACTATTAGTTATTTTACCAATTTTTTTTGTTCAAAAATTTTCGGAAACGCCTCAATGACCATCGTCCTGGCCACATCAATACAAATTTGCGTTGTGTGGGCTGTATGTGTAGTATGTGGTCTGCCTACGCGGCAATGTAGACGCCTTGATACACAAAGTTACACACGAATATTGTCACCGCCCAACATGCACATGAATCTGTTTTCAATCAGACAATCCTAGCAAATTTTTCCAGTAAATTCAACACGCACGCAAAGTTTTATTGGTGCGGACCCAGCTTTAGACTTGTGTACCAAGATCATAACACGTCCCTTTCCTGGCCAGGTTGAGTTTCAGAAACAGGAAATAGTCACACGGAGACAAATCAGGCGAATACGGAGGATGTCGAAGCTCTGTCTCGTTCTATAGAGGGGATATAGCGTTTTTAGATTATATATATAGTTTTAATATGTTTTTTTTCGACATACTGTATATTTTTGATGTGTAGTAGGTCTTCAGTATTTCTTTAGACATTACCCTGCCACCGTTTCTTTGAGCTATATCTCGTTCTTTTACGCTCTATTCGTCGGTACATGAATCTCCTTTGTATATTTGTCTTCTGAGTCGCTGAACTCTCACATACTCTACAATATCCAAGTCTTTATACACTTGTTTGTGTTCGAAGTTGTATCTGATTTTTCAATTTCCATTATCATTCCCAGTAACAAAAAAATCTTCTGACTAATCTGTATCTGTCAGATACTGCAACCTTTTCTTCTGTTTCCTTTGTGAGGGTCCACGCTACGTACTCATGAGTGACTAGTTGCAGAATGTCTGTGTTATACACCTTAAATTTCCTGTTCCTTTGTATAAGTTTAGATCTTAGGGCAGGGAGTCAGTAGATACCCTTCATAACGCGATTTCGGATATCTCCTTACAGGAGTTGGTGCTACCATATTATCTTTAGATAGATTGCACTATTCTTTTATCTGAAGTTATCGATGAACTACGTGTTATTCACTCTATTTCTGGATTTAAATCTGGCTACTTTACCTCCACACTATTTTAGAACTCTTAAAAGATGTCAAAGATTATAGTTATATTTTTTATTTTTCTTTAAGTTTCATCGATCTGATTGTACGTTGAAAATCTGTTGGATTGAAAAAATAAAATGCATTACAAAAAAAAAGAGAGAATAATCTCGTAACTAAAGTATTTTTTCGTTGTACATTCTGGCCTAGAGATAAGTTAGCAACGAGAAGGTTTGTGATATTAAGTTATTAATTTATTTTTGTTCTTTCCCATTTATTTTTTTTATTTAGGGCATGGGAAACAGTTATTGTGATAATTTTTTTTGTAAGTGTATAAATTTGGTCAATTTCAGTTTATAGCTTGTATGGTAACTAAATATTTTACATGGGATTCGCCTCGATGCGACGGAGATTGATATTTTCTTAGCTATACAGGGTGCGGCAAAAAGTATGTCTCCATTTGGAAAGTCAAAAAAAAAAAACAAACCGAACGAGATACAGAAAAAAAGTTATATTTTTGAAAAGTACAGTTCAAGCCATTTTGAAAATCGCGTGGCTTAAATGATGGATATTAATATATATATATATATATATATATATATATATATATATATATATATATATATATATATATATATATATATATATATATATATATATTATTTTTTATTTATTGGGACTTTCGATCAGTTAATAAGTTTTAATTTTTTTATTGTTTTGTTAACGTTTCGGTTCAATAACGAACTATCCTCAGAACAATTCAATCTCTAATTAAACAATTAATTTTCCAAATTGTTTAACTAAGATAGGAATTTTTTTTTATATTTTCAATTGCCGTTTTGCCGTTTCAATTTGCCATTTCTCCGGACCGTATATTGCCGTATATGCCGGACTCTGACTAGTTAAAAAAGTTGGAAAATTAATTGTTTAATTAGATATTGAATTGTTCTGAGGATGGTTTGTTATTGAACCGAAATGTTAACAAAACAATACAAAAATTAAAATTTATTAACTGAGCGAATATCCTAATAAATAAAAAAATAATAATATTAAACGGTCACGAATATATATATATATATATATATATATATATATATATATATATATATATATATATATATATTTATATAAAAGTAAAGTTTTGGGTTTAGAGGCGCATCAGCAACTGAGAAGGCTATTTAGCGACTGGACCTACAGCTTAACGTGGGTTCCGAACCACGGTCATCAGCTACCGAAAAGAAAACCCCGGTCAGCGCCCCCCTCGGGCTATCAACCCTTGGTTTTGTGCTTAACCGAAGGTCTCTCGAGAAGCCTACCGACTGGCGAGTGACCAACGTAGAAAACCTCTGACGCCTTAGACACCACAGCTAATGTGGCTCCTATATATATATATATATATATATATATATATATATATATATAAAAACCGGGGGTACATACGATCGTTTGTGTCCCGTTTGTTGGGAATGTGCAGCCGTTTCGCCAAGGTCACACTTAGCATTCTCAATGCTTGTCTGAATACTACAGAATAATGCTTGTTTTGTATATTTGTATATGTAGCATTTGAAGAGGAATTGAAAAGGGGATGTTAGGTTCTATAGCGACGCGATGTGACGACAGGTGGACCACAGCAATCCTGGAGCTGATACAGCTCAGAATTGTGCGAGTTGGAAGCATGCCGAAGAGGCCCTCATCCTGCAGTAGAGGAACATGAGAGAGAACCCTGAGATCTGGCCGATGTGCTAGCCTTTTGGTACCCCCTCCCTCCACTAAAAAAATCAGAGAGAGAATCAAGGAGTTTAAATCAGATGAGTCCGGAAGCCACCCAGTGTCTTCCCTCGTGAAGATGATCCGGAAACATTTGTAGCAGAATTCTAAATTGAGAGGAATCTGATGTGGCATCACCTTTTTGGAACTATATATCTTCTGGCTTCTGATCGTTAAGTAACTCGTTTACTTTTGGACAGAGAACATTAGAAAATTCTCGACCATTTCACAATAATGATTTGATTTACTCCGTTACTCCATATTCTTTAAAAACTTAAGTAGTGCGTACGTTGGAATCATGTAGTAATTTTTGAGCTGGGGAGTGGTCGGTGTTGCAGTTCCGCTGGTTACTTTCAACCGAGTCGTATTTGTTAATAGCGCCTCTTAGATTGAAATGAGTTTTGTTGGGGGAGTACTCAGGATAAATCTCTCTCAGGATGAAGACACTGCGCACCAAGCCACGCCCATAAGCGAAAATGGCACGAAACGCCGGATTTAGTACGGCCACGCCCACCGTTGCACCCCGCCCACATACCCACTAATGATTCGTCGTAATCGGGTCAACCTTTTTGCCGCCCACATATTTTTTTAACTAATCAGAATTTTTCCCCCGTTCGAAACACGAATACTCTAAGAAATTGCGAGAAAACATACAGATAATTTCGATCTTAAGATGTAAAATGTTTAGTTAATAACCATTCTATGCAACAAAATGTTATTGTTGGTAAACCAAAAAGGTATTGTTAGAATTTTTTTAACTGTGTAACGTTTAATGTGAAGGAAAATGCCGGTAGGATAGAACCTGTAGCTCAAACATTTATGTCAAGAAAATATTAAGCTAGTCATAGATGAAGTTGTATTCCATTAAGACCATTTTTAACGATATTTATATGGAACCCATTATATAAATAAAATCGAAGGAAGTTTAGGTGTTTTTCTTTTAGTTTCCTCATCTAATCAGATTACTGACTGGTCAGAAAAATAATGCCACTCTCTGATTTTTTCCCTCAGTTCTCGAAGTGTTGAAAAATTATTGTTTTACCACGGTAATGCATCCGCCCACTCCACTGCTATTGCGACGGCGAAACTGGCCAGTTTGCGCTACGAATTGATGAAGCATCCGCCCTATTCTCCAGATTTGGCCTCCTGCTACTTTTTTTTCAAAGCGCTAGAAAATTTCAATCGAAAAGAGATGAGAAATGTCGATTGTGAGCTACTGGTAGCTCGCGTGGACAATTTCGGTAGCTCACGACTATAAGCAATTCTCAGACGTCGAACTCATAACACTGGGGAACAGAAATTTTCTTGACTTGGATCTGTGACTTGTTTTTGACTAATTTTTTATCTCTGAATTCAAAAATATTCACAGTTTTTCTCTATCACGTCAAGTTCTTAAGCTACAGCATACCCCTCATTTTACCTTAAAAGTGTACATACGAAAGGAAATAAGGTGAGATCTGACCAAGTAGATTAGAATATTTTATTCATACAGAGCTTAACATATTATTAAAAGTTAAATTGTGTTTATACAAAAATAAATAAAAGATATTACGGTAAAAATTTCTTCTTATAGCTTTTCCTGGAGTGTTTAGTTTGTGGACATTCTCGCTTGATGCTCCAACAGTAGTCAGCCATCATACTGACATCCTATCTACCTTGATACCGCGCTTCCATAACCTTTAGATCTTGGTGGAATCGCTCGCCCTGTTCACTAACAGCACCAAGATTTTCTGGGAAGTTAGCAAGATGACTATGTCAGAAATGCAGTTTGATGCTCATGTTGCAACCAAGCTTTTTAAAACTCTCCAAGAGTTGTTGAACAATTTCGATGTAATTCGGGGCTCGTGTATTTCCAAGAAAGTCTTTAACAATATTTTTAAAAGCCAACCAAGCATTCCTTTCAAGTTCGGTCATTGTTTCAATGAATTTTTCATCTTTAACGAGTTGCCGAATCTGTGGACCATCAAACACATCAGCCTTTATCTTTTCATATGACAGGCTAGGGAATGCTGAAATGATATACTTAAAACAGTCTCCTTCAATTGACAAAGCCTTAACAAATTGCTTCATGCGACCTAGTTTTATATGCAAAGGCGGAAATACAATGTTTTTTCTGTCGACAAGTGGCTGATTTAAAATGTTTGGATCACCAGTCCGTTGAATGGGGATGGTAAAACTGCCACATATGTAACAAAATGAATCAGGGCTGTTTAAGCACTTATGACGAAAACTACCAGAGGCAGACATAGCGAAAATCTGTAGTTGTGTATGTATACTTTGACTTCACTATATCAGAGTGACACAGACCCGCGTACTTTAGCATCTCATGCATAACTGACCCAACTACCTTCGCCGGTAGGAGAGCAGTAGTGACTTCTGTGATTCGCCAAGCTTAGTCGGATGCGCAATAACTGTAGAAAAAAATCTTGACGTGATAGAAAAAAACTAAATAAAGTTTTGGAATTAGCATGTCAATTTACGTATAAAACAGCATAAATATCGAACTCAACAGAAATTATTTTTCAAATTGTTCCCCAGTGTAATCTTTATAAACGAAAATATCGAAATTATAATATTGTTACGGATTACGGCCTGATCAGCGCATCGTAGGCGCCGAAGATCAGCCGCTGACGTCATCACACTATAATCCGCGTTTTGTGTTCAGTTACGTTACAATTACAATTACAAGTATGGCAAGCAGTAATAAAAAGTTATCTATTTGAAAATGTGCCGCAATACATAATTTTGAAGGGAATTGAATTCTCTACAAAAAAGGTCTTATTATAAATTTACGTCAAATAAACCGTTTCCATGTAAACGTGCCTTGAACATTGATCTGTTTTTAAAATTTTACTTTTCAAATTTGAAATTTTGTAACTAATGAATGAATCAATATTTGAAAAAATACAATACACATTCTTAAAGGAAATTGAATGCTCTACAAATAAGGTATTTTAACATTTTTGGTTAAATTCACTTTTCCCAAAGTTATTCAAGTTTATATCCAACTTAACTTAGTCCAAAAGCTAATAGTAACCAAAATACATAGTGTTAAAGTTATAATTTTATTTTAAATTTCTTAAGTATCCTTCTTGAACGAAATTTGGTAGTGGGGGGTCTTTTACGGTAAGAAATTTAAATTTTTATATAGATTGTAGAAGGCGCTGGTCACAACTTGATTTTTTTTGGCTGATGTGTGGCTGATTCTGATTTTTTTAAAGTTGTTTTAACAATATACATTAGTTTATTTGTGGTTATGGTTAGAAGCATGAACTGTGTTTGTAAGGGCGTGGTTCAAAATTATACACACTCTAATATTATTTCAATTATTTATTTTAAGTTAAAAAATACCCTTACACTCTAGTATTTTACAAAGATCTTACAAATCTAGAAATAATTTAATACAATTTGACATAGTAACGTTCCCTTATCCTCAGATCTGACCAATATTTTCAAAATCAGCATTTTCTTCACTCCAATTCATTTCAAAGAACGGCAAGAACATTAAAAAAAATTGTAGTTTTGCAGAAATCCTACTAATTTTTTCGAATCTATATACAAGTTAAGTCGTCGAGAACGAAACAAATTTCTTTTTTTCGAAATAATATACAGGATATATGACACAATGCTGGACGGGTTTTGAATGTTTATAAAAGTGTGTCGACAGCGTGGATGACTCCGTTGGTGGCCGGTATGTTTGTTGTTGTCAGACTCTGATTGTTGACTTTAATTTTACCTAAAAGTTGTAAAAAAATAATATTTATCTGAATCGTGCCAAAGCTGGTGTTAAAAAATAGTACACTATTTTTTCACAATTTCACAATTAATATTTTTTCTTTATCTGTAGTCTAATGCCTTTTAGATCAGAAAAAAATCCCCACAGCTAAATTCTAAAGGCAAATAATTTTCAGAACGGGCAAAAAACCTAATATTATACCTAAAACTTGTGAAAAACTTACTCTCGAAATAATACTGGAGCAAACTTCCAAGCGATGATACACTGAGCATCCAAGTGACACTTGTTAATATCTCCCAAAGCGACGAGTCTTTATTGGCATCGATATCAAAATTATAAAGTAAAATAAAATCACTGCAAGTCCGCAACTTACAAATACGTATCGCAGCTGTATATCTAACTCTAAGCTTGTTTTTTTTAATAAAAAATGGATGATACGGGGGACGTGCGAAAAGTTTCCAGCTTCAACGTGAAGATGGTGTTACTCGTCAAAAATATTCTGGTAATATTATTTCGCATACGTTGAAAGATAACTTTGAAAATTTCAAATTAAAGTTCAATAACAATTGAAAATGTTTACCAAATAGTGGTAAACATTTTCAATGACAGTAGGGTGCTATACGACCGTCGAATTAAGGTTAGAAAGATAGCAGGGCTTGTCTAAACAACGTGTTCGTCATATATTGAGTGAAGATTTAGGCATGGAAAAGCTAACCGCGCTTTGGGTGTCGCGATTTCTCACTCAGGACCAAAAACGCATCCGAATCAACATTTCCCAAGCGATGTTGCCGGAGTTTAAGCGAAATAAGTCTGAGTTTCTTCGGAGGTCGATTAATAACTGTACACGAAACATGGATATCGCTGTCCTCCTGAATCCAAAGCACAGTCAAAATAGTGGACTGCGAAGGGTGAATCGACTCCGATAAACGCGAAGACTGTTCCATCAGCCGGGAAAGTGATGGCGACTTCAAACAGCCGCGTTTGAAGACAAATAAAGTTTTGTTCCACCAAGATAAAGCACCGCTTCAGCGGTCGCCATGGCTAACATTCACGAGTTGGGAATGGAACTGATTGACCACCCATCATATTTACCAGATTTGGCCCCCAGCGTACTCTAGTACGCGGCCTATCCAAAGGAAGAGAATCTTGTAACACAGTCATTGTTCTTTCCTGAAAGATTATAGAGATGTGTTTCTCGACGCGAGTTTCGCTAACCATGTTAACATCAACAGGAGACATTTTATTTTAACTATGATTATTCTACTCTATTGACATACCCGAATGTTTACTAATGGTGATTTGAGCCTCGTTTTTTAAACTATCCTTAACTTGATAGTATCTCATTCCGTTCGTGTATAAACTCCCATGGATGATGTGCTTCATGACCAGTTCTTTTGCCAGAGCTGGATCAGTTACCGTTTGATTTAAGTCGGACGGACTCAGGCCTGCAAACGCTTTGTCCGTAGGGGCAAACAGCGTCAGTGATTTTGGACCTGAAAAATATATTTATTTTCCCCGTTGAATATAAAACTAACAGGAGCTTTGCCTATCTTAATGCATCTTTGCCTAGATTTATGCAATTTTATTGTGTTTTAATTTTTAATTTTTTAATAAGTGCCGAATAAGTGTACTGGAATACTATTTTTGTGTGTTCTAGTGTAAATACATATTAATACTTATTATATTAACAATAAAAGCAATAATATCGTAAAATTTGTCAATTATTTAGAAATAAAAACGAATTTTTTCAATGACATTTTAAGGTTATGAAGTAAACACATCGCCTGGTATGCATAGGCGTAGTCAAATGGATTTAGGTAAAATAATATAATTATAATGTTATTCAAGATAATGATTATTTTTTAGAACTTAATTTTTTAACGTATATTCTAAAATGTTTAGTTTTCTGAGATACTGGGACTTAAAAATTCAGATATTTAGTTTTCGTTTGATACATATAAAACATGTTACTTTACTCATATAATCTAAAAAATATAACTAATCATACAGAGTGTCACCTTTTTTTATATGTTTATAATCCTTTTCAGACATTATTACACTAATAAACGTAAATGTTACTTCCATTGTGATTTGGATTTCCTGTTATTAAACTAGTTAATCTTTTTTCAAGATTTTCTAAAGATTCCAAATAGAAGACTCATTTTCCCAAAGATTCCAAGAGACTCATTTTCCAGTGTTCTTTCCGATCCCCCACACCTCTCTCATCCTTTCTCCGTGGATTCTCCTTCTCTCCTCCTTCCACTTTGTTCCGGATCTTCTCGAAACTTCGCTCTCTGATGCGACGTTCCACATATGTATTTTGTTTCTGTACATTCTTTAATCTTCAATCTCTGTCGGACCCATTTGTGCCTTTCCCAGATCAGCTCTGACTTGTGTGATCCATGGTACTTTTGACTTGACTCTTTGTATGTACGTAAGAATTCTGTTGGTGAGTCTTGTCGGTGGGAGTCTACTGATATGTCCATAGAATTTCAACCTTCTTTTTCTTATGTCCGCCGGCTACGTTGGGCATTCTCTCTGTGGTCTTTCTAGAGTGTAGTCTGTATCCTTCCTCTGTCAGTGTTGGGTTGAGAATTTTCCGAATAATTTTGCGTTCTTTTAGTATATTTTCTATGCCTCTTTTTGTGTGGAGTGTAAGTGTCTCGCTTGCGTATAGTACTTCTGGTTTGATTACTGTGTTGTAGTGTCTTATTTTTGCATGTGTGGATAGGCAGTTCTTATTGTAGATATTGTGTGTCTTGCCGTGTGCCCTCTTCATCTTCTGTAATCGAGCCTTCTGTGCTATCTTCTCTCCTCCTGTGGATTCGAGAATCTCGCACAGGTATTTGAAGTGAGCGACCCTATTTATTTTGCCGTATTTGGTGTTCAAATTTTGGACATCTAATTTTGAGCAGAAGAATTCGGTTTTTTGAAAGGAGATTTGTAGGTCGACTTTCTCTGCACATTCCTTGAGGACTTTGATCTGTTTGGTTGTCCTTTTTTCATTGTTTGCGAGTATGGCTAGATCGTCTGCGAAGGCCAGGCATGATATTTCTATGTTGTTTTTGGATCGTCCGAGTCGTATTGGTTTCCAGTGTCCTTGATTTTTCAGTTCTTTTTCCCATTCCCTTATGACTTTGTCCAAGACCAGGTTGAAGAGGAGTGAGAATAACCCATCTCCTTGGCGTACTCCAGTTTTAATCAGGGTTCGGAAATTTTTCCCATTAGAGGTTGTGTCAGTCAGTGTCTGTCCAGTCCTTGTTCTTCTAGGATGTTGAACAAAGATTTTCGGTCGATGCAGTCGCATGCTTCATTGAACTCCACGAACGTGCAGATGATTGGGACTCCTGATAGCTTTGTATTTCAGTATTGTTTTTATGTTAAATATTTGTTCAGTGCATGAACGACCAGGGTGAAAGCCTGCCTGGTACTCGCCAATTTTGTGTTCTAGTTGTACTTGTGTTCTCTGGAGAAAGCACGCTGAGAGGATTTTGAGGATATATATATATATATATATATATATATATATATATATATATATATATATATATATATATATATATATATATATATATATATATATATATACCTAATTTAAATATGAACATTAAGTCGGTTCAAGATGCAACTGATTACCTAACCAATTTTTGAAAATGATATGATTTTACGACAGAAGATTCCAATTTCTTAATAACTGTTGTCGTATTGGCCCCATAAAAGACACTTTACTCTTTGAAAAAATAGACTTTTTTTAATTAATTTAAATGTTTGCAGTCACGATAATTATATAATAATTTATTGTTTTAAATAACTGTAAACTTTTATCAGCTTCTTGTTTTTATTCATACTGCCCTAGGCCACTGCCAAACCGGAAACAGTAGTCGGTCATACGCAGCTACCATTCCGGTCGCACTTACAGGATTATATGCTCCTTCCTGTAGTTTTATATTCAAAGATTTTCCCGATCGTTCTTTCAGCTGTTGTTTTGTAGGTTTAAGTAACTGTATGGTAGGAATCGAAAGACCAACGGATAAATAAGTGAAACGAAAAGTAATTCTTGCTATACAAGATTGAGAATTCTTTTTTGGACTAACCTTGTAGCATATCAGCCATTCCAGATGCAAAAACAGCTCTTAAATAGTGTGTGAATCGTCTTTCCCGATCAGCTTGCATTGTTTGAACCAGATCTCCTACAGGAAGAGGGAACATAACTCTGTCGATGGCATGAGCGATGCCTTGCGGAATTGGGATGTCTTGCTGTTCATCGATTATTCTGGCACCGTTAATAGTAGTAACCTAAAATTTAAATTACTTGTTTATTTATTTATTTTTAATTCGATTCCCTTTAACCCTCAAGTGTCGGGTTGTATTTTTGATTTGTGCCTAACTTTCATTTTCGACCCATCCAAATTCGACCACGATCGGCGTCGCTTAACCTCAGTTAGTTGTAACGGTTTTAACGTTTTTTCGGTTTATTTTGGCTTCTACTTTGAAGCCATTATCAAAAGAATCTATTTGGTTTGCCCCGAGGCCTTAATCCGCCTACTCCCCAGGGCTCGCAACTAGAAAATAATTGCTAGTTGCGAACCTTGGGGATATATCTTTTGCCAATTGTTTTCAAAAACATATCCACACAAGAACGAAAAAGACAATTCATTCAAAACACTAAAAATATTTTGATAAACCGTCTAAGAAAACTGAGAAATTCTTATATATAAAAACAACGTCGAGCTAGCTTTAAAAAAAAACAGTTTAGGAAAATTAATTATTGTAAAGCAAATATAAACAAAAAAGATAAACTTGGGAATAAACCAAAAACACATGTCGGACAAACAGGCAGTTCACTTAAGGAAAGAATACAAGAACGTGATTTTTTTTCTTAATCAGAAGCATAATTCTAATTATGCTTCACATTTCAAAATAAAGGCCAAAAAAAGTGAGTCCCCTTGTATATTTTAAAATATTCAAACGTTTTATCTTTATACCTACTTTAAAAATAAACATATTTAGAAAAATATCCACGAAAGAACGAAGAAGACAATTCATTCAAAACACTAATCTATTTTGATAAACCGTCTTCCAATTCGCACGGTCCTGAGCTTTCCTCTGCCATTCGGGTCCAATATACTTGATGATGTCATCCGTCCATCGTGTTTTCGGCCATCTTCGCGGGCGTTTATGATCAAGCAGTATCCAATCCAGAATTGCTTTGGTCCGTTTGCACTGAGTAAAAACCTTCCTCTTCAGACAAAGTGGGAGTTTGCTCTTAAATACTATATTGAGCCGGCCAAATGCCTGCCAGCCACACTTAACCCGCCGTTCCACCTCCCGGGCGGTATCACACTCCACTGAAATCCTTTGCCCAAGGTATATGTAGGGGTCGACAACCTCTAAATCACTTCCTAAAGTAGAAATTCTTCTGTTGACAGCATGTTTGTTAAATATAACCTGACTCTTTTTTAGGTTTATTTTCAAACCAAATGGTTCTCCCGCCCTTTGCAGCTCTCGTATGTGTTCTCGTAGCTCATGTGGGTCTTGTGAAAGGAGAACGATATCATCCGCGAATCTAAGATGGCTTAGATATGCACCATTGATTTTTATTCCCTGCTGTTCCCAGTCTAGATTACGAAATACCTCTTCAAGGCAGGCTGAGAAAAGAACAGGCGATATTGAGTGACCTGTACGTACACCACGTCCTACTTCAAAGTCATCCATGTGAACTGTAGTTTCCCCATACATGGATCTCAGTAGGTTCACATGTATATATATATATATATATATATATATATATATATATATATATATATATATATATATATATATATATATATATATATATTCCTCCCCCTTTAACTTTTGAACGGTTATACTTAAACTAATGAAATTTGTAATGTGAAACTGACTGCACGTAAACTCCTTTTCTAGTGATAACACTGGGGAACAATTTGAAAAATAATTTCTATTGAGTTCGATATTAAAACTGTTTTATACGTAAATTGATATGCTAATTCCAAAACTTTATTTAGTTTTTTCTATCACGTCAAGTTTTTTCTCTACAGTTATTGCGCATCCGACTAAGCTTGGCGAATCACAGAAGTCACTACTGCTCTCCTACCGGCGAACCTTCTTCGACCTAGGAGTGGGGGCGTGAGTGACGTTGCGTCATCCAAAACTACTTCGGTCAGTTATGCATGAGATGCTAAAGTACGCGGGTCTGTGGCGCTCTGATATAGTGAAGTCAAAGTATACATACACAACTACAGATTTTCGCTATGTCTGCCTCTGGTAGTTTTCGTCATAAGTGTTTAAACAGCCCTGATTCATTTTGTTATATATGTGGCAGTTTTACAAAAATATGGCTACATAAAGAAAGTCATTGACTTGTTGCAATATAACATGCACCAATGGATCACCTGTGTTGACCTTAAAATGCTCTGTTTCCTTATTGGCCAGCAACGCGGGTACACCAAGTATCCCTGTTTTTTTGTGCATGTGGGGCAGCAGAGCTCGTGAGAAGCATTGGGTGCAATCGAACTGGCCGCCAAGATCTGACCTTGGACCTGGTGATCCAAACATTTTAAATCAGCCACTTGACGACAGAAAAAACTTTGTATTTCCGCCTTTGCATATAAAACTAGATCTCATGAAGCAATTTGTTAAGGCTTTGTCAATTGAAGGAGACTGCTTTAAGTATATCATTTCGGCATTTCCTAGCCTCTCATATGAAAAGATAAAGGCTGGTGTGTTTGATGGTCCGCAGATTCGGCAACTCGTTAACGATGAAAATTTCACTGAAACAATGACCGAACCTGAAAGGATTGCTTGGATGGCTTTTAAAAATATTGTTAAAGACTTTCTTGGAAATACACGAGCTCCGAATTACATCGAAATTGTTCAACAACTCTTGCAGAGCTTTAAATAGCTTTGTTGCAACATGAGCATCAAACTGCATTGCTTACATAGTCATCTTGCTAACTTCCCAGAAAATATTGGTGCTGTTAGTGATGAACAGGGCGAGCTATTCCACCAAGATCTAAAGGTTATGGAAGCGCGGTATCAAGGTAGATGGGATGTCAGTATGATGGCTGACTACTGTTGGAGCATCAAGCGAGAATGTCCACAAACTGAACACTCCAGGAAAAGCTATAAGAAGAAATTTTTACCGTAATATCTTTTATTTATTTTTGTATAAACACAATTTAACTTTTAATAATATGTTAAGCTCTGTATGAATAAAATATTCTAATCTACTTGGTCAGATCTCACCTTATTTCCTTTCGTATGTACACTTTTAAGGTAAAATGAGGGGTATGCTGTAGCTTAAGAACTTGACGTGATAGAGAAAAACTGTGAATATTTTTGAATTCAGAGATGAAAAATTAGTCAAAAACAAGTCACAGATCCAAGTCAACAAAATCGCTGTTCCTCAGTGTAATTGATGACGTAATCGCCATAGATGGCGTTAGAGTGACATTGTGACCAATAAATTTCAACGGGATCCTACGTCAACTGACACCTCGCTTGAAAGGTATTTAAAAAACCTATTCAACCATACTAATTTTGTTTGGGTTCAAGATAGTTTTGATGCATAAAATAAATAAATACTAAAACTTTAGTATCATTAGTTTACATATCCCGTAATTATATTTAATGGATTTATGAAAGTTGTTATATTTCGCTTGGGTGTAGAGTTAATACTAATAATGACATTCGGGTGCCTCGCCCTTTTCCCATTACAACGTTTATTACTTGGCGAGTAATAAATAAGAGAAATTGTCATTAAAAGCGGTACTTTGTAACGTTCCAAAAAGAAATTTTACGACCTTAAATACGCAACACGCCTCCGTGTCGGTACATTGTGCCTTCAAAATGTCGGTGTTTCTCTTTCGGTCTTATAATTCGGATTAACGTGAACAGTCAGTTTCACTTTTCGGCGTTCGCGAAAAAAATCGTCGAGAAGAATATTGAAACCCCGATCTAGATACGTGATTGGTCAAGCTTCATTTCGTCCAAATTAAAAAATAAAAAACAGTTTTTTTGCAATTCTTTTCTTAAGCAGAAGAAAGTTTATGGTGGTCTTTAAATTAAAATGATTTGAGAGCCCTTGAATTTATTATAAATTTTCCTTTATCACTTTTGTTATTATATATAGTGATACCATAAATTCGGTCAGTAACTGTGAAGGCGCCAAGTAAAAATAGTCCGGTCAAATTAGACAGAAAAATAAGAGTGAAGTAGAATAATTCAAAACATAATTAAAAATAACATTTCAAAATTCCCCATCGTTTCGGTACGTGGAAAAAAATTGACTCGAGATCAAAGGTCAAAAAAATTGTTTTTTCGCGATTTTCCTTAAAACGGTAAGTTTTATCGTAAATCGTATCTTCTGTTTTTTAATTTCCTTCGCTTTTATCAATTCCAACCCTTGCTAATATCTGTTATTATGCAATAGTTTCCAATTAAACAGAATCACAACAGACCTGTGGAATAGGCCTACTGGGGAAACCACGTTAAAAAAAACGCTGAAGTACACTACCTCAGAGGTGGCGTGGAAACGTGCATATTATGACGCTTACAACTTTTTGAATCGTTATATCTCAGGAACGGTGGCTTTTAGGAAAAAAATTATCGATACCTTTTTTATACATAATTTTATGGTCTATAATTTTTGTCTGAGGTAATTTTACGATAAAACTTACCGTTTTGACGAAAAAAAAACCATCTTTTTGACCTTTGACTTCGAGTCAATTTTTTCCACGTACCGGAACGATGGGGAATTTTGAAATGTTATTTTTAATTATGTTTTGAACAATTTTACTCACGTCCAGCTTGATAAGAATTCATGTACCTTTGAATGTCTAGATTGACCGGTCTAAGAAATACCGGTTTACATGTTTAATTTGGGAGAAAAGTAAAAAATGGTTTATTCTAAGTGTCGCAAATGCTCTTTATTTGACTCAAAACTCAATATGTACTCAACAAAGGTACTGTCGTATTGGAAAGGTACTAAATGTTGTCTTCGGCGCCATCTCTTAATAAAATTAAGAATTATTAACCGCCACACGTGGTCAAATAACATAAACTTAATTTATCTTTATCTTTCGCTCTAAACTACACGATTATGTACACACAAGGGACAGCAGTTATGGAAGTGTAAACGATAGTTAATGTTACTTAATAATTAATATTAAGTTAATAATAATAAAATTAATGTACTTATATTAAAGTTAGTTAATGTAACCTCACTTCTTCAACATATACATACCTTAACATCGTTCCATTCATTGTCATGCATATTGTATTGGTTTACTCGCAGTTGTGTTCCAGCTAATGATACTCCTGTCATTTCGTCTTGGAGCGACGATATGGCGAAAGCTCCGGGTATAACGTGATGTAATAAAAGCTGAAAAAAGCGTCAGTATTACTTTTTGAAGCTAAACCTAACCTGCAACTAAGTGTAATCACAAGTAAATTGCAAGTGTAACCTTTCCTAAATTTAAATAACGATTCTTTACGTTATTTTGAACAAAAAGGGCGTGTATCCAAATTGCACCCGTTTCCGCGGAAAGCGGGAAGCGATTTTTGCATTTTTTTAAAACTGTTTTAACAATAAACTAAACTTGAAGAGATTTTAATCTAATCAGGAGATGATTTAAATCATCTCCTGACGATGCTAACATCGTGGTTAGCGAAACGTACGTCGAGCAGTTCAAAAAAAGTGATTTTGTGTTTAGTGGTAAATCTCTTCAAGTTTAGTATTTAACACCAGAGGTTCCAATAGAAGAATTGATGTTTTAACAATGTTTATTAGTTAATTTGTAGTTGATATTTCTTTTATTGTTTTCTTTATTTAGGTTTTTCGCCACGATCTAAAACTCAAAAAATATCAAAAATATCTGTTCTTATGTAAATGAAGAATCACTGGGTAAAAACAAAAAAACCAAATGGAGACAAATTTCCCAGTGATTCTTTTTTTTTTAATAAATTTGCCTAACGAACAAAATTTTAAAAATATAGAAAAGTTCGAAAAAAATATAAACTTTTAACGTTAACTTTTCGGAAGGTCTTCTCCCCCCGTTTTCAAAACGAATCTAAAAAAATAAATTATATTAATGTATATATACATATATATATATATATATATATATATATATATATATATATATATATATATATATATATATATATATATATATATATATATATATATATATATATATATATATATATATATATATATATAGGTGAGGTTTGCTGTGTGATTGTTTACTGTACTGATTGCGTATTGAAATACTTAAATGTATTTAATTGTATTCTTTGAAATATAAAAATATAACAAAATATATAAAATACAGTTATTTTTATTAAAATTACAGCGATTTTTTTGTAATCTTCTGCATTTTGTTACCAATTCTTTTAATACAATTTAATGAAATGTATCTCCGTTTGGTTTTTTGTTTTTATTCAGTGATTCTTTATTTACATAAGAACAGATATTTTTGATATTTTTTGAGTTTTAGATCGTGGCGATAAATCTAATTAAAGAAAAAAATATATGAACACGCCACAATCATTCAAACATTACTTATATTTCTTATCATAGCTTTTCGATTGGTGATGTAATAACTTTTTTTACATTATTATTCTGCTTATCCTTAATGTAGAATCTCAGCTCATGCTGGTCGATATTCCAATGCCAAGATGCAAAAGCAATTCAGCTCCTCTCACCCTAGCATAATATTTTACGAACAATGTGACACGTCTGCAAGAGCACGTCACGTTGTCCCACTATGGCAATCGATCTGGCTCTCGAGGTTCTTTAAAAATCTCTTAATTATTAGGCCTTCGGCGGATATAACGAAGGGCACTACATCTACCTTACTCAGTTTCCACTGGTTCTTCAAGTCGTATGCCAGATTTTCATACTTTGTGGATTTTTCCATCTCAATTCTTCTAATGTCGTGAGAGAGAGGCACGCCGATGTCAATTATAAAAGCCCTTCTCTCCTTTCTGTTGATTAGAATAATATCTGGTCTGTTATAATTATCGGTTCGATCAGTAGTGATTGGTCTGTCCCAGTAAAGAATAGTATCGGATGATTCAAGTACAGGAGAAGGCGAGTACCTATAATATGAAGGAGGTGCGCTTTCTAATAGCGAGTATTTTTTTTGCAATTTGCTGATGTATAATTTTTGCAAGCTGATTATGCCGTCCTAAATAAGCATTAGGAGTAAGGGCCGGGCAACCGCCAATAAGGTGCTCAATTGTTTCCCCCAGAGTACCGCATTTCCTGCACTTATCGACTACGTCCAAATGCAGTATGTGCTTTTCATAATTGTTTGTTTTTGTTACTCTATCTTGAATAGATATCGCGAAACCTTCTGTTTCTGGGTACAAGACTCCATCGGTCAGCCACTTTAGAGACAATTGTTCGTCAATGATAGCAATCAAGCCCTTCTGTTAGGGTTGGTTTTATTTTCGTAGGGTCGAACTTTGGGATTAGTAGTCTTTTTTGAATGAGATTTGGGGGTTTGATTCTAGTCATGTAATGATCCGTATCTAGGTTAGTTCCTTCCCTAACTTGAACATTCAAAATCTCTTTATAATTGGGGTACGAAATGGCAACATGGTCAATTTGACATTCACCCATGTACGTGTTTGGGCATCTCCGTGTCTTTTGTTTTGTTATTTTTTTCTTAAAATGGGTTGACATTATCTTTAGATTAAACGTGAGCGGGAAAACTGTCGACTGTTTTTCTATACTTTCTTTCCTTCTCTAGTTGGGCTTGAAAATCACCAAACCGGATTTTAGAAGGAATTTTAGAAATAGTCTTTTCCAGAATTTCGGTTCTGTGTTCCCAAATCTCAAAAAATTCCTACATGGCAAGCGTTTTTCATCAAATGAAGAACTTGTAGCAGCCGTAGATAGGTATTTTGAAGGACTTCCAGAAAAATACTTCAGAGATGGAGTAAATGATTTGGAGAACTGCTGAAAAATATATTGTGCTTAAGGTAGTTCCAGCGCGAAACCCCTTTGCGACAGATTTTGCCCATTTTTTTGTCACAGATTAAGAATAATGTTTACTAATAAATCCTGATGTTTAAGATTTTTTGACCGTTTAGAATGCGAGATATTTATTAACAAAGTTTGCAATTTTCCGGATCACTCTCCATTTAAAGCATATCAAACTTCTTTTGCACACAACAATTTTTTGTTGTATTAAAAAAATCTCTCGACAGAATTTAAAAAAAAATGGAAGAGTAAAGAGAAATGTTTTTGTAATAAACTATAATGTAACTTCTAAAATAACTATACATATATATATATATATATATATATATATATATATATATATATATATATATATATATATATATATATATATATATACGCTCAGAGCAATGTTGCTAGATCAAAAATAATCAAAAATATTTGTTATTATGCATGAATATCTGGTTGCCTACGCTTCGCATTTCTGACAATAGTAAATGTTCTAATTATACTATACCATGCCGGAACTAATACGCATTAATATTAATACGAAGTAAATTATCATTAATAACTAATATTAGACCCACGCTAGGTCTAATACATACCCCACTCAGTAATCGAGGATTTTCTTTAAATTTCTCTTCAGCCCGCTCTGGTCCACCCAATTGAACCAGTAAAGTCCTGAAGGCTTTATCGGTTGGGGCGAATACTGTATAAGGACCAGTGTCGTTCAGAACTGTGTCTAAACCACTTTGCTTCAAGAATCTCGCCATTGCGTACAAGCCTGTACATAAAATAAATGTTAATCTCTGCTAATAGACGAATTTCTTCTCAATATTTATTACCATTTGCTTTAAGTACTGATGTTAAATCTGGAAGATGGGCTTTGACATCCTTCTTGGTCGAATGTAGCTCTCTGGGCTTGGAGTAATCTTGGGAAGCAGGCGAAGATTGAGTCGTGTACGGAGTGGATGCTGTTGGTGTTGGTGATGATTTTGGGCCTTTGTTGTAGTTGTCAGCTGTCGTGTAGTAAGAACTGCGGGTTGTCTATAAAATAAACATAATTATTACCTATTATAAAGCGTTTTTTTTATTTCTTGAACACACATAATTTGCTTTGATTAAAAAAAGGTTTTTATTGATAATTGAAGCATAGTGTATGACATTTAAACACAAAAAACAATAAAAGAGAAGCAAAGTTTCGCCTACTTGATTTTACTAATTATTAATATATAATAATTAATTTTTACCGTTTATTATTATTATTTTTGTATTTAATTGGGACTTTTGGTCAGTTAATAAGTTTTAACTAACGTTACCGTTTCGGTTTAAAAACCAACCATTCTCAGAACAATTCAATGTCTAATTAAACAATTGATTTTTAAACATTTTTAATTCAAAATTATTTATTTTTACATTTTAAATGAAAGGTTCTAATTGCTTCTCAATTAGAACCAAGACTCTCTGAAGCTTGTTTGCAAGCCCGGCTATGGCCTCGGCTTGTTGTTCCATTTGCTCCGCCTGGTGGGCGGAGCTTTGGTTATCCCTTGCGTTCGGATTGGTAATTGAATTGGGTTTGGTTCTTTTCACTTGATTTTAGTGTTGTGGGGATTGCTTCTTCTTTTCCTCTGCTCCTCTACTCTAACTGACTGGTGGTAGAGTCGCTTCATATTTAGGATTTTCTCATTGCGAGGTAGGGTTGCCGGCAGAGGGATGTTCTGTTCTGAGCCCTTCAATTCATCGCTCAACACTTCCTTGATTAGGACGCGTAGCTTCCTTTTGCCTGATGTTGATGTCGAGAATGAAAATTCTCTCTCATTGAAAAGCTCGATGATGGCTTTCCTGTCGGAATCCGTTTCGGGGACCATGAGGACTCCGTCCGGCCTTGTTTGAGCTGGCCCGACAGCTATCTTTAATTTCTTCAAGGTGTACATGACCTGGAAAGCTGACCGGTTTGGGCTTGGTAGTGATAGCAGTAGCTGAAGTTGCTGTCGCTTCGACTGATTCTTATGCCATTGGCATTTCTTCATTTCTGGTAGACGAAGCAGACGGAAGTGTAGCGATCGGTTCTTCCAAAGGTTGACTTACCTTGGAAGCTGACGCTTCTTATTTCGTTTCATTGAACATTTTTCATTGAACACTCATTTTCATAAACTAATTCAACAACTTTTATTAATGTCATACTGCTCCATTTTTATAAATGTCATACATTACCCTCTTGAAATGAGACTAGATCTAGGCAAGGCATTTATTTTATTGGTAGTAAAGTGTCCACTTACCTCATAATTTTCATATCGAGGTATTGGTGTCGTACTTCTGCTTGAACTATAAATATCGTATGGAGTGGTATAGGCACTGCTGGTCGAGGGGTTTCTACTACTAGATCGATACACATTATCTGAAGTGGAGTATCTACCATTCGAACTGTATTCATCGTCGGCATTTGTGTACACACTACTGGTAGGGGATGGTGATCTGCTCTTCGGGTTATATAAGTCATTTGATGTGGTGTACACACTACTGGTAGGTGAGAGTTCTCCGTTGTTAGACCTGTACACGTCATTGGACGTGGTGTAGACACTATTGGTTGGTGAAGGTCCCCCACTGCTTGACCTGTACACATCATTGGATGTGGTGTAAACACTACTGGTTGGTGAAGGTCCCTCACTGCTTGACCTGTACACATCATTGGACGCGGTGTACACACTACTGGTTGGTGACGGTGAACTAACGAAGTGAGTGCCGATATTAGTCGTAAGTACCGGTAAATTAGAACTATCCGAAGCAGAAGACGTTCTTAACGGTTTTGCCGTGGAGGGATGATGCTCTTGGTCGCCACCACTAAAAGAATTTGGCGTTACTGAAAAAAAAGTCCATTTAAAACAAATTACGTATCTTCCGAGAAAATGTACCTGTGACTGAAAGAGGCTTCTTGGTAGATACAAATTTAGAATATTCCCCAGCATTTTGGGATGTTGAAACCACCTCCGGCTTTGCTGTGGTCGTGGTGCCCGGTAATTTGATTTCTCCGGCTCTGATTTTTTTCAAAATCGAGTCCAATTCCAATTCGGACTTTCCTTTACCGTTACCTTTAACACCTTGGATCTTCAAAGTACCATCGCTTTGCTCTTCTAACAGAACAAAGGTGACTTTCTTCTGATTCGGGAGATCGTTGGGTAAGGCAATGTTTTCAAGATTACCACTGGCCCCTGATAAAGTTTAATTTCAATTATACAATACATTGTAAGCTCTATAACTTATCCGTCATAGAGCAACTGGTGATAGTAGAGATCAAAATGATATCGGGTGTTGAAAGTGAAACTAAATTTTGGAAAAGTTAAGACAATTTAAAAACTTTTGAAGATATCAGGTCAAAATCGGGATAATTTAGTTGATGGCTCTTGTCGATCGCTGAAAAATATGCAATTTGCAAAGTGTGAACAAGAAGAGGACATTTTGGTTAGTATCGCTGAACTAAGCACTAAGCGTTTGGAGGCATCTAGGGGAATTATTTCAACAAGCGGCCAATGTTATTAGAAATGAAGAAAGTATCTTCTCAAATATGAGGCGCCACTTAACACAGAGTCTGCGAAAGTGTAGTGAATTTTGTAAGAAAATGAATGAAGGTGAAGTCATTGGTCTAACTAATGAAACTGTGAGTGATGGTGGAATGAGAATTAAATTTATGGGAAAACTAACAGGCGTTAAGAAACAAATTAACTCATTTTATATTGAATCACAGGAGTGATATGGAGAAATAATTAAAGAAGTGGAAAATGCTAAAAAGGCTACCAAGAAATCAGCACTACAATATAGACGTCTTAGGCGCTACGATGTACTTCGAGTTGGGGATGTTTTGAAGTTAATTACTCCACTGACTGAGGAAGCGACTGAGTAAGGTACTTTGTTTCCAACGAAGAGTTGTTAGGAATTATACACAGAGTACACAAAGAATGTGTACTTTGTGAGGCTTGTCACATTACAAACTTTGTGAGGCTTGAAAAAGAAACATCTGAAAAAGGGAATAACCATAAAACCTCTACTATTTAGAGAAGTGAATTCGCGAGGACAAGTCGACCTTATCGATATGCAAACCTGTCATGATGGGAACTTCAAATACCTCCTCAATTATCAAGATCAACTCTCAAAATACCTTATTCTACGCTAAAGACAAAAACAGCAGAAGAGATAGCATACTCTTTAATAGATATTTTTTGTATTTTGGGAACCCCATCAGTCCTACAATCTGATAATGGACGTGAATTTGCAAATCGTGTTGTTGAAGAGTTAAAAATATTATGCCCACAGCTGTTTATTGTTCATGGTAAACCGAGGCACTCCAAAAGTCAAGGAAGTGTTGAGTGGTCAAATCTGGATGTTCAAAATATGTTATTCTCTTGGATGAAAAATAATAAAACCAAACGCTGGAGTGAGGGCCTACGTTTCTGCCAGTTGCAAAAAAACAATTCATATCACAGCGGCATACGACAAACTCCTTTTGAGGCAATGTTCGGTACGCATATTTTAATGTTTAAAAAGACGTAGCTGCACCGTTTGTTGTTAATTTGTAGGAAGAAAAGCTCATATTGAAATTCAGTCTTTACCGGACTCGATTAAAACGGTATTGAAAACTGAGGAAGACCTGGAAGAAGCACTTGTTACAGTGGGTACTGACGAACGTGAATATTCATTTAGCTTGGAGACTGGGGATTCTGAAATCACCAACGCAACTCTCTAGTCGATTTGAGATCTGCAACGTCAATATGCATTATCAGCGAAATGGAAACATCGGGTGCACGTAAGTGCAGAAACTGTGACGAGAGTGTTCACGTCACTTGTTGCTCAAAGCTCTAGCAATGTGGAAGAAGGTTATGGATTAAGAGTTTTGTGTCTGCGTCATGCGCAAATGATATCTATAAAAACGAATAAGGATATGGCTTATAGCGGGTTGAAGTTCCAACCAGAAAAAATGAAACAATTATCAGAAACAAAATTCCCGGAAATCCAAGCCGGAAATCAGTTACAGTACCAGTTCCAAATTTAGACAGAAGCAAAGCAGATGCTCGTAACGTAGTTGGCGTTGTGACGAAAAAGACAGACGACGGTTTTTATCAAATAGGCACTAGACAAGGGACGATCAGTTCTCTGTATTCAAGAAATCAGATTCAAAGTTGTAAAGAAAGCTTTATAAAAATCAATGATGTTCCAAACAAGGAATTATCGCTTCGAGATGTTAGCAGTCGGAACAGTGTGTTTGGAGGTCAGGGGTTTGTAAAATGCAATTGTACTAAAAAATCTACAACTAACTCATGTCGATGTAAGAGAGGAAACTTACTTTGTAATTCAAAATGCCACCATTCTACATCATGTGCTTATAAATAATTTCTGTTGTAAACTACGCATATATTATGGTATATTTTGTATTATTATTAATATTATGTACTTTTTCTTTAATATTCGAATGTTTTTATTTTGTGTTCTAATAAATACATATTTCACCATAAGAATATTTCGAACTTTGCCTAACACACATTCGACAAACCTAATATTGTCGTATTATACTCCAGGCAAACTTGGGTTTGACGACACAACGAACTTTGCCGGTAATATATATATATATATATATATATATATATATATATATATATATATATATATATATATATATATATATATATATATATATATATATTGACTTCTTTGAACTGCGTCCAACGAGACAACAGTAGTCAGGAGTTTTAGGAGGTTTTAGGAAGTTTAGGACTTTTTAGGAGTTTTTTCCAGAGTTTTTTTCCATTAGTGTCATGTTGAACTAACACGACTCCTCTCTAATACGTTTTCTTATAGTTTTGCAAAGCTCAGCGTACTCGACTCTGCCAAAAGACATCCTTTTCCCATTGTCAGTCGTTTTTTCATCAAATCAATGGTCTCACTGGAGATTTTTGTCTGTTTGGAACATTTCTCTTATAGTGCTATTGAAAGAGTTGTTTCAAGCACATTATTGGTGATTTCTCAATATTGATCTGTTATTTCCATCTCCTCCAAGTTTTGTAGTCTATCAAAGCGGCTCGACAAAGCAATCTTAACATTGCTGTCTGTCCTTCTTTGACCTTATCATTCTTTCACGTTCTCTTCGACAGTTTATTCTTTTTATTTAACTTTTGCTTGTAGCATTCGGTGGTCACTTAAAATTGTTAAGGACAGTATAATTGCAAAATATTGTTTTATCGTTATATGTAATTATAAAGATAACGATATATATATATATATATATATATATATATATATATATATATATATATATATATATATATATATATATATAATGTAATTAATTTAACTTGTGAGTTCAGATGGACCTTTCCATGTCCATTTTCTGCTGATTTCGTTCTTACAGAACGAATTCAGGAAGTTCTTGTCCTTCAGTAAAATCAACGAATTTGTGCCTTCTGACTCCCCATACACCCCCGACCGTTGGGTTCCACAATCTTACCACCCATCCCTTACATGAGCCCTGGAGGGCTCATGTTTCGTCTGTTGGTGGTTAGACTCATCAGGGCACCGACATATGCTCTCTCGTATATATATATATATATATATATATATATATATATATATATATATATATATATATATATATATATATATATATATATTTATTACAGAAATCTTTCACCCTTTCTCCACGTGGTGCCACCAATCGCCTTCGCCGAACTGTCAATCATGCGACGTCACGTGTCTCTCGGGACCGGTTTCTAGCCTTTCAGCCGTCATCAGCCGAGCTCCTCTCTTTTAATGTGTATAATAAATAATGTAAAGCTTTACAGATCAGCTAAAGAACATTGACTAAGAACATATCGAATATAGGAGGAAGAAGAAGAAGAACAGTCCAAGTTTCGACATGATTACTTACCAGTTTTAAGGAAATCAACATCTGATCCAACTGGTACTACCTTCTTCAATTCATCTAAGACGGCTTTGGGTGGTTTGGTCGTTGTAGTCTTCGAGAGGATAAGTTTTTCTGAAAAAGATTTGATTTAAAAAAATATGTTTGTAAGAATGCCGTTCGAAATGAGACGAGTTGCTGTTATTACCTAAATCGCTCCCTGGTTCCAATGGAACACCATCAGGAACAAGCTTGGGATCTGTTGTTTTGATAACTTCCACCTTTTCACCATTAGGAAGAGTAATCTCCTGGGTTCTATACGATGAAGTTGCCGAGGTGCTGCTAGTTTTAAATATCTCCCCTTTTTGACCTAAAATACAACAATTTAATTCAAACATTAAAAAATTACCCCAAGATCAAACTAACCATCAGGCAGAATAAGTTCATCTTCTGAAAGATCTGTAAGACTCTTTCCGTCTTTGGTGGTTTTGATTACCTGAACTTTCTGTCCGTTTGGGAGTGTAATTTCGTCACCGTTTGATGCTTTAGCTCTAAAGAAAAAAAATATTTTCATTTATTATATGAGCTAGATTCGAATATATCTGAAGAACTTGGGCCACCACGGTACAGTGATTACAGTGATACTTATAAGGCAAACTTAAAAACAATCATCATGCGTATAATTCCTGCTGTGGTTAAAAGGTTTATAATCCTGGAGAATAAATTTTTGAATACTTGATCAACAATCTTAATAGTTCAGATATAGAGGGGCAAGCCAGTGAGTTAGAGGGTATACATCCAGAGACCTGGCAAAAACACAGTCAAGGAGACCTGGATCAAGATCAAGAAATTGATGGAACAAGGGAGTGAGGATGAATCTGCAAGAGATGGGAATAACAGATTGGAAAGCGATAAATAGAAAGGAGTTGGTAAGGATAACGGAAGAGGTAAAAAACATCAGACAAAATCAAAAGACTGCCTACTGCCTTGGTGGTTTTGATTACCTGAACTTTCTGTCCGTTTGGGAGTGTAATTTCGTCACCGTTTGATGCTTTAGCTCTAAAGAAAAAAAATATTTTCATTTATTATATGAGCTAGATTCGAATATATCTGAAGAACTTGGGCCACCACGGTACAGTGATTACAGTGATACTTATAAGGCAAACTTAAAAACAATCATCATGCGTATAATTCCTGCTGCGGTTAAAAGGTTTATAATCCTGGAGAATAAATTTTTGAATACTTGATCAACATACATGGCCATGGCCAAAAAATTTGGCCAGGCATAAAATTAAGTTTTGGCGTTAGAGGCGCATCAGCAATTGAGAAGCTACCGAAAACCCTGGTCAGCACCCCCCTCCGGCTATCAACCCTTGGTTTTGTGCTTAACCGAAAGTATCTCGAAAAGCCTACCGGCTGGCGAGTGACCAACGTAGAAAACCTCTCAGAAGGCATCCGGCCTTACCCATCCTCGAACTGGCTTGACTGAGGGATGATTCCTTGTCAGATTTTACACCCTTACCTAGAAACATTCACAAGAATTTTTAGAAAAACTTTTTTGCCTAGTGCGGGATTCGAACCCACTTCACTTTAACTGCTGTATAATAAGGCTGACGCCTTAGACACCGCAGCTAATATGGTTATATATAACTCTAATATGGAATATATAACTCGCGATGAAGCCAGTGCCCCCGAGACTTACGCCAAAGAAGGGACACTTCAAAGCTAGCGGGGTGTCCCTTTTCCGTGGTACTCATGTTAATTAGCTTCCTAATGAACGTGGATGAAAAAGTTCCGATCAACTTTATGAATCATGTTTTCCAAAATGTTGGATTGGAAGACATTTCTCCTGAATATTTCGGCTTGATCAGCTAATATTAACACGCGCTTCGAAGGCCTTAAAGTTGGTTTATACATTGATTGCATATGATGTGTAAAGAGGAATAGCATGAAAACAATCGGAGGGAGAGATTAAGGAGAAAATGACGATATAAGACAGAAAGAGTTAGGAAAGTGGAAGAAGTCCTGGCCTATATATATATATATATATATATATATATATATATATATATATATATATATATATATATATATATATATATATATATATATATATATATATATATATATATATATATATATATATATATATATATATATATATATATATATATATATATATATGGCCTCATCAAATTGAAAGAAGGTTGGAGAATTAGAGCAAACGAAGAGCTGTCAACAATCTTAATAGTTCAGATATAGAGGGGCAAGCCAGTGAGTTAGAGGGTATACATCCAGAGACCTGGCAAAAACACAGTCAAGGAGACCTGGATCAAGATTAAGAAATTGATGGAACAAGGGAGTGAGGATGAACCTGCAAGAGATGGGAATAACAGATTGGAAAGCGATAAATAGAAAGGAGTTGGTAAGGATAACGGAAGAGGTAAAAAACATCAGACAAAATCAAAAGACTGGCTACATGTAAAAAAAATAAAGACCTGGTAATACTAGGGAGAGGCGAAGGCAAAGGAATGGACTGTTAATCCACAGAGAAGAAGATTCTTATTATTAATTACCTTGAAAGTAGATTTTTGTCGGCCTTAATAGCAATGACCTTATCTCCATTTGGTAAGGTAATTTCTTCCTCTTTCCCTGTTAAACCGCCCGGCAACGAAATTCCGTCAGTTTTCAGCTCTGGATTTAGGGTTTTCGAAAGTAAATTCTTATCAGCCCTTATGGCGATAACTTTATCACCATTAGGCAGCGTAATCTCCTCTTCTTTTCCATCCGGAATGAGCTTAGGGTCAGTGGTTTCTATCAGTTGAACTTTCTTTCCATTAGCCAGCGAGACTTCTCTCGATGACAAATTTTTGGGCGAGTCTTCCTGGGCAGTTGCACCGATGGCCGCTCTTAACTGAGCCAGGAGATCGTTTTTGTTAATCTGTTGGCTTTTGTATTGTTTCTTCAACAGGTCCAAGTCATCAAGGGATTGAATATTCTGTATCTAGAAAGGATATTTGTATACTCTGTATCTAGAAAGAGTTTTGAAGCGTACTTTTGACGAAGCGAATGTCGGTAGGGCTGTGGGTAAAAATGATGCTTTCTGATTAGTTTTTTTGTTTTTCTTCGAGGTCGGTGGTTTTGGCGTTGTGGTTGTTGTGGTGGTGGTTGTGGTTGTAGGGTGTTCCCGATAAAACTGTTGCAGACTCTTCTCGAAGAGTAAATGCTCTTCTGGATAGATTCGCCTGAAAAAAAATCAACGTCCTTTTCTCTTTTTTGTATGTGTTTTTCTATGTTTTTTAATGATTCTTTCAACACAATATTGACTGTTTTTTCCCTAGTTTTTACATATTTCTTACCGAGGTAATGATTGGGTAAAATGTTCATTAGAAGGACGTGTTAAAAGCCTCTGATAGAGCCTCTTCTTTTGCTCTCTTTGCTCTTCGAGAAAATCTTGATGTTCCTCTCGTGCTTTCTTCAAAGCTATTTCGTATTGCTTCTCGACGAACTGGTTGTGTTTCTCGATAATAGCCCTCTTGTCTTGTAGTTCCTAAATAACGTTAAATTACAGTTAATTATGCAGATTCCCTAAAAATACCTATATAATAAATTACTTTAATTCTTTGCTGGTCTTTGTTGGGGTCCAGTTGCTGTAACTGCTCATTGATTATGTCAATTGGATCAGCGGTTGGTCTGGTGTTTATGTATGGGTTTCTCTGAGTGACTTGTTGAATGAAATTTGGAGTGAAGCTGGTTTGAGTATGATGTTGAACAACAGACTGAAAACACAACAAAATATATCACATTGATTGGCGACAACGGTTTCATTTTACATCGTTCAACATTACACTCATTGCACGTGGAATTTAAGCAAATTATTTACTTACCCCTGATGGAGTCGCCAAAGACGGAGGCGAAGAAGGAAACACTATCGAATTCTTTTGCGGTTCCGGCGTAAGTTGAGGTTGGAAATTAACAGTTGGATTCGTGGGCGAGGCAAAGTTTGATATTTGAGCTTGAGCGGTCGGTAAATGAGGCTGCTGAGCCGTTGATGCTCCCGGTTGTTGAAATATGGGCGGGTGGGCCTGTTCAAAGAAACTCTACATCACTCAATAATACTATAACCGTATCTAAGATATTTTGACGAACTTGTTGAGGTTGATTTGGGAATGATTGTTGAATCTGGGTTCCAAACAGGCCACTTTGTGCGAGAATTTGCTGATTCCTGTTGAATAACTGGGGCTGATGCACGCCGGCGTGTCCTCGCTGCTGTAGGTCGAATCTGTGTTGATGTTGTTGAACGTCGCTGAGAATTTGGCCTTGTTGTTGTGGAGATAATTGAACAGGAATATTCTGTAAATATAATACTTGTTAAAAAGTTATTTATATTCATTAGATGAAAGTGATTTAAATCGATATTGAATGAATAACGGGGTAAAACTTTTACAGAAACATTTGAATTGACGAAAAAAGTTTGTGGTGATGATTACTTATTCCAGACGGGGCAAAATTTCACTGTTAGGTGGATAGCGGAGGAATTTAATACGACCAAAGGAATGATTCACGAAATTTGTCAAAGGATTTAAACAAACGGGAAGTCTGTCCTCGGTTTGTTCCTCAGGCCTTACATCAGCACCAAGAAATTACTCGAAAAAACAAGTATGTATGCTTCAGCATCCACCATATTCACCTGATATATCTTCATGTGACTATGTCCATGGAGCGCATAGACACACGGAAAAACACAAGCTAGGCTGTTTAAATTGAATATAGTGGAGTCAGTTTAGGAATTACAGAAAATTACAGGAGAGAACTGGAAGCGACATTCGAAATATCTAGAGGAAATAACAGATATCGATAAAAGATAAGTAATATGATATGAGCAGGTCTTAAGGATGGAAAAAGCTACCCAAAAAACATTTCTGGTCAAGATATTTCGTTGCCCTTCGGTAAAATGTTATTTGCTCCAAAAGGGAAACGGACAAGGAAATGCTAAACTCGAAGAGATTTAAATCTCTTCGAGTTTAGCGTTTCACACCAAAGGTTCCGATAGAAGAATTGACCAATAAATCTCAATAAAATATTACTAGTTTCTTAAAAGGCGCCAGAGGTTTAACTTCTGAATAATTTTAGGAAAAATAAAATATTGTTAAATTATGATTAAATTATTATTATTATTACTATTATTATGTATGAGTAAAACGTTGTTTATTGGTTTGTGTATTTTGAATTTATTAGTAGAATAAAAATAAATAAATTTATCTATTAGTATATTAGTTCTGCTGTGGTGTCGTCATGGTAGTTCAAAGATGAATGTTTAATATTTTTGGAGGACAACCGTAAACAATTTGGAACCCATGTTCGCTGTGGCTTTGGTTGGCATTTTCTTCATGTATCTACCCATCCTTTTGCTGGCGTCTCATGAGTATCGAACCATGTTTCATCAAGGTAGATAATGGGAGGATTTTATAAATGCAAAATCCATTTGAGATAATATTCTCCGGAGGCTAGTTCTACTGCGAAGAATGTTGGTTTCATCTTTCCTCAGGCATAGTGTGCCCTACATATATAGCATACATTTTGCTTCGAATTAAGTCTTTCTCTCTTCCATCGACATATTTGCTTTTACCAGAATCACTACGGCTTTGTCACGATATCTTTAACTGTAGACAACGAAGTTTTCGTTAATGAAGACATTTCTACTGCGGCTGCATTTACATTAAGCCCCCTATTCAATAAAGAAACATACACATTTTTAACAATTTGCTTGGCATCGGGCGATTAATATTTTCTTTTAAAATTAACACTACCGGAGGCACGATGATCATTATCTTGCCATGAACGTCACATTTTTAATGCGTTCGGAATAACAAAAAATACGATCGAAATTATAGAACTATACTGTTTAAGAAAAGAATGCGAACTAAACTAAATTATTTCAAAACTACTAAACCAGGTTTAAAGTTAATTTTATCCTTTTACCTGTAATTTTATATTTTATTAGGCCTGGCCCTATGTACGTTTCTTGGAACTTTGTCGAGTTTGGTTACGGCAGGGGTTGTTAAGAGTTTCTTGCAGCTAATCGATCAACGATATATCTTGAAACGCACTATATTTTAGGTCTTCTTTACGTCTCGCCTTTCAACTTAAATAAAATGTTTTGTAACTCAGGATATGAATTGTACTCCTTTGGGAGAACGTTGTTTCGTACAGTAGTTGTAAAAACTGTAAATGATGCAGAATGTGATGAAAGATGAAAAGTTGGAAACACTTCTGGAGAAAATCCTTCTAGTGCACAGCTAAGGCATGGCAAAAAGCAAATATACAAAAGAGATACAGCAAAAAGACTTTGGAGACGACAACTTGTTGAGATGGCCGATTTTATCGTACCTATCGTATCCTTCATACTCCACATTTTCATCTCTTTTAATCCCTGCGACATTATCTCATTGATAGCAGCTTCACATAGAGAGGCAGATTACGTTTAAGTATAAGTTTGTATTATTTTATCCATAAATAAATGTCAAAGGTAATCAAAAAAGGCCGTGCATTAAGCTGTGGACTTAATAAAATTATATATTCTGTTTCGTAAATGAATGGTCGTTAACAACGAGCACATTCTTTAACGTTCTATCCGGAAACATAACCTTTGTAACACATTGAACCTTTCTCATCATTAAAATCGTTAAATTACAATTGAAAATATAGCCATGGCGAATAATTTAAATGTTGAAATTTCGAAAGAGCCGTTTTCGACATCTTCCAATTCGCTCGGTACACTGTTAATGACCGCTCCATCGATCGTTGGTCAATTATTCTTCATACTCCAACAATAATTAACTATAGCTTACTAAACCGGCTGTAAGAGTACAAAAGGAACGAGGATAATTCATGAGAAAATAGCCTGTTTAATGTGGTGAATGGTTTTTCTTTTAAGTAAAAAAAAAACTGAATAGTACATGAATTTCATGGGTTTGGAATTTCAGGAGACCTGAATCTTTCGAAGGCTGGTCAGTCTGACAGCTTCTCTCTCTTCTTTACATCATATTCATCATTACATCTCTCAGTCTTTGCTGATCTACCCGTTCTACATCGTCTCGCCAATACCCTCACGCCACTTACTACCCCGCATGTTGCTCTTATGTCGTTGTTTCTCACTGCATCCCAAGAGTCCTTACCGCTATTGCTTGTAGAGTCTTCGTCTCTGCCGTAAAATACTTTTGGTTTTGTTTGTGACAGCTCCGGCCTCGATACTATAGATCAGCAGCGGTCTTACGCAGGTCTTGTAAATACGTATTTTACTTTCAATGCGCATATGCCTAGTCTCCCTATGACATCTCGTAAGCAAACCTGATATCGCCGAGGCTTTTTGTTGTCTTGTACTTTAGGTGGTTGTACCTTACTGGGTCATTACTACTTGATATGTTAATTCATAAGTAACGAAAACTCATCACTAGTTCAATTGGTTTGTCATCTATCACCAGTGTGCATCTTATCGAGTTCTTGGAAAAGGCCATACATTTTGTTTTGTCAATAAAGCAGGTGTGGCGAATAATAATTCTTGTTTTTTTAAAGAGATGATGCTGGAAACAAGCCTCGGTCCATAATCTAATCTCTTATGCCATTTTGTTGCTATGACATTACCTTTCAATACGTCATTGATGTTTAACTGATTTCGAGTTAGCTTCATCGAATCTAGTCTTAAATGTTGGTCGCCGAACCATTTGTGATTGTCTGCATGCCATGAGAAAGATCCAGAAGGCAGGAAAATGATTAACGCATCAGCTGATCGCATGAACAGATGACTACAGACAGATGGAAAAACGGAAACAGTGCGCGAAGTTTTGCTTTCTCGGTATAAAGACAAGGCTTGTTTGCATCGGATCGTAATTGAAGATGAAAAATGGATATATTACGAGAACCCAAAACTCTGAAAATCATGGGTTGACCCAGGATAATCATCAACATCGATCGTAAGACCGAATCGCTTTGGATACAATGCTGTGGATTTGGTGGGATCAGAAGAGTGTCATATACCATGAGCTTGAGCCATGAGCTACAAGATACGGAAATCAGCTTGAGCCATGAGCTACAAGACACGGAAAAGTGATTTTGGAGCACGACAACGCCCCATGACATACTGCGAAAGCGGTTGGAGACATCTACATTTGGCTGGGAACTGTTGACCCACTCACCGTACTCACCAGACTTGGCTCCTTCCGACTACCACTTGTTTTCATCGATGTCTCACTCACTTTTCATGAAACACTTTGACAATAGGGAGATGTCGGAAAAAGTCCTCAAAAGGTGTTCAGTTTTTCTGGGGGGCATCCACAAATTGCCAGACAGATGGGAAAAACCGATAGCTAGAGATGCTGCATAGTTTGAATAAACCATTTTTACAAAAAAAAGTGTTTGAAGAAGTGTTTGAGAATGTCAAGTCGTTTTACGAAACTGTAGTCACACAAATTTTGTTTACAAATAAAAGTGATGGATTTTTAAAAAATGAATTATCACAAAGTAACGGACAAATCAATCAATAACCATTTTTACCTTTCTCCCAAGTTAAACGTGTTTTAAACACTTTAACTTTAATACACTTTTGTATGACAAATTCAGTCGAAATGTCAAATATCAGTGTGATATGTCATAAATAAATGTCAAAGGCAGTCAAAAAAAAAGACCGAAAATCAGGTTACAGAACCTAATGCGAAGATACTGATGCAATCTCTGAAAATCTCGCAAGTTGACCAACCTACATGTTAAACAACAAAAACTGTTTAAAACGTTCACGTTATGAAAGAAACTAAACTGCAGGCTCATGCGTTCTCGTCGAAACAACGCCGGCAAGGCGCGAACACGATACAACTCGAGCGAGTGGAGATTTTTGAACTCGAATGTTATGGCGTACAGTGAGTGGCATCTACCCTGGGGCCTTAGTGAAAGTCGAAGAATAATACTCTGCATGTGGCTTCAAACGTCCGATGTTATCGAGGAGATTACGAATGTGGTATTTACGAACACTTTTTATTTCGCCTCTATAATCAACTGTTTTTGTTTGCTGACCCAGATTGCTCAACAGGTCTGTTCCCTTCTTTGGTCAATTCGATTGTAACATCCGACAAAGACGTTAATTAACTCTTCTTTTCATTATCTACGTCATCAAGACAAATAAACATTGAAACAGGAAATTTTTGTGTACTTACATCTTCTGATGCTGATGCATACATGGTTAGCGAAACGTGCATCGATAGATTAAAAACGAGTGATTTGATGTTCTGTGGTAAGTTTATTTGAATTTAAAACTATATCCGAATTACTAGGTGTGATTATAATTCTTGTTTTTTCGAAGAGATGGCGCAGGAAGCAATGGTCGATTCACAGTCTGATCCCTTATGTCATTTTGTTACTAAGACAATACCTTTCAAAACACCAGTGATGTTTAAATAATTTCTCTGCACTTAGCTGGGAACTCTTGCACCACCCTTCATACTCACCAGACTTGGTCCCTTTCGACTACCACTTGTTTTCATCCATGTCTGATGCAGTTTTCATGAAGGAGTTCAACAATTACGGAGATAGGATGGTCGAAAACAGGCTTGTTGACGGGACCATCTCATCAGATAAGTGTTGATTTTTTCGTACCTTTTGACTTAATTAGTTATATTTTTATTCGGAAATAAATTCGCAGTTGCAATTTACTAATTATATAAAGTAATTCGCCATTAAGAAACTTTTTTTTGTTAAGATATGTCTGGTGGTTTTTTAATTCCGAAATTTCTGCAAATAATCAATCTAAAACAGTACAAATTCTTTCTACGCTTTAACATTTTTCGAAAAATAATATTTGCAATTACATAGATTACTCTGAAATATTTCAAAAAAATTAATTGGTACATCTCTTTCTCTCTCTCGCTTATTCATTTTTACATATGCTGCAACAGCATAGAACTGCCGTTAAAAATTGACACCATTTTTTATATTCATGAACAAAAAGAAGTTTTTTAGGTGATCAGTCAGTGCTATACGAAGAATAAACCATCAGTTCGACTTTCTGTTCTTTCAGAAATGAAGAAGAGTGTTAACTTTTTTATAATCCTTTTCAGAAATTATTGTACCAATATCTGTAAATGCTTGTTCCGTTTTGATTTAGATTGCATGTTATTAAGCCAGTTTATCTTTTTTCAAGATTCCAAATAGAAGAACACAGTGGATTAATTTTATTAAAAAGCCAAACTTTATTCCAAACCACAATAGTTTTTATGTTCCCATCATTATGCTGAGGATTGTTTTGATCGAACATCTAAGGTATAAGTGAGACTAGTACAAAATGCTGTTCCAACAACTCAAGTGGACTGTTTAAAATATGTAATTTTTTTATTTCATCATTTTGATAAATATTTTTTATAGCATTTACTCTTGAAAGTTAGCTTTTTTGGTTGTTGTGAAAAATTAATTTATTCTCGAGGTTATATCTCCCACTTTAGTTTATTTATTGACTATTTGCAATACAAGAATTAATTATATTTGCAAAAACGCTGTAAAATGCGACAAAGACATGGGTTGTTGTCTCCCTATTCTTGATGGTATGGTATATGTCGGCACCCTGAAGAGTCTGTACATCGAAAGACGAAACATATGTCATCCAGTTGAAGGGATGGGTGGGACTCGTTCCCGGTCAAGCATCCAAGAAAAATGTTTATTTAGGCGGAGACACAGGTGTTATGTGTTCCACATGAGATTGTGGAACCCAACGGTTGGGTGTATGATGCCACTCAACTATTGTTGTCTCATCGGACGCAGTCCAAGAAACTCTCACATATATATATATATATATATATATATATATATATATATATATATATATATATATATATATATATATATATTGGTTGGACTCTTCAGTCGAAGAGGACGACACTTGAACATGCCAAATGCGATTTTGGCGAAATGTCGTGACTCTTCACAGGATCAAAGGATCGACACCCGGAATGATTTAGAAACATAAACATTATAAGGTGCCTATGGACCCAGTTGATATTACGCAAAGCATTCTGACACATTTTTGAGTGTTCTTTCTGATCCTCCACACCTCTCTCATCCTTTCTCCATGGATTTTCTTTCTCTCCTCCGTCCATCTTGTCCCCGATCTCCTCGAAACTTCGCTGTCTGATACAAAGTTCCAAATATGTATTTTGATTCTGTACGTTCTTCTATCCTCAATCTCGGTCGGACCCATTTGTGCCCTTCCCAGATCAGCTCTATCTTGGGCGATCCATGCTACTGTTAACTTGACTCCTTGTATGTATGTAAGAATTCTGTTGGCGAGTCTTGTCGGTGGGAGTCTACTGATATGTCCATAGAATTTCAACCTTCTTTTTCTTATGTCCGCCGGCTACGTTGGGCATTCTCTCTGTGGTCTTTCTAGAGTGTAGTCTGTATCCTTCCTCTGTCAGTGTTGGAATGAGAATTTTCCTAATAATTTTGCGTTCTTTTAGTATATTTCCTATGCCTCTTTTTGTGTGGAGTGTAAGTGTCTCGCTTGTGTATAGTACCTCTGGATTGATTACTGTGTTGTAGTGTCTTATTTTTGTGTGTATGGGTAGGCATTTCTTATTGTAGATATTGTGTATCTTACCGTATGCGCTCTTCATCTTCTCTAATCGAGTCTTCTGTGCTATCTTCTCTCCTCTTGTATTCGGTATTCAAATTTTGAACATCTAATTTTGAGCAGAATAATTCGGGTTTTTGAAAGGAGATGTATAAGCCGACTTTCTTTGCACATTCCTTGAGGACTTCTATCTGTTTAGTTGCCCTTTTATCATTGTCTACGAGTATGGTTAGGTCGTCTGCGAAGGCTAGGCATGAGATTTCTATGTTGTTTTTGGATCGTCCGAGTAGTATTGCTTTTCAGTGTCCTTGATTTTTTAATTCTTTTTCCCGTTCCCTTATGACTTTGTCCAGGGTTGAAAAAGAATCGCGATAAACCATGTCCTTGACGTACTCCAGTTCTACTCAGGAAGGATTCGGAAATTTCCTCATTCCTATAGTTTTATATTCAAAGGAAATTCAGTTGGCATTGAGTATGATATAACATGTCAGAGGCGAGCTTGTTTGGAAGAGATGAAAAGAGAAGAGTTGAGAAGAGATTTCACATGATGATGTCACGTGTGATTTTCTGACTAGTTGTCTCAGTTCTTTGTCTCAATTTTCTTAGATACTCCCTAAGATCCATATAAAGGGTTATAAATGTACCTTTTAACAATCTTTTGGCAACAATAGGATGTACTTAAAATCTCCTCTTTCGTTCTTTTTTTTAGGATATAAGCTTTGCTCTCGCCTTTTTTCTCAAAATTTAAATTCAAAGCATTGTACATCCACTACTTTGTCCCATCTTTCACGCAGTATTCGAATCTCGCCTTGAAAAAACTAGCCATCTTTTGAAGCGAGTCAGCCAGTGTGGCATCGATCGAAACTGTCTCGATTGAAAATGTCTGGAGAATATGGAGGGTGGGGTAGGACTTTCTATTTCAACGTTTCCAAGTATGTTTTCACCACTTTCGCAATATGGGGCCTGGCATTGTCATACTGCAAAATCACTTCATCGCGTCTTGTGCTGTATTACTGTCATTTATCTTTCAATGCTCGGCTCAAATGCATTAATTGCGTTCGATAACAATCCCCTGTGATTGTTTCAGTTGATTTTAATAGCTCGGTTATCGTAATAAACCAATTTTTCGTTCCCAGTCACAATGCGATGCAGAAATGCTTTACGTTTTTGCCTTTCAAGCAACTGTTCACAAGCAAACAAACGGCGATCAACATCTCTCGGTTTCAACTCGTATGGTACCTAATATTCTTGCTTCCTGCGTTTTGAAATTGTTTGTTGAGTTACTCCCAATGATCTTGCCAACTCTTCTTGACTTGCCAACTCTTCATCTTCAATAACTTTCGCCCTTCCACCGCTATGCCGGTCTTTGACGCAAAAATCACCGCTCCTGCAGCGTTGAAACTAATCACGACGCGTTCTTTTACTCAAAACGGCCTCACCATATGTTTCTGAGAGCATTTGGCGAGCCTCAGCCGCATATTTCTTCATATTAAAGAAATAACATAACACTACTGGTGCTATGGGGTTACAAGACCTCCGAAGATATCGCATGACATCTATGATGTATTTATTTCGATCACTATTTACCGCTAACGCCATCTATAGGAAAACGGCACGAGCAAAGTTGTATATCTTAATGTAACAATGTATTTTGAAACTGTTTCATATGGATTATGTTGAGCATATATTTCATATAAGTCGCGAAATGCAGCTGGAATAGATTCACTACTTTCGTAATAAATTTGGACAATTTGTATACGCTGTGCAACGGCTTGCGCCATCTCTGTCATAGACCGAGAACATTTCAAATAGTCTTCGTATTCTATCGTTATAAATATTGACGAAATGGAAGAAAATGTTTATTAATCCTAGCTTTCTTTTTATTCTTTTAGCAATAACTGTTATAATAATTTGTTATTTATGTAAACAAAGTAATTATTTTTGTAATTTATACCTGTTTCATTTTTATCTACCCTGGTAGAGCGTACAACATTTTAATGAATGAAAATTAGAAAGGCAGTCAATAAATATCTCCATTAAACTACATTTCTTCGTTAAATAACATGCTTTGTCGCATGCGTTTGCAATAAACAATTCGAAAATGACAATGTGAAAGTGTCCATGGACCGTAGAACAAAACAAAAAGCATTAGCAGCTGAATTGCAAATAATTTTTCGATCAAAAACTGATCACTTTCCAAGCAACGATAAAAGACGAAACGGTCTGGTACATGCAAAACACAATTGCGAGTAAAAACATTCGGTTTTAGTTTGGTCGAGAATTCGACCTGATATTTTTTATTGATTTATTAATATTTCATTGGTATAAAGGATCAATCAATTGAATTAAAATGAACGAAACTGCAAGAAATATGTTTTTGCACATAAATCATTTGAGAGAAGAGAAATTTTAAATATCGACACAGAACAATGTTAAGATATTCCTTTCGAACCAGGTGTTTCGGTTAACAACACTGATAAACACTGTTTTTATCACAAGAATTTTGTTATGATGTTTGATTGTACTTATCTACTCTCATTACAAAAGCAATGCTATTTTTTTCCAGTCGCCCTCAGTTATTTTGTGACACCAACATATTCAATTTCACCTCATATACGTGTTTATGTTTGAATAATGTAATTTCTGAAGTTAGATAGCTATCATATTGATATTCGTTAGGGCTGTAAATATGCCACGAAAGCAGTGGTGGTTCGTGAGAGAGGGCGTTTGGGCGGCGCCCCTCCGGCATTTATCATAGTAAACAATTTTTCAGAGCAAAACACCATATTTTATTTCCGTTTAGTTTCTTTCCTTTAACTCATTTTAAGATATTATTAAAAATTAAAATCTCTAAATGTAGAAGAACGTCTGTCGACCCATATCACACCAAATAATGCGGATAAAATTCCATCCTCTCTCTACAATTTTTACATCGTTAGTCGGACGATTATCTCCAGCGACCGTACGTTACGTCCTCTTATCTCGTCGTTTAACGTTACATGTTTTGTTGGTTGCCAGAATTCGGGGGTTTAACTGATTTCTAAAACATGCGATTTGGACGTAGATTCCCTGCGACCGAGCGTATCGGTAATTAGTTTTAAACGCTGATTTGATGGGTATGGTGCGTTTGATATGTATCGCATCGCGTATTTCGTTCGCGAAGAAGACTAAATGCCTTAGGTATGTTAAATATTCGAACTAATTCCGGGCTTTAATGAAAAATTTATTAAAAAAAATTATTTTGGACAAACACTTTAAAAACTAGGAAAGGGCGAGATGCTATTCACCGACAAAAATGTGTACAATAACCCTTTTTTGTCATAAAACTTTGATATTTTTTTGAACTTCTCATAAACTTTGGAATTTTCTTTATTGATTTGCAGTTTGAACGGTTTACTCTTCGGGAAACGGTAAGTACCTACCAATTAATTCCGTTATCTGCGCAACAAACAACAACCCATCCTCCAACGTCCTTGTCAGTAGTAAGAATACAACATTTTAATCTTTTCCTGGTTCACATTCTTTATAGGGTTTCAGTAGCACGAAAAGTAAAAAGGAGGAAGGGGAAAGCAAAAAAAATCTTCAGCAGCACTTAAAAAGTAATAAAACAATTTTTTACTTTGTTATCTATCACTTTTATTATTATTTATTTATTGTTTTATTCCTTTTTAAAAAACGAACTATCACAAAGTACCGGACAAACCAATCAATAATTTTCGCACTTTTTTCACTTTTATCCTCATCGCTATTCTCCTCTAAAAAAAAATTGATAAGATCTTCCAATTCATCAATGGCGAATACCTGATGATGTTCTCTGTCATATCGATAATTCCTTCTCCATCTATTTGCGGCACTGGGTAAATTATCATCATTAGCTGTAGGTTAATATTAGAGAGATCTTCAGAGTTACGTATGGCATTTTTCCACAAATTCTTCAGGCATGCTGTTATCGTTTCTGGTTTCTATGCGTCCATTGAAACCAGAAACACAATTGCACCATCAATTGTGGATGATTTGGATTCAACATCAGAGAAATGTTCTGCCGACCATGCACAGCAATGAAATTGAACTGGGAGGGAAGCTTTGAAGGTGGGTATTAATTAGCTTTGGAAGTGCTTAAACAATCATCAGAAATCAATGTGGCTTCGATAAAATCTGTGCCCGATGGGTTCCGAAAGTTGTTGATCGAAGGTAAAAAAAAACATCCAATTGCAAATCAGTAAGAAACTTCTGAATCGATTTTGGCGAGAAGGGGAGACTTTTTTGAAACCTATCGTGACATGTGATGAAACGTGGTTGTATTCAGATATATATGTTTTTAATATCTTTTTAAATCAGTCAATTGACATTTGGTAAAAATTTGTTTGGGTTAGAAAAAACAAAGTTTTAATGCTACAGAAAAATATTAATTTAAGAGTTTAATTAATAATTAATTTATTAAAATTAATAATAATGGTGGTTAATGTACATGATAATAATAATAATAATAATAAATTATTAATTATTGTTATGTAATAATATAAATTATATATAATAATATTATATATTATATATAATAATATATAATATATATAATAATATATAATATTATATATAATAATATTTTATTATCATATAATAATGAAATATTAATTTAATAGTTTAATTAATAATTAATTTATTAAAATTAATAATAATAGTAGTTAATGTACATGATAATAATAATCAATAATAAGTTGATAAAAGCTGAAATTTTAAATTTAGCGTTTTTGATCATTAGCGCCCTCACAACCGCTTTAGGAGTTTGAACTCCGTTGCAGACATTCTTAATTAGTCTTAATATAGCCCAAGAAAGAAAAAATTCATTTCAAATTTTCATTTTAATAATAAGTTTATAAAAGCTATAAAATCAGATAATTAGCGATTCTCATCATTAACGCCCCCGCAACTGGTGTAGGGAGTCCAACACTCATATAAATATTAGCCTATCCATTAAGTAGATGTATTTTCTACATGGGTACCAAGTTTCAAGTCAATCGTATGCATGGTTCAGTAGTTATAATGGAACATCCGTAAAAACCACTGTAGATTTATATATTAGTATAGATAAATATGTATAAAACAATTCCGGTTTATATTTGATACACCCTCGTAAAATTTTTATTATAGATCATGGCAACGGCTGCAATGGACATTTGTTCTACTTCAGTCGTGTTGATAATCTTTGATTTCTTTCCAATTTATTTGTTTGCATTTTAACGGTGTTTTTTAATGCAGTGACAATCAAAGTAGACGCGCGCAACGCCTTCTCGAGAAACCTGTCTGCTTTGATTGTAGGTTTATTATTTATGTTTTTGGCTTTCCAGATATAACCAGTTTTGATGAAACTAAAGTCCCCACTTACAAGCCTTATTTGTCGACTCTTTTTAACTGTGAATAATTGCTTCTAATCCCCAACGAATTCAATCCAAATCTCTGTTAAAGAGCAATTATTTATAACAAGACGGAAAAATGACAGGAAACCCAAAACCGCACTTTTTTTTCTGACACCAAATTTAGTTCACCGTACGCATGAAAAAACTTGCTCCAAAAAAAACCTCCATTATTTGCATCTGATAAATAATCGAACAGAAAAGAAAGAAGTCGAAAACGATTCAATTCCGTCTGTTTATTAATCGAGATACATAATAGCTAGTCGAAAAAACACGAATTACGAAATAATCTAAACACCCATGGCAAATTGATGGAAACGATGGCTAATTTTTATATAATCTATTTTAAAATTCTTTATTAAAAAAAACAAAACAATAATTATTGAAATTGTTTGTTTTTCTATATTTTCTGTATAAAATCGCAGGTAAAACCAGCTCGTTATGTAAATGCAAGATTTATGTCTTATTACAGTGAAGTATATTGTTGGAGATACGTTTAAGGCCATTCTGTATACTCATTTTGTTTCTGTCAAATATTCAAATGCAAATTTAGTTCTAGTTAATAAAAATAAATAAATATATATATATATATATATATATATATATATATATATATATATATATATATATATATATATATATATATATATATATATATATATATTTATATATATACAGTGTGGGACAAAAGTATTTGCATAGCACATTTTGTTTAAAATAAAAATATAAATTTTATGCAAAAAAATTGTTAAACTGAAATGAAAGAACCATATATAAAATTAATATTTTATCGAAAGTGATTTTCTCTTGATAAATTCTCTACTCGTAACAGTTTTTAAATAATTTCTTGCCCTAAAGAAGTCCATTCCCGTAGGAGAATTTCCTTCAGTTGACTTTTGCTTGAATTTTTTTTTTCATCCGCTTCTCTAGTTAATTTCACAGATTTCCTATAGGATTCAGGTCAGGTGACTGAGGAGGGGTGTTTAACTGATATGGCACGTTATAAGCTATCCATTGTTTTACTATATAAGCTGTATGTTTTAGATCGTTGTCTTGTTAAAAATAGAAACTGTTGTCAATATTCAGCTTTTCAGCACTTTGTCGTCGATTGTTTCTTTTTTCATTATTCTATCAATGAAGACAAGAAGAAGAAGAAGAAGAAGCCTTCTGCAACCATACATCCCCACACTAGGATACTTCCACCCCCATGCTTAATTGTTTGATGTAAATTATGGTCCATCCGAATGAAAGATCCCAAAACTCATTAGTTTTATCAATTATATACTGGTTTTCGAACTACAATCCCTTTTTTTTGGTTGACTTTGTTAATGTACGATTTCTTTCTTTTCTTTCATACGGTTTTAGCACTAATATCTTTATTATCGTGTTTTTTAATCATTGAAGTCATTTCCGACGCTGAGATATGAGGGATCCTTTTTAATTTGTCTAATTATTTTTCTTTCGATTTCTGTAAGTTTAGATGGTCGCCCTGTTCGCATATTTTGAAAATTGCCGCTATTGTTAAACCATTTAATAACACTACGAACAGTGTAACGACTTTTTCTCGCTACGTTCTCAATTTCAGAATATTATTTACCATCACGATGCAGATTAACTATTATTTTTCTTTCAGTCACAGTATTTCCCCGTCCTTTACTCATTTTATGACTCATTTTATTTAAAATTATTTATTTTCTAAATACTTCGACCAATGCACATATTAGAAGGCTACGCGATGGTAATATTCGACTATATTAAATTCTTTTCCATAGGTAGAAACCTTTGAATATAAAACTATGGAGGAGGGAAGGAGTCTTGTCTATCTTAATGCACGTATAAATGGAGAAGGAACCAGCCATATTGAAACACCACAGATGACTCATTGTTTTGGAATTTTGGTAGTTGGTGTCAACAATTTAGAAGTTTATTAGTAGATTTTTGCAATTTTAGTGTGTTTTAATCAATAATAAGTGCCGAATAAGTGTACTGGAATATTCTTTTTGTGTGTTCTAGTGTAAATACATATTAATACTTATTATATTGATAATAAAAGCAATAATATTGGAAGTAAGGTAAACACATTAGTATGGTTAGTTGTACGTCTTGTGGTTGTTCCGTGACATGAAAAAATCAAAATTCAGGAGTAACTTTACATAGGTAAATACTTTTAATTGTAAATTTGTCAATTATTTAGAAATAAAAACGTATTTTGTTTCAATGACATTTTAAGGTTATGAAGTAAACATATTGCCTGGTATACATAGGCGTAGTCAAATTGATTTAGGTTAAATAATATAATTATAATGTTATTCAAGAGAGTGATTTTTTTTTACTTAATTTTTTAACGTATGTTCTAAAATGTTTAGTTTTCTGAGATACTGGGCCTTAAAAATTCAGATAATTTTTTAGTTTTCGTTTGATACATATAAAACATGTTACTTGACTCATATAATCTATAAAAAATAACTTATCATATAGAGTGTTACCTTTTTTTTATAATCCTTTTCAGAAATTATTATACTAATAAATGTAAATGTTACTCCCATTGTGATTTGGATTTCATGTTATTAAACCAGTTCATCTTTTTTCAAGATTTCTCAAAGATTCCAAATAGAAGAACAGAGTGGATTAATTTTATTAAAAAGGCTGGCTTTATTCTAAACCGCAGTCGGTCTTTATGTTCTCATCATTTTGCTGAGGACTGTTTTGATCCAATCCAATTTTGAAACCAAATTTTGTGGCAGGCATTAATACTGGAGTTTAAACTATATATATATATATATATATATATATATATATATATATATATATATATATATATATATATATATATATATATAAACTTTAGTCACGAGATCACTAAGATTGTCGGATAGGGAACGTAGGCAAACAGAACTTAATTCATTAGAAAGGGCACTAATTCAAAACGGCTATGACATGTGTCAAATAAAATGACATATTAATAAAGTTCAGGCAACTGGTCATACCAACCAATTTACTAGAGAATTGTCCCAAAATCCCAAAGTTCTTCTGTCATACATCAAGGAATAAAATTTACCACGTATTCAGATCCCGTAATTTCGAAACGATATTTACAACAGAAAGAAATATATCCAGTTTCCTCAGACCAATAAAGAATAATATTCCACAAGTGTCACATGGTGTCTATGAGATTCCTTGTTCTGGCTGCTCCCAATTATATATATGGGTCAGACTAATAGACGTATCCAAAATCGCATATACGAGCATTCTCTCGCCGTCCGAAAATCTGATCTCTCCTCGACTTTAGCAGAACATCATCTTCAAACGGGTCACAAAATAGATTTCGACAAGGCCAAAGTAATCGCACCTATATAGTCCTAGAAACACCGCATAATTCGTGAAGCAATTGAAATGGAAAAACGTCCAGACTGCTTAAACAAGAAGGACGATGGTCTTAGAGTTCCAAATACATGGAAATCGCTTATTTCCAAATTGCCCATCCGAAACCCTTCTAGTTAAACGTCCACCTCCCGTCTCACCCCTCCCCTCAACCGAGCACCCCACCGACAACCTCATCTATTAATACAGAGGTCGCGCCGTCCACGTTCTTTTCTGGTTGTGAGCTCTGGGGAGTAGGCAGATTGAGGCCTTGGAGTAAATCAACTAGATTCTCTTGAAAATGGCTTCAAAGTGGAAGCCGAAACGTCGAGATTTCATAAATCTAAAACGCCGTTCTTGCCGAGAACCTAGTAGTTCCACCTAATTTAAATATAAACATTAACTCGGTGTAAGATGCAACTGTTTAGCTAACCAATTTTGGAAAATGATATGATTTTATGACAGAACATTCCCATTTCTTAATAGCTTTTTGTCGTATTGGCCCCATAAAGGACATAAAAGGACAAGGAATTAATTTAAATGTTAACAGTAACGATAATTATTTACATATACATTAATTTATTGTTTTAAATAACTGTAAACTTTTATCAGTTCCTTGTTTGTATTCATACTGCCCTACGCCACTGTCAAATCGGAAACAGCAATCGGCCATATGCAGCTACCATTCCGGTCCCACTTACAGGATCATATGCTCCGTCCTGTAGTTTTATGTGCATAGGTAGAAACACGTTTTTATCAGCGTCTTTATTATACATTACAGCTTTAAAATATTTAAGGGTGTCAATACATTTGTCCATTCAATTTTTGACATTAAACTCATTTTAAATTAATTTTATCTATTCTATTTGAGATTAACAATTTCTTTTCTGTGAAATATTTAGATTTTGGTTGGGTGTCCCAGGATTGCTGATTTAGTTGGGTTTTAAGGGTGTCCCGATAATGCGATATCGGTTGATATTTTGATAATGACTGGAGGTAGATAAAAAGTTTAAGTATAGGAGTTGCACAACCAAATAGACTGCATAATTTAAAATTAATTTTATTTATACAGGGTGTTTCGTAAAATCGTGGCGCGGTATAGTTTTGATTTTTCTTATCGAACACCCTGTATGTTCATCTATTCTTACATTGTGCTATTGATTCCCAATGGTTTTATCGATATCTACAATTTTATAAAATATATCGCAGTTGCAGACTCTATTTTACACTCTCATATATAATTTATTTGATGATGTATGATGTATGATTTGATGACTATGACTTGATTTTTAATGCAAAAAAAATTGTCTACATTATACAGGTGTCTGGGATAGATGAGATAAATGAAAAAAATTGAAAACATATCTCAATTTTTTAAAATGGAATGTCTAATATTTTTTCATTTTACATTCATTTTTCAGATTTTTTTTATATTCCTAAGACAACTTGCAACAATAGTGTTATCTGTTTTTATTTATTATTATTATTCACCTATAGGCCCTGGTGGACCGCGCGAAGTACAATTAGATGCGTTTGTTGTTGTTAGCCTTCCTTTGCGTCCATACTAATTTCATTCTTTCGCTATGAGCTTTTTTCCTTTCGTCGGACCAAGTTGTTCCAGTCTTCCAACATTTTTCTCTCTCTCCAATCTTCCAAACGTTAACCTTGGGTCTGAAACAGCCTCTATCCTGAATTTCACTTTGTGTAATATTTGCTGATCTTAGGTCCTCTTTAATTGCAGCAATCCATTTAATTATTTCTACTTTAGCTCTACTCCTATTTTCATAAAATTCGACTATTTGTCTAGTTAGTCTACTCGGATTCGTCCGTTTTATGTGTCCGTAAAACTTAAGTCTTCTTTTTCCCATATCGCTATGTATATCTGTGTACTGTTTGATTTCTTGATTTTCTCGAAGTCGGTATGTTGTGCTATTTATTTGTTTGGCGCCTAGGATTTTTCTTTCCTTCTTTTCAATGTCCTCGATGTCCCGCTTTCTATTCAAAATGAACGTTTCTGTAGCATATAGACATTCTGGCTTAATAACTGTGTTGTAATGTCTCAGTTTTGTGTTTTTAGATAGTCATTTTTTGTTGTAAATATTTTGTGTAAGTCTCAATGCCGTTTCCTTTTTTTGACATCTACCCTTATTGGCCGCTTTTTCCAACCCATTTTCCATGATTATTTTACCCAAATATTTGAATTGAGAGACTCGTCTGATGTTACCATATTTTGTTTTTAGAAATGGTATTCTTAGTCTGTTGCATGCCATGTATTGTGTCTTTTCAAAGGAAATTTGGAGTCCTACCTTTTCTGCTGTTTCTTTTAGGATTTCAATCTGTTTCGGTGCCGTTAATACATCTTGAGCTAAAATTGCTAGATCATCAGCAAATGCCAGACAATCAATTTTGATGTTGGTTCTCCCCAGTTTAATTGGCTGGTCAATATTCAGGGCCTACTTTTTTTCACGCCACTCCTGTATTACTTTTTCTAGAACACAGTTAAATAAGAGTGGCGAGAGTCCATCCCCTTGTCTCACTCCAGTTTTAATTTTGAAGGGCTCTGATATGTCACCCATGAATTTTTCTGTTTTTCTATGTGTTCTGTTCTGTTTCTATCTGTTTTTTATATATAGAAGTATTTATCTTAGGACTATTGTAAAATGAAAAAAAAAATTAGATATTCTATTTAATAATATTGAGATATGATGTTTTGATTTTTTTTTCAGTTATTCTGGACACCCTGTATAAAGTAGACAAGTATTGTTTACACTAAACGTTAAGCCATAGTTTCACTAATATCTCTACCAAAAAATGATATATGACACTTCAAAATATATGACAGTTCAAAATAGACTCTGTAACTCTGATATTTCTTACAAAATGGCGGATATCGATAAAACCATATATATAGCATTATATATATATATATATATGGATAAAACGATTCGGTTGAGATATAGGACATGTTTCACGAACTATGTTTAGAATCAATAGCAGAATGCAAAAATGGATGACCATATAGGCTGTTCGATAAGAAAAAGCAAAACTATAACTTGCCCTATTTTGTGAGACACCCTGCATAAATAATATTAATTTTAAATTAGGCACTCTATTAGATTGTAATAAGTCTAAACTCTTATTCTTGAACTATTTATCTATCTTTACCCATTATCAAGATATCGATATCGTACTATCAATATCGTATATCAACCGATATCGTACTATTGATGAAGTAGGTTATATACGAGGAGCAGAAACCGGTCTAGGTAAATACTGACATTTTAGCGGTTGAAGGAACGAACGACCTTCATTGACTACACACCGTATTCTCTAGATATAACATTGCGTGAGTGGAAAAACAATAAAAATTTGTAGGGCTCCTCAAAAAAATTCTAGCCTTACTATTTCGTATTGCATTTAAAAATTCAGGGTATTTTCCTTATAGAACGCATATATTTTCCGGATAATTGAATGCTTTTAAAGCACGTTATGACGGTACAATTACGACAAATATCACGTATTCCTTCAGAGAGCTTTAAAATTTAACAAGGCTAACTAAAAGGGTTTGCAACAGAAGTGAAACTCAACTAATTTGTTTCGTTTTTCTTCTTCGTAGTTTGCCTTACAACAAATTTACATTTTGTGCCGTGAGAACCGGTAAATATGTGGATTTTTTTCTTGTGTTTACGTCGGTTCTTCTTCGAGAAAGTGTGCGACGACCGAGAAAATCAGAAATAAGCGCGAGTCTGAGGAATGTGGCAAACTACCATGGAGAGATTTAAACAGCATCTTTGATGTATTGTAATAGAAATACAACTAATGCAATTTCGTTGTGGTATTACGTCGAATGGGACCGCACGTATAAATAAGAAATCAAACTATTTATTTGTCAATAGATCTGTTTAACCTGATTTGAAATAAAACATTTACAAATATATTCGTCACTAATTCTTTCAACTATTTGGATTCTTCTCACATCTGAAGAAATCTACAGGTGCGCCATTTTGGATGCCGATTATGACAACCCCCTTAGGACGACTAATATTTCATTAAATAATTTTATTCACTATTTACAACTAATTTTTTATTTGGCATTTTTGATTTTTCGTTTGATAATTAGAGATTGAAGTTCTGAAGAAGTGTACTACAAGCCTGGATGATGATGCTCGTTTTGGACCTCCAATAAGTGCAACTACCGAACAAATAATTAATCGTATAAATGATATGGTTATGGATGACAGACAATTGACTTTGAGTGAAATTCTTAAGGCTCTGGACCCCAACTGAAGGGGTGTTTTATTTTTTAAAAAAGGAATTAGGCTTCAGAACGCTTTGTACAAAAGGTGTGCCGTATTTGTTAAACTGTGATCAAAAACAACTTCGAGTAAAACTTTCTAACCAACATTTGAGAATTTGAATTTGAGAATGCCAAGTGTGACCTTGGCGAAACGTCTGCACGTTCCCAACAAACGGGACACAAACGATCGGATGTATTCCCGGACTAATAGTCTAGCATATATATATATATATATATATATATATATATATATATATATATATATATATATATATATATATATATATATATATATATATTGTAATATATTTAAAAAGAACTAATTATATTTTAATCCATAACAACACATTGAAATTCGTAATTTTGTATTTTATAATGCCAACGTTATTAAAAATTTTTAAACTAAGCAGACAATTTGTTTAATCGCGTCTAAATTTCTAGCGTTTCAAAAATACCCGTGAACTTTCTCCCAAACTAATGTACTAAGAAACTGTTTATATTAAGTGGAGAGGTCGTATCTAGAGAATACATCGACACGATAATCTCATCATTCATTACAAATTAGGCAACCTTTATTAAATGTGATATAACGGTTCACTTTCTTCTGTTTAATAGCGATTGAAGATGTTTTTTTTTCACACACTAACAAATGAGTGTAATTGTCTTTTTTGTCATAAAACACAGATGGCGTTGTGAATTTGCCTAAGTTTACTTACTACACTCCATCTTGCATGAACCACATGTCTTGTTTTGAGTTCAGAGGTATACCGTCCAAAAGCTGTAATAAATTATTTTCTAAAAACTGCACATATTGATGCACACCAAATGCTAATTGAAAATTCGTGCTGGAAATGTCGCTCTCTTTCCTCCCTCTGCATCACTCCCATCACCAAAGTCCTTGTTCCGCTTCTAAATATTTTTTAATACAGCTTTATCGCCTTAGTCATACCGTACGTAAATGTTTCCTTCCTGAAACTTGATTAAAGGTCGTTTTTTTTATAAATATACATATTTTTCTACTGTTTCTATGATACCAATGTATTCTTGAAACATTATTTAGCTCGAGAATTCACCTCCTTTATTGGCACTTTCTTCTTCACCGCCTACGGTGGGTCAAAGGTCAAGTTCATCGAACGGAAGACACCGTCCAATTTGTATTATGTACTTTTATTTTCTCTTCTAACTTTCACCGAAAACACGTTAACAGTTAAGACGTCCAAAGCAAAATTATGTCAACCAGATATCTCGTAACACTTGAACTTATGACATTTAATAATGATGAAAGTTTTTGGTTGGTTTATTTAATGAATACGAAGAACAGTCGAGAAGTTCTCGGCTTGACACAGAGATGGCGTGGACATGACCAATTAATAACAATGTTATTTGGTAAGTATGATTTGTTACATGGCCTTTGCGAAGGTTCAATTTTTTGTTTGTGGTAGGTAAAGCAAGAACACCCTTGTAGAGGGTGATTTTTTTTTTAAACAATTTCGGATAAATGCCTGCACCAAATTGTTGTCTGAAGTTGGCTGTATAGCATGCGGAGCCGTCCTGTTCGAATCACCTCTCCTCCAGATCAGTTCCATTCATTCGGAATTGAATAATCATTGATCATTGCGAACGGCGACGAATTGATTAATTTGGATCTTCATCAACCCTACCAGCGGCGATATTTTCTTTGGAAGGCACAGTTTTTGTCTTGGTTTTGTTTAAACATCGAGCATCGTGAACTGCGTTCGGAATTTGTCGATAATTCCGTGAGTACGTCACTCTGTATGTGCATCATAACTTTGATAATAAATTTCGACAATTTGCAGCGTTGCTCTGATGTTAAACGTTCCATAATGATTTACCAGACTGTTAGAGGCGCGGAAACTCATTTGGTTTGACAGCGATCCCTATCGGAAGTTCGTACACTAAAACATCGCCCTTTATTTATGAAAAACAAGATGAAAAAAGGATGTACTGTCCAAGAGATGGCGCGCGTGGAACCGGAAATGGTTTGTTTTTAGTAAGCATCATTATTCACCAGATAGCTGTTACAGTCTTAGTTATATTAATCACCTGGTTTCATTTTTATTGTCGATTGAAGCAAGCAAGTTTTGTTTATTTAGAAAAATGGAAAAAAGTGAGTTTTGAGTGGTGATTAAACACTGACATTTAAAATGCTTAACACCGAAAGATATCAAAGCTGAGTTGGATGAAGATCATGGCACGTCTGCTCCCGTGTTGTAACTGTTTATAATTGGTTAGATGAGTTTAAACGTGGCCGTACATCGTTCGGGGCGTCTCCCGAAATGATTGACAAAATCCACGACGTCTTTTTAAGTGATAGTTGAGACCACAGGGTTATCGCAAGGTACAGTGTATTCAATTTTGCACGAAAAATTGTGTTAAAAAAAGGGCGGCAATTTTACTTTGGACGTCATGATGGACGAAATGATGAATGAAGCTCCGTTTCTGAAGCGGGTGGTAAGTGGTGACGAAAAGTGGATTGGGTGTAACAACGAGCAACGAAAACTATCACGAGGATTAGACTCAAAAAGATTTATCACTAAACATCGAAACAATTTTTTTTTAATTAGATTGCATCATCTCCTGACGATGCTAACACGGTTAGCGAAACCTGCGTCGAGAACTTTAAAAAAGTGTTTCTGTGTTTGGTGGTAAATCTCTTTGAGTTTAGTGTTTCACACAGAAAGTTCCAGTAGAAAAATTGATCACGATGATTGCCAGGATCAGCAGTTTTAAGGTAGTACTGTCGGTTATAGCATTACTGTTCAGAATGAAATGAAACTTACTGGTACATATAATAAGGGCAAGGTACATATAATAAGGTAAATACAGACATACTAGTACATTATAATAAATTAATTGATCATTTATCTTCAATGATAAATATTTGTTTTTATTTTTTATTCCGGATACATAAATAGCAACCATCGTAGAAGTAACTACCGATTGATACGTATAAATTCTTGTCTATAACCGTTAATCGGTTAAAAACAACAAATCGAAATGTACATATATTATTATTCCATTTTCAAAAACTTTCTATTAATATTATTAATTTCACAATCACACGGCCGGCGTTTCTGTAAAATACTGTAAAATCTTGTCAGTTCGAAGAAAGTATTTGCTTGAATCATCCACGATACATCCGGTATAGTGAACTTATGCAAATGTCTTTTGACACGAGAATATTCTATTTCGTTTTATTATACTGTATTGTATCAGTAGCATTAGATTCATGCAATAAACCTATATATAGCTTGTATTTACATCCCTTAATTAAATTATAAACAAGACTATGTCCCAACGAGTGATCACGTCTTCCAAGATAATTTTATCATAATGATTGTTTTCTGCGATTACGAAAATATTGGTTCTCGAAGCTCTCGGTAAAAAGACACATTATTTATTACTCGATAATTTTCCATTCCGGCCACTGGTTCATTGTACAATATTTCACGACAATTATTCTAATGAAATTTTAAGAAGGAACTTAGCTATACAAAATTTTTCATTCTCCTCCCGTTTTCAAAACGAATCTCAAATAATTTATATTAAATAAAAAACCAAGATTAATATCTAAATTTCCACTATATTTAAAACTTGTACGTATGACAATTGTTTCGACACACAGTGTCTTTTTCAAATACACACTAAATTAAACTAACAGTAAGAAAAGCAGTTTCTACCTAAACTAATCTAATAAAACCATAAATGATGATAGTGGGAGTCCCGCGTCTCAATGTCTAGAGTAATATAAGTTTAACAAGGGTGAACCATTCAAGTCTACCTGATCATTATGTAAAATACCCAAATTTTTTCTTTTATTAATTTCTAGGCTCTCTAAAAGATTTATGACAAAAGATAAGACATCATATGTCTTATTGTGCCAACATCAACAAGCTCGACGTCCGCGCCTTTTCCATCGACTTTACCTCTATATAAATGAATCACATCACACTTATCTAATCCAAATATCATCCCTGCTGAATCAGTAAATTCTTGGACCTTGGATTTTATCTTTTTACCTGGTATTTTATTATTCCCGGCCCTGTTTACGTTTCTTGCAACTTTGCCGGGTTTCGTTACGGCAGGGGTTGTTAAGAGTTTATTGCTTTATTTTTATGTATTATTGTTTTTATGTATATTTTGTATTTTATTGTTTATTATATATATTTTGACATTGAAACTATTTTTTTTGATAAAGCTACAGTGCCAGCGAAACGCATCAAGCATTAATAAATAAAGTGTAAATTTGAATAAAAAATCTGTCATCATATCAAAATGTTTTTCCGAATTGTCAGTTAATATCTCGAAAATATTTATTTTTAACGAAGCTTCAGTCCTAGTGAAACGCATCAAACATTAATACACACAGCGTAAATTTCAACAAGATTACACGTTTTATCAAGATTTTTGTTCGAATTGTCAGTTAATAAATCTATACATTTTTGTTGCTTTCTAAAGTATTTTCTTGCCTAATATAATATCGTAATTACTCTTATAAATTAGTTTTTGCTGTCTCTAATGATAAGTTAGAGATGAAGAGTAACCTTTATGATATTGGAACAAAATCAAGACGTTCTAATATGACCTACTTCACTTTCCCTAAAATCTAACGGCTAAAGCCGTTTACTTTTGTTGCACAAAAAATTAGCAGTAATTACGACACGGGGATTCAGAAAATTTATACTGTAGCGCAACGTTTATTTATAGGAGGCTGTTTAAAGCTGCCCATCTCCATAATCGTGTTGGTTTCGCAATACGCGCATTTAGTAACAAGCGATTGCATACTGAAGGAATGTTATTATTTACTATGTGCTTTCATCCTCATGGTTTTGATTTATTTCAGTTTCTTTTTCCAGTGAAACATGTTCGTAAAGAGTTTTTCAGTAGGAGCTTATAGTGCGTTTCAAGATATATCGTTGACCGATTGGCTGCAATAAACTCTTAACAACCCCTGCCGTAACGAAACCCGGTAAAGTTGCACGAAACGTAAACAGCCAAGAAAATAAAATTCCTAATGCAAATAGCACTAAATTGGAAATTCAGAACTATTGTGCCCTGGTATAAATAATAACAAAATTGTTTGCGCGGAATAAATAGTAAGGGCATCCATGCAAATCAGATATATCACTGTGTATAATGTTATATCGCCTTGTTTGATCAATACAACTGTATTACCTGTATTATCTCCTGTTGTTCTTTTTAAATCATTTCTTTTCATTTCACCTACTGCGGATGGAAAACGTTGCCGACCAGATTGAAGAATCCATTGTGTAAGATCTCAAGTAAAACAATAAGATTTGCTCAAATATTGCCGGATACGTCAGATATAACAATTGTATAGCAACAGGAACAATCAAGTTTGTTAAGTTATATAACCGGCCCAAGCGTTCTGAACAAAGAATAACTTGAACGAATATTTGCTAACATGTCTTCTTCGTTCTTTTTTTCCGCATTGCGATTTTTTATTTTAAATTTGTTACATCTACAGATCATTGTACTACAATGAACAAAAAGTACGGTGACTTTTGTTTTAAAAATTCGCGCGCTTCACGTATCGACACGACCATTTGTTTTTTGAGTTGGTGTGACTGTCCTTGACATTTGAGATAAGTTTCATATCATTTCGCTTGCTCAGTTAGGAATTACAGTGCCTTTTGTAATTGATGGAAATTGATACATTTATCGAGCGAAGAACTGGGATTAAATTTTGTTTAAAAAACGAAATTTCTTCTGTTGATGTATTAAAAATGTTAAGAAAGTGTAACAGCAATAAATCTCTGTCAAACAAAAATGTTTACAAGGAGTAGAAAAATTTTAGTGATAGTAGAGAACTTGACTTCATATATATATATATATATATATATATATATATATATATATATATATATATTTATATATATATATATATATATATATATATATATATATATATATATATATATATATATATATATATATATATATATAGAATAAAAATATAAAGCAATGCATTATATTAAAATAATAAAAGAACCTATAGAATATCGACGAAGATTCTCAATTTAACATCCGCTTTATTACGTATTAATATTCTTACTGTATAATTAAAAATCACTTTCTTTCCTTATGTCCAGCTAATGATTCAATCGCCTATAAAATGAAATAATAAAACAAGTTACAAGGAAAATCTGTGAATATAATTCATTACATAATTATAAAATATATTAATTAATGCGCATGTTCTGAATAAATAAGCTTTGACAGTACTAGAACTGACACCGTTTAGGGTACAAGTCCCGTTTCGAAAAAAAGAAGAATGACAGATGTCAATATATTAAATGAATTCTAAAGATTAAAACTAAAGTTAATCATGATCAGCGAAACGTGTATAATTAACGTGCTAATTGCGCGTTAAGAATATTGTAGGTTTTAGTTTCTCCTACACGTAAATGCTGCGGCAAAAGAAGACCTTAGAGTGTTACCATCTGTGACAGTTTACATTACACAAATCGCATAATTCTTATTTAATTACCATAATACACAATGCTTGATTTTCGTCTGAATACATGTTGGCATTGTTTCTTCCATTCTAATTATACGCTCATTGTTATTCTTATTACTCATAGAAATTTATACCCGTTTCGTAAACAGCACTTTTCATAACATCAATCAACATATTCAGAATATACTGTCAACAACTACACAAGTACTGAAAGGCATGTGAACATTCTCAAACGTGAATTCATTTAGTTTTTTTTTTTAATATATTGACAGTTAAGTCCTCTGACAGCCCACTGACATACATTAAATGTATGGAAACTATCATATATCTCGAGAAAGATTTGAAATTTCTTAATGAAATTTTGTACGTAAACAACAGGAAATGTTTTCTACTTTTTGGGTATATTATCACTTTTTTTTCTTGTCGCATATATATATATATATATATATATATATATATATATATATATATATATATATATATCCCCTTAAAGGGGAACTCTGAAGATGGCTTTTTTGCAATATTTTCGAAACGGTTTACGCTAAAGTCGTGAAATTCGGTTTACTTCAATAAGTTGGAATGGAAAAACGTTTTTTGAGTTAATAATTGAATATTTTAGTCAGGGGCGTCTCCTTGGTAAATGTTTTGCCGTAACTTTTTTGTTTGTAATATTTTTAATTTTTTAAATCAAATTATTGAATCGCAAATATCCCTTATTCATCTTATTAGGATGGACCGTTTTCCAGAAAACTGACTTTTTCTAGTGCCAATCGAGATAGCATAGACCAACCTTCAAGTATCCCCACAGAAAGTAATCGAGAGGATTTAAATCTGGGGAAAGTGGTGGTCAACACACTGGTCCATTAGGTCCAGCAAATGATTTTCCAAGAAGTTTAAATACTGTTGTCCATTTAAACGGTTGGGAAACACAAACGGTCCAATCAAAAAATTCCGTAGTATCCCTGCTGAGATATTGATAAAAACTTATGTTGATGTTTCGATTCCAAAAATTCATGTGAATTTTCTTCCGCCTACACATGAGTATTGTGAAAACTAAAAATTCCATTGCGTGTGAACATAGCTTCGTGTGTAAAGAGAATGTTCTGTACAAAATTTTCACTTAAACGCAATTGCCCCCATAATCATTGGCAAAACTGGATTCTCTATGGTAGATTTTAAGACTTGAACTTTCTGCAAATGATATATATAGAGCGCTTGGTCTCTAACAATTTCCCACACTGTACTTTTAGGAATGCCTTCTGGAACAGAAATTCGTCTGACACTTATTCCTGGGTTTTCCGCTGCATTTTCTAAAACTCGTTCTTAATTTTCTACACTTCTGGTTCTCCGGCTTTTCTCACAGTCATGTTTGGAAAGCAAGAAAGATCCCTTTTCGCATAATCTTCAATGCAGGTTTGTAAATGTTTCTGTACAAGGGAGTACTCCTCCTGAAGAAGCTTCTGCAGACAATCTTAGAGCTTCACACGCGTTCCCATTCACCTTTCCGTACGTAAAATGCATATTCGCCATTTCTTCGAAGGAATAATGGGCCATTTTGCAGTTTAAACATTATAACCCTAGACTTTTTTGCGTAAATGGCCCAGTTTGACGAAACGTCAAAGACAAAGATTAACAGTGACAGCCGCCAACTTTATTATTAAGATGCATTTCGATATCCACGTAATCGTGAATCGATTTAGAAAAAGTCAGTTTTCCGGGGTCCTACGGTCTATCCTAACGAGATAAAATAAGAGCCTGAACTGGAGACCTGGAGAAACAGTTAATACTGATCGCTACTGACAACAAATGATCAATTAGAATTATGCATTGATCGAAAAACGTGCACGATACGCTCAAAGAGATGATTTTGCAGCTTGACAACGCGCCGTTTCGTGTAGCAAAACCGATGAAAGAAGTGTTGAAATCACTTGGCCGGACTCTCCAGACCTGGCTCCATCCGACTACCACGTTTTCGCATATATATATATATATATATATATATATATATATATATATATATATATATATATATATATATATATATATATATATATATATTTATATATATATTGCGAGGACAAGATAAATAGTTTTCTGTCTATAATTACTCACCTGTTGAGGACTACCCCCAAAAAACTGACCGTCGCAATACCTCAAGAACAACGCACCGATCAAAAAGCAAAATGGCCAACGAAGATGGGCCATCTTTGAACGACCGATCTTACTGAAAAGCGGCGCCCGTCCCATCGGCTATTTACGTGGACCCCGTACCGGCGTTGGCCCCACCGTGAACCGTGGAGAGATGGGGCCCGGATTGCCCTCAGGCCGAAGATACGCTCCGCGGCCGACCGAGATGAAAACGAAAGGATACGTTTTCGCTTTCTTCTGGGTCCGGTCATCGGCAGAGCTGCATTAACGCAACCACTCGAAAGCGATGATACAGCGACGAAAATTGTTTAAGCAAACAAGTCGAAAGGATGATGAGTAATGAAATGGATTTTGGGGAAAAAGCAGATAGTGAATATCTACTGAATATAAAATTTATTGTCACTTTCAATCGTCACAGATTAACAAGCATGATCATAGAAAACTAGAAAATCTGTTTTCTGCTTTACGTTTTCTATTCGATGCTCAACCATCATGTATGCCAATGTACCAAGGTCGTTCGAAAACTTCTCAATCTGTCACATAGGTAGTGCAAGTAAGTTAAAGCAAGAAAATTTGATATTTTAGCAGCAGTTATGAAGCACTTTGTGTTTCGCTTCTCCTTCGTTTTCGGCGGTAGCAAAGTGGGCTGCTGAATTTCTACCAGGATGTTAAAAAGCTGAAAGACACCGTGGGTCTAAAAGTAATAAATCTCAATGTGGCTAGGTTGAAAATTTAAGGAAATATACTCAAAAATGTTTTTTTTTTGTCAGAGAACTTCTATATACCTGCTACCGATTTGTTCAGCCCAAAATAACTAAAACGAAGAATTGAGGTTAAGTAAGAAATATAAAACAGGCATGAAATACCACGTCTGTACAGTTCTACATAATTACAGTTCGATAGTATGGCAAAGTTTGGTTGCCTGATAGTAACAACATAAATTAAAACAAATTATTATAAAAAAAAATCTGACTTGTAATATATTACGTAAAAAGAAACACGGAGCACGTTTGTTAAAATTTATTGAAATCAAATATTTAAATTTCACATATTATCATATTACGGAGTAGGAAGAAACTTATTTCTGGCCATAAATGCCATCCTTTGAGCTTTTTGCACAATTTCATCACAATTCTGACGTCTTTTAAGATGACATTCTTTAAAAAACCCTTCGTTTTTTGGAAATCCGTTCGTGTTATCTGAATATGTCGTTAACCCTGTTAAAAATAGTTTAAATAATCTGTCAAACTTCTTTGCCATTCTCACCAAACCCGCATATTTTTCCACCTCTAAATTCACCTTCGTGACGAGTACAATCTGATCTCCAAAACACTCCATAACCATGGAACCACCCCTGAAAAAATTCTCCCTCATATCTGAAATTAGATAACATCAGCATTTTTCTTTAAGACAATAATTAATTAAAATAAATATTACATAAATATGAATGCATATACAAATGCGAATATATAGTTGCATATATAAGCTAAAGATGGGATATTTTACCTAGAACCATCAATAAAATTTAAAACACCCAAGCCGCTAAATAAACCATCTTGGAAATATCCATCGTATCTTGTTCCATCTGAAAGAAGCAAGTGGCCTTCGCCATGCATTTGTCCACCAGGATTCCAAGAACCTACATACGTTGTACCATCGTTAAAGCGATGTCCACCATTAGCTGCAATAGTTGCTGAAACATGGATTATTATATATACCATATCAAAAATATTGTTAATATAACTACTTACTAGAAAAATCGTTCATTTTTCTCTGTAATGTAATTTAGTAAAGTTTATGCAGAACGAATAATGAAATACTTTTAATTTGATTAGTATAATCTAATTTACAAGTGGATTTATCGATTTTAATTATTGAGCATAATTTATAATTTAATTAAACAATATGTTAATTTATATTTGTTTTAAAAAAATGATTTTTTAAAGCAAAAAACATTTATTGTTATATCAATTTTCTAAAACGCCTCTGTATGAATTATTATTGTTGTGTTTTGATGGTTGTCTAATCTCTCGGTTCCACATATAATTTCCGCATGTGTGTGGTTAATGGTTTCGTTTTCTATGGCGTTTTAGATAAACAAACTGGCCAGCTGAATTGTTTTTAATATAACAATAATCTGAAATGGTTTCGACCAGAGGAATAAAGCTCAAGTTTTTTGTTGGAGAACGGGTATTGTGTTACGAACCGGATCCTACTAAGGCTAAAGTATTATACGATTCTAAGGTTAAAGTCGGACTGTGCATATATTGTAGCCTTTGCAAATATATTTTTTTTTAATAGGTATTGGAGGTTGTTATCGGCAAGGATCAAGCCGGCAAAAAAGGAGTCGAATATTTGATTCATTTTCAAGTAATTTTTTCCTGTTCATGTGAGAGTGATTGTATTGTCTTTGTGATTGTAGGGCTGGAATTCTTCATGGGATAGATGTGTGAGAGAGGAGTACGTTTTAAAAGATACTGCCGAAAATAGACAGCTACAGAGAGATCTGGCAGAAAAAGCTCAATTACAATTGTTAGGTGGCTGGTTTTTTTTTTGTTTTTGTTTTATATTGTTTGAATTTCAGAGGAGCCTACCTGTATAGAAAGGAAAGGAAAAAACATAACCAAAAAAGCGGAGATCGAACAGCAGGATCCTCAGAAGAAGGCAGTTCCGGAAGTCCCACACAAATAGATACTGATGATAATGCTGAAATGACCACCAGTTCAGACGATAATTCATCAATGGAAGACGAAAGCATTGATATAGAGATCATTCCTGAACTCAGGACGATTCTCGAAGAAGATTATTGCTTAATCAATGCAAAAAATAAGGTATTTTAGAAAGTTTTTGCTGTTTAAAAATAAATAAAAATCTGTCATCAAAGACCACATCCAGTATACCACATACTATTGATCGCACCCTGTATCATACTCTCTAATCTTCCTATGGGACCCCTGCCATAATATGTCATCCCGCCCACCTGTCATCTGTCAACCTCTCTGCCTGCCACCTGTCATTAACTACCTATTACTATATATATATATATATATATATATATATATATATATATATATATAAATATATATATATATATATATATATAAATATATATATATATATATATATATATATATATATATATATATATATATATATATATATATATATATATATATATATATATATATATATATATAACTATATATATATATATATATATATATATATATATAAATATATATATATATAAATATATATATATATATATAAATATATATATATATATATATATATATATATATATATATATATATATATATATATATATATATATATATATATATATATATATATATATATATAGTTATATATATATATATATATATAGTTATATATATATATATATATATATATATATATATATATATATATATATATATATATATATATATATATATATATATATATAGTTATATATATATATATATATATATAGTTATATATATATATATATATATATATATATATATATATATATATATATATATATATATATATATATATATATATATATATAGTTATATATATATATATATATATATATATATATATATATATATATATATATAGTTATATATATATATATATATATATATATATATATATATATATATATATATAGTTATATATATATATATATATATATATATATATATATATATATATATATATATATATATATATATATATATATATATATATATAGAATATTGCTCTATTTTAGCGTGTAAAATTACCAGCAGAACCTACTGTTGCTTCTATATTAGAGTCATATTATAAACATTATGCTACAAATCAGATATGTGGATTAAATGAAAAATCAAATTCGAGGTATAGGAATCACTTTTATAAGGATACAAAACCAAAGACAGAGGATATTCAGAGAAAGTACAGGCTTGCCTAAAGTCTTTGTAAATATGATTAATTTGTATTTTTAGTTTGACAATTTGCAGAGAGGTTGTGGATGGTTTAAGAATATATTTTGATTTTACCGTAAACAATTTGCTTTTGTATGAGGTTGAAAAGAATCCACTTCCTTACCTCACAGCTCCAGCCGTTATGCAACCTCCTGGATCCTCAGAGGTGAAAGTAGAGTGAGTAATTTTTACCGCGCTTTGATTTAAATTCCTTAAAAATATATCATTATAGAGTTAAAAATGAAGCAAATATTAATAACGTTGAGGCAAACTTAAATAATCACCACATGAATCAAAATGGGGTTAGCGACTCGACTGTTAATGCCAGAAGACGAACTTTAAGATCTAACAATAAGAATGAATCTCAAGCAAATGGGAGTTTTGTTGTGGAGGAAAACAAATGGTATTAGCTATCCAAAACCTTGTTCCAGGTATGGTAGTGGTTTATATATATATATATATATATATATATATATATATATATATATATATATATATATATATATATATATATATATATAGGGTGTCCCAATAGTAAAATATTACTTGATATATTGATACTGGCTGGAAATAGAAAAAAAATAAGTATGAGTTGTATTTTAGTGGAGGGTGTCACGGACTAAGTGAGACGTCTAAGCAAACGTCTGCTTCTATGTCTTTTTCTACAGGTCGGCCCGTTGTGACACAAAAACATAAAAATATGCAAACTGACGCACGTCTATAAACAAACTCAATTCTCGGACATGCGCATAAGATTCAAAGTAGTAATGAGATAAACAGATGCATATATGTCTGCACCTTATTGATTTCACCGATCTCCAGACCTTGCTAGCAATATAGTAGTATTATATATATGGTTTTACCGATATCCGCCATTTTGTAAAATATATTGGAGTTGCAGACTCTATTTTGCACTGTCATATATCATTTTTTTTTTGTAGGATTATCATTTTTGGTAAGAATATTAGTGAAAGCATGACTTAACTTTTTAATGCAAACAAAATTTGTCTACGTTATACAGGGTGTCCAGGATAACTGATATAAATGAAAAAAATCAAAACATCTGTTTTAATATATATTTTTTCATTCAACACACATACAATTTCTTTGCAGTGTTGGAAGTAGCAATTCAGATATAAATGGTCCTTTAACCAAGGCACTTTCATGGCGTTTACTGCCAGAGCATGTATACAGCCAACAACCTCCTCCTCCGTGTTTGGTATATGGAGCCATACATTTTACCAGGTTGTTTGTTAAGCTTCCAGAATTATTTACAGCCTCGACTATACCGGAATCGAAAATGAAGGTCATCTTGAGATATGTGAATTCAATAATTGAGTAAGTTGTCATTTGATTTCTTATTATGGTTCTGGTTACCTTTTTAATTCTCTGTCAATCACCAGAAAATGTGGACGCTTTGACTTGTTTTTTTTTTGCATCAAAACAAAATTGTGTGTAGTGTTTGTACTAAAAGCGTCTTTAATTATGAAGGTTAAGGGGTTTTCTGAAGCTTGAAAAAATATGCCAAAATTCCATCGCAAATAAATAAAAACATATTGTCATTATGACAGAACAAGCGATGTCAGCGCCTTGACCTTTCATCATGTGTATGTGCATTAAGATGACGCTGCTCATTACACGAAGCTTCAACCAGTCAGCGTTTACACAATACAGGTTATGTTCCAATACATCTTTTTAATTTATAGTTTCTTAAATGACCACAAAGAATGGTACGGCGAGAAGTACTATGTGGACGTCAACTGAAATAGAGAAATTACTCTACTAAGAAAAATAAGGTTATATATAAGTTAAGTAAGACATAACTTAGATGATAATAAGTTTATATGTTATGTAGACTGATAGAGTTAAAAACTACTTTACTTCAAATAAGTTGAATTAAGTGTAACACGGGTCACTCCAACAAAAGTGGGCTTTTTAAATAAATACAGAGTTGATCTAAGAAAAAATGAGACTGTTTAGGTTAGTTTAGATTTAAACTTTTAATGCATAAAGAGAATCGTTAAAATAATAAACACTCGTTCTTATTAATTCGTTGTTTTATTTTTACATGATACGATAGCGATTTTTAAAAAATAAGATTCACATTGTTCTTTAAAAGCGCATTTTCCACCAAAAACTCAACGAACGTCATCGACCAGAAACTGTATTCGCCAGATATGCAATCGTGTGATTTTTTTGATCCCCCAAACTCAAAGTAGCACTTGAAAGACGCCATGAATCCATTGAACGCATAAGGTGCTGAATGACACACCGGAAAGCACCTATAAATTGATTTGAAGATTGTTTTTTAATAATTGTGACATAAATTTCGGGTTTTTTTTGTGACAAGTCGTAAATAAAAGACGAATATGTCGTTCGGGACCATTTAATCGGTTTCAAAAGAAAGTATCTACACGTATGTCCATATAATAAGCCAATAACTGAACGCCTTTTTCAAAATCAATCGGTTCTTCGTAATCCTTCCAGGTTGGATACTCTTCTTTGTGATCGTTTCGTCCCTTTTTCTCTTTGTACTTGAACAGTTGCATTATTTCGTGTTTTATGCGAGGATTCACGTCGATCTTCGGACAACCGGCCGCATTTGCCTTTTCCGAAGCGATATTTTTCGTTTTTCTTTTGCGCACTTTCTTCATTCTTGGAAGATTATAGTGGAGATAACAGGAAATGTCACTTTTTTTGTCAAATGTTTAACAGATTTTACGTCAAAATGATGTAAACTTCCGTTTCCAACTGGATGATATATAAAGAACTGTACAATAAGAGCGTCAGAACTTTGAAACGTAATAGCGGCAACACTGTATGAAATATAAATGTCACTTATACACTGCTACCTTCAGTTCATTGTGGACATTTTGGCCTTGACAGAATTTATATCAAAATTTGGGACTGAATCAGAAATGATTTCTACAATTGCTCTTAAAGCTTCATCTCTTTTATTCCTATGTTTATAATTCACTATATATATATATATATATATATATATATATATATATATATATATATATATATATATATATATATATATATATATATATATATATATATATATATATATATATATATATATTATTATTATTATTATTCACGTATGGGCCCTGGTGGACCACGCGAAGTACAATTAGAGGCGTTTGTTGTTGTTAGCCTTCCCTTGCGCCCATACTAATTTCATTCTTTCGCTATGAGCTTTTTTCCTTTCATCAGACCAAGTTGTTCCAGTCTTCCTACATTTTTCTCTGTGGCCAACCTTCCAAACGTTAACCTTGTGTCTGAAACAGCCTCTATCCTGAATTTCACTTTGTGTAATATTTGCTAATCTTAGGTCCTCTTTAATTGCCGCAATCCATTTAATTATGTCTACTTTAGCTCTACTCCTATTTTCATAAAATTCGACTATTTGTCTAGTTAGCCTACTCGGATTCATCCGTTTGATGTGTCCGTAAAACTTAAGTCTTCTTTTTCTCATATCGCTATGTATATTTGTGTATTGTTTGATTTCTTGGTTTTCTCGAAGTCGGTATGTTGTGCTATTTATTTGTTTGGGGGCCTAGGATTTTTCTTATGATTTTTCTTTCCTTCTTTTCAATGTCCTCGATGTCCCTCTTTCTATTCAAAATGAGCGTTTCTGCAGCATATAGACATTCTGGCTTAATAACCGTGTTGTAATGTCTCAGTTTTGTGTTTTTAGATAGGCATTTTTTGTTGTAAATATTTTGTGTAAGTCTCAATGCCGTTTCCATTTTTTGACATCTACCCTTATTGGCTGCTTTTTCCAACCCATATTCCATGATTATTTCACCCAAATATTTAAATTGAGAGACTCGTCTGATGTTACCATATTTTGTTTTTAGAAATGGTGTTCTTAGTCTGTTGCAGGTCATGTATTGTGTCTTTTCAAAGGAAATTTGGAGTCCTACCTTTTCTGCTGTTTCTTTTAGGATTTCAATCTGTTTCTGTGCCGTTAATACATCTTGAGCTAAAATTGCTAGATCATCAGCAAATGCCAGACAATCAATTTTGATGTTGGTTCTCCCCAGTTTAATGGGCTGGTCAATATTCAGTGCCGACTTTTTTTCACGCCACTCCTGTATTACTTTTTCTAGAACACAGTTAAATAAGAGTGGCGAGAGTCCATCCCCTTGTCTCACACCAGTTTAAATTTCGAAGGGCTCTGAGATGTCACCCATGAATTTAACTTTTGACCTCGTGTTAGTTAGCGTTGCTTTAATAATTGCCAGCGTTTTCAGATCTAGTCCTTGTTCTTTCAAGATTCGGAATAAAGATTCGCGGTCAATAGAATCATATGCTTTTTTGAAATCCACAAACGTACAGACGAGATTTTTATTGTACAGTTTTTTATGTCTTAGAATCAACTTTAGATTCAGGATCTGTTCAGGGCAGGATCTTCCCGGTCGAAAACCTGCTTGATATTCACCAATATTGGGTTCCAACTGTCCCTGTGCTCTGTCTAGTAGACATTGAGATAGAATCTTGTAACAAACTGGGAGAAGAGATATTCCTCTATAGTTGTTTACATTCATTCTATCTCCTTTCTTATGTAGTGGATGGATTAGAGCATCTTTCCAGTCTTCCGGAATCCGTTCGGTTCGCCAAACTTTTTGTAGAATTTTGGTTATTTCCTTGATTGTACCTGGACCAGCGGATTTCAAAAGTTCAGCAGTAATTCCATCTTCACCAGAAGCTTTGTTATTTTTAAGCTGCTTGATTTGCCTAATTATTTCCTCTTCATTCGGTGGTAATGAATCTGGGTTTGTTTGTTTAGGGTTTAGTGTTGCTAATTTGTTTAAGGGCTCAGGGTTTAGTATTTGTTCAAAATATTTCGCAAGTTCTTTGCAATTGTCTTGGTTATATAGAGCTAATTGTCCGTTTTCATTTTGAAAGCTTAGGCTCTGCGGTTGATAGCCTATTAATTTAGTTTTAAATGTTTTGTAAAAGTTTCGGGTGTTATTTTTTTGGAAATCTTTTTCTATTTCATTAAGTTGATTGTTTTCATATTTTCTTTTAGTTTGTCTAATTAGCTTCGATGTTTCTTTTCTTCCAAAAACTTCCAAAAAGATGTCATAGTTTATTGCTGTTTTTTGACTGTTCCAATCTTTGAATGCTTTACTTCGGCTTAATACTGCTTGCTCGCAAACTTCATCCCCCCACGGATGTTTTCTACGTTTTTGTAAAGGGACCAACTTTAAGGCTGTTTTAATAATTTTTTGTTTTAATTCTTGCCAGTTCTGTGCAGGTTGTTTATCAAGCTCTTCTGTTAGGGCTGGTTTTATTTTCGTTGGGTCAAACTTTGGTATTAGCAGCCTCTTTTGAATAAGTTTTCGAGGTTTTAAGCTAAGTTTGATTCTAGTCAAGTAGTGATCCGTGTATATATTTGCTCCTTTCCTGACTTGAACATTCAAAATCTCTTTATAATTGGGGTACGAAATGGCAACATGGTCAATTTGAAATTCACCCATGTACGTGTTTGGGCACCTCCAGGTCTTTTGTTCTGTTATTTTCTTCTTAAAATGGGTTGACATTATTTTTAGATTAAACTGCGAACATAGTTCAACCAATCTTCTACCATTATGGTTAGTCCATTTATGAACGGGAAAACTGCCGACTGTTTTCCTGTACTTTTTTTCTTTCCCTAGGTGGGCGTTGAAATCACCCAATAGGATTTTTACATGGTTAGAGGGAATTTTAGAGATAGTCTTTTCCAGAATTTCCCAGGACTTATTTACTTTTTCAGGATTAGATTTATTTTCTTCGTTAACTGGGAGGTGTGCATTGATTAATTATAGTTTTTGTTAGCACACTTGAAGGATAGTGTCATAAGTCGATTATTTACTGGCTGGACATTTGTTATAGAACCAAGAATGTTTCTTGAGACAGCGAAAGCAACACCGAGATGTGGTGTATTTTTGAGTATTCTTTTGTCCGTTTTACTTTTAAAAAGTCTGTAGTTGCCGAATTCCAAGGTGTTATCATCTATCAATCTGGTTTCTTGCAAAGCTAAAATTTGGATTTTTTGCTGATTTAATGTTCGCCCCAATTCGTGTAGTTTTTACCGTTCCAAAGAAAGTTTTTATTTTCGGTTTCAGACGTTGGCCAGAGGTCTCCGACTCCCTCTGAAAGATTTTGCGTTTAAGCCCGGACGCCCCAGAATCCGAAAGTCCGGTTGTACCAGCAAAGCTGGCAGAGGATTGTCTACCTCCTGGGGTAATTTTGTAATTACTAGAACGCTTCATCTTGTACTTTGAATTAAAGTTTTGAACCATGACGGTTTAGAGGTTAAGACTGGAGGGGTTAGTTCCAGAATTTAAATATCAGCCGCACCACTGGTGAACAGACGCTGACCACTCAGCCGCTTGATGCAAGTCAGACGCTAAGGGGATTTAGTTTTTTTTTTGCCTTGGTTCTTATATATATATATATATATATATATATATATATATATATATATATATATATATATATATATATATATATATATGAGAGAGAGAGAAAAATGGAAATCCAGCTTCACAACGCAATCACAAAAATTTTTCATGGCAGGAATTTCGAAAGAATGGTAAAATAACAACACAACATTAAAATCAATAGCCCTTCTTTATTAACTAAAAGATAAGAAACCTAAATATAATTAATTTTACATTATTAAAAATAATGAATTACTTCAATGTATATACAGTAAACTATCGATAACTTCAGGGATTTTAGTTTTACAACCGAATCCGTGATAACTGTTTGCATCATCTTCCTTCGATTCCGATCAAGTGAAAAAAAACAAACATCGGCAGAGGTCGCATTCAACTTAATTTAAACGAAATAAATAAAAGTAGAAAATAAAAAATGGTTATTGCAATAATTTAGCACGTGCGTTTACAATCAACATCATTTAAATTATTGCAATAATTCGGAAAAAAAAAACTATTTCAACAAATGGAAATTACGAAAGATAAACTCTCTCTCTATCTAAAAAGGCTAATCTAAAATACTAAGATTAGTTCTTCAACTAAAAGACAAAATAGCAATTTATCTTCCATGTAAATTCTATAATCTAAATCACTGCACTGATTTACTGGTTATTTTTTTTTCATGTTACAGTAACAATGGTTTTAAAAAATAAACATTATTAAAGCAATCTTTGAAGTATATTTTAATAAATAATGGTGTGTCTCGGTAGCCACTGTTTTGGCAGTTTGATTTTTATCAAAACGAAAGAGGAAATTTAAAAAATCCCAACAGAGTCACAAGTAATCAGGGGAAAAAAAACTAAAAGATACAACATTATCGTAACTAGTAATATAAAAAATGACCTACCTATTTTTTCTTTTAAATTACCTCTTAAAAATAGTAATAGTTTTGTTCAAGACAATGCGAACGAACTAAATAACATCTTAACATTAAACAATTATAGAAAATATACAGTGTTTATCAACAAATACTCACATGACAGAGATTTTTCTGTATGTCAGATACTTTTCAACAGCCACTGTACATTATGATTTACTGGTATCGAAAATATTTGCATATATATAAAAAATTAATAAGGATGCAAAAATTACACCTAAACCGTTGTAGCGCCATATAGAAAAAGGAAACCATATTTACAAGAAATAACAAATATATTATACGTCAATTCCTACGAAGTTACAAAATAAAGATAGTGGATATATATATACAAATCGCCAGCGTTCAATAATAATTTTCTAAGGCATCTTGAAATGCAACTTTTTCAACGGTAGAATGTTGTATATGTATAAATGACTGTGTATATATATATTTATAAATATATATATATTTAACGAAGAGCACAGCGCTACTCTGTTGTGATTGTTACATTTTATGACAAATCTGAAATGAAGAAAAAAACAATTAATCTCGACAACCCCTTTACAAAAGCCTTCATTTTGTATGATTTCAATATATCATATCATATTGTATCAATTTCAATATAATATATCATATCGTAGTATAGTTACTCTTTAAATGACATAATACGTTCAAAAAGTAAGGTTATTTTGTAAAATTAACGACAAATTATTTATTTATTTATCATCTCCTTCAAAGTAATGCCCCCTCACTGTAATATACTTAATTCCAACGTTTTTAAGCCTTTGAAACATTTTTTTATACTCGATATCTGGTATTTCATTAAAAGCAGTCAATTAGTTCTCTTGAACAGCTTCTGGGGACTTAAAACAACGTCCACCAAGTGGTTTCTTCAATCCAGAGTACAGGAAAACCATATCTGATGAATATGATGCTTCTGGAAGGTTGATTGTTTGATTTTTATAGAAAAATTGACGAATAATCATTGCATTGAGTTTAACAATTACAAAAGACGCCCTTATTTAAAACTTAACCGAAACGATATAAAGCTTCTGCCAGATGTGACTGACAGTCATACAAACTAATACAACAAAAGGTTATATCGATGGTAATCGCGCGAATTTTTAAAACAAGTCACTTTACTTTTTGATCATAGCAATATAACAACATTTTCGACAATTCATTTTCATTCTTCACAGTGCATTAGCCATCCTGGCAATTTCAGTTTATTAAAAAAAACAAAACTGATTAAACACAGATTGTTTTGAAATCTGATGATTACATTTAAATCAATATTGACAATATATAGCGGAGTATTTTGAACAAAGAGTTTTTGTGGCCCATGCTTTCACACAAAAAGAATAAACCATATGTCAATGGACAGCATGTTTTAAGGCACAAAAAAAAAGCCCTTTCAGAAAAAGCATTTTTTGTGACACAAGTGTCACAAAATGTAAATGTCAATTGACATTGATCAATACAGTAGTTTTGAATCTGTTAATTTACAAAAGTATAGAAGTTCTTAAAACTTTAACATAATTTAAATAATTATAAAAGAGGTACTTACAGCTTGGTGTAGTTTGACTACTATAATTTTTCTGAATTTGATCATATGTGAACTTAACAAAAGCATCATATTGTTCGGCAAGTTTGGTTGTTAACACATTATCATACTCCTCTCTTATTTCAGATTCTCGTTCCCTGAGCATCCTCTCACATATTATTCCAACCTAACAGTCAAATTGTTTATTAGTAATATAATAATATTAATTTGCATAAGAACATGTACCTGTTTAAACGTAAATAAGGGTTTTTCTGATTTAGACGGTTGAATATCACCAGATTCATTTCCACTACAATCTGAATTATCCATCATACTATACTGTAGTTGTTTACGTCTTTGCAATCTTTTCAGTTCAGCCTTTATATTTTCAGCCATATATTCTGTAACAATAAAATTGAGTTTTGAAAAAACCCAACATTTCAGACTAGTGGCAATGTTGAATAAAGACATTAATTATTTCAGATGAATAAATTAAATTTTCATATCATTAGCCATCCATAACAATTATGTCAAATTCGATAGAATCTTTTCAGGAATGTCTTAAATCAGCTGATGACAGATAAAATGTCAACAAAATATAAACAAACAAAATATTAATTATCCAATAAAAATAATTAGTGAACATGAATATTAAAGTTGGAAGTGTAATTATATAAAGTGAAAGCTGTCTTACCGGGGGTTAATTTTTTGCTAAGGACATCTGGGAAAACCGACTTTTGAGAATTGCACATGGGGCTACTAGAAGAACTGGTCGTTGGTCTATCTCCAATTTTTTCTCGTTGCGTTGGACTGGTACAGAACGGGGCGCACCGTCTTCGTTTCGCCGGTCTGCCACCCCCCAGAACGGAGTCCCATTCCAGCGTTCTCTTCAGAGTTGCACACGCCATTTTTAGTAGGGTCACCAACGGTTAAAAACAAACTAAGGAACTTCACTTGTTTTCAGAACTAATACGAAACACGTTAGACGTTCATATGCGTTTATAAAATTATTTCTACTCTACAGTTTCAAGTCTTTTTAAATAATTGTAACTAAAACTCGTTCCAATGTTGTTTTACCAACTCCAATATGGCGAAAGGAAATAAGAGAACTGACAAAACAAAACTGACATTTTGGGAATGGATTTAAGGATCACGAAGGTGATGAAATTGATTGGCGCATGCGCCACCCGAGGCTTTAAGCGATTTCTATTGGTGGATCGGCGGCGGTCGATTGAAATACCGAACGGAAATAACCGGAAATCCTCGAACACTTATAGGTTACCGGGGTAGAGTGGGTGTTCTGAAATTTATGGGTCTCTATTCTAATTTTCAGGTGTTTTAATACGGTTTATTGTACTTTTAGAATGTTTCGTAACTGAACGTAGTAATTTTTTTCAATAAAAAATTATTTTGAAGGTAAAGGAAAGTACAGTTTTACAATTTTTAATGCTGATACTTTTACTAACCAAAAATAATTTTATGTGGTGACGAAAAACCAGTTTTATAAATAAAATGTCAGTTTTAAAAGAATTGCAACCTAATTCTGGATAAATGATTAAATTGCTATATTATGATGTTTTCATAGTAAAAATATTTGAATATTACTTGTTCAAAAGGTAAGAAAACCAAAAATCTTTTTGGTTTTTAAGTAATTGTCTTAGCAATAATTGCAGTACATAAAATAATAACTTCATTTAATGCTTGAATACTAAATAATATTGATAAGAATGTTTTCTCTTGTTTTATTAAAAATAAACAAATATGTTAATCGTAAAAGAAACTAAAACATTTTTCAAAATATTGTGAGGTTATGTCGTAAGAACGATATTTTCCTCTTCTTCTTCTTGGCTTCTGCTCCAAACAGCGGGCAATTAGCCAGCGCATTAGGAGTGACGAAGATTAGTCTGGCTCGAAGCCATAACTTCGTTACTCAAATATACTATGGCAATTTATTATGATATTTTCCTCCTCGGCTTCTGCCCATGACGGACTATTTGAGGTTATAAACTATGTTATTAAATGTTTATTTTTGTCACTAAACATTTTATTTTAAAAGGACGGAACTTTTCTATTTTTGACTGGAAAATGTTTTATGTTTTGATAGGACACATCTACTTCATGCACATGACCTAGAAGTGTATAATATAAAAGTATAAGTTGGACTTCTTTGTTCTCTGAATACATAGCTCTGGTTAAAATAAGTATTATTATAATACATTTTCACTATTCCTGAAGAAAAGAAGGTTTATGAATAAAACAAAGGTATAAAATTGACGATTTTTTTTTATTAAAAGAATTTAACTTTATAATTTAATTCATTAACGAATTCATATATGAAAAATATATTAACAATCAGATTACAAATGTTAGTGGTTGAGAAGATAAGAGAACTCAATATAGTTTTTTTTATAATAATTATCACCTTTTTATTTATCTACAAATAAGAGATTTACAGTACTGCAAAGTTACACACCATGTGTATGGCCTCCCAAGTGATTTTTTTTAAATATATATCATAGAACACTTCAAATAGCACAAAAAATGTTATGGGAATCTTTATTTTTTTTTACAATCAGAATATTTACTCATTTTTTAAGTTGCATAGAAAGCAATCAACTTCTTGTATTATTTGAAGACGTCTAATTATTAAAATATCTAAGTCTGACGTAATAAATAAGAATTTTTAATGTTAAGAATAACATTTAACAGTTTTATAACAGTAACTAGTCGATTTTAAGATATAAACTTTCATTTTAAATCTATAAATTAGACTGCAGCAAAGGAAATTGTCCAATTTTAGTGGAACCGTTTAATAAACAACTTTTCTTGTCTTAATTTGTGCTTTAATAACCTTGGAGACTGACAAAAGTATTTCAGTTTTTCCTCTTTGTTTATAATTAAATGATCATACTTCATTGTCCACAGGTGATTAAACCTGTAAGGTTTATTTCAAGACATTTGGAGAGATTTTAACGAAGCTATATAAAAAAAAGGCTTCAAAGACTTCAAGCTTCAAGCAGCTTGTGAGATTTATGAAGTAGTGAGGGGGAAGATGCTCTGGTTCAAAAAGTTCCGGCAGGGAGATAATAATTTGAAGAAATATGAGAGAAAATAATTTGACAAATAACGGTTTAATACAGGAGGCAGCATAAATATAGCTGATACCAGTTTAGTTAACGAAAAGTGCGTAAATGGCAAATAAAAGTCCACTAAAAGTGTCAGCACAAGTTGTGTTAACACCTTTGGATTTTCTTTGTATTTATACATATGGCTGACACAGTTAACTGTGGTTTTTGAATTAATTTTTGCATTAGAACCTTTGGCGTGATGACCAAACCAAATCACATTTGGTGTGGTCTGCAGACACTGATGCTTAGTCCTAAACTGTGTTTCAAGCAAATAATTCATAAGCAGAAGACCAATATTGCACCCATCAGGTGTTACCAACATTTATCTAAACAAACAAATCTAAGAGACATGGCATGGCATGATACGGATGGAGATATGGATAGCATGGAAATACCAACATACTGCATGATATAAGATCAAGTTAACTAAAATCGGACATTCCTCTATGCTGCAAATCAGATGCACTCCTCCAACAGTGACTATACTCCGCCCTCGAAACGCTCTAAAGCGACGGATCATTTTACGGATCGAAACTTAACAGATAATCTTTCAACTGATTTGGCAAATTCAATTTGTTTATGTACAAACCAGGACGGCGATTCAAACAGCTGTGTATTCTCACTCGACACATTTGTTTCAGCGATCGAGGACGTTTATACAGGTCCCTGATGATCCCCGTCAAGGGCTCGGTCAGTTTTCCTGGCACCAAACTGAGTTGCTGCGTGTGGAGGATCTTCAGACACTCAAAGAGGGGCTTGTGCTGCATCACGTAATAGAACAACATTATTATCTTCGAGAACAACATGTGGGGATCCATCATCAAGTTCTCCTTCCTGGAAATCAGCATGATGTAATAGTAGAGGATGTAGTTCTTGGTCTTCCAGATGCTCTGCGAGTGCAGGGAGTGGTTCTTTATTGCTTCGGACATGTTCAGGAGAAGATCAGGATTGGCGCCGTACTGAATCAACGTCAGCGTCAGGTCGTAGACGTACTGAATGTCCCTGCAGTCTCGAACGTTCTGGATCATGTCCATGCAAGACTGGAGGATGTGTTGGGTTCGCGTGCTCACCCGGACGTTCGGGTCCAGACCGTGCGTCAACAGTAAGATGAGTAGATTTTTGATGAATTCGAAATTTATTTGCTTTTGCACATCACAGTTTAGGGTTATGTTCTCCGACACTGTAAACACTAGTACGTGGAGGGGCGTTAAATTGGCACGATAGCTACAGTTTGGATTTGCGCCTTCCTTCAGGAGAAGTCTTATGCAGTTTAGATAACATACCTGAAAAATATATAGGGGTGATACCCAAGTTGATACCTGCTTTGCAATCAATTTTGTTTGTGAATAACTCAAAAAGTAAGAAAAATAGACTTTCTAGAGCTTCTTTTCTTGATGAGGCACTTGGAAATAGCTCTTCGAGGTCAAATAATTTTAAAAGGTGACATGACCTTATTAAAGTGGTAAATTTGTTTGGAAAATTAGAGAGAATGAAAAGATCGTACTCTGATATAAATCTACTGAAAAAACTTACCTTCATGTTATGGGTAAAATGATGTAAAGGATCTTTATTGATCAATGGTACCAGGCATACCATCAGTGGCACAGACCCATCACGTCCGACCTCATTTGGATTCCCTAATTAAAGAGAAACTTGTTTTTTTAGAATATACCAGGTATGGTTTGTTAATTACTTCTTACTTATTTCTTAAAAAAAACACGTTTAATTAGGAAGAAAGGTAAAAAAAGGGTTTGTTCAAAGTATGCACCATCACCATCGCTAGTTGTACATTTTTCTCATCTCTCTCGTAATTTGTGGATGGCTCCTCCCAGAACTGTACATCTTTAATGGAAAGTGCGTGAGACATTGATGAAAACAAGTGCTAGGGGAAAGGGGTCAAGTCTGGTGAGTACGGCGGGTGAGGCAAGAGTTTCCGGCCGAATGCAGAAATGGCGTCTTCGACCGCTTTCGTTGTGTGTGATGAGGCGTTGTGCTTCAAAATCACTTTTCCGGGTCTTGTAGCCCATTCTGGTCGCTTTCCGATCAATGCTTCGCTAGTGGGACGGAGTGGGTCTTGCGGTCGATATTGATGGTCGCTCTGGGTCAAGCCGAGATTTTCTGCCTTTTGGGTTCTCGAAATGTATCCATTTTTCGTCTCCAGTCACGACCCGATGCAAAAGTCTATCTTTCATTCCGAGAAAGCAAAACTTCGCACGACGTTTTTCGCTTTTCCATCTGTTTGTCGTTCAGCTGATGTGATACCCATTTTCCTGCCTTCTGGATCTTTCTGATGGAATGTAGACGATCGCAAATGTTTTGGCGATCAACATTTATGCCTCTCAACCATTACATGGTTGGAGCTAAGTAGTGTAAGTTCAATATATTTCCAAAAATTTCTTTCTTCTATCTTTTAAAAGACACTAAATTCAATTTTGGGCTTACAATATTTATTAATCAAATTAATTTCATTCTCTTTCAATAACCGTTCTCCATTTTTCTGGTAAAGAGTTATACAGGGAAATAATAATTCTCGACCGTTTTGTAACTGCCTTTGATATTTATTTATGAAAAAACTAATACACTTCTTACGAGTACTGTACCGAACAGCATTATGTCCCAAAGCCGCAACAATCATGTCCTCAGCTTACACAGCAGGAAAAGGAGAGAGTGCATCAAATGTGCCTTTTCGAGCAACATCGCGTTTACAAATTCTACAAAAATCAACAGCATGTCGTATTGATCAGAAAAGTTCGTAATGCTATGGAGCTAGGTCTGGAGAATAAGCTGTAGAGGTATTTCTTAATTGAGTTCCAACCGGCTTGATGTCTTTATAGAAAGACATCAAGCCAGTGTCTTTATGTTCTTTCAACAATTCCGTATGATCATGAATGTTTCCCATTGCCTTCTAGCCCGAACTTGCATGCTTTTACCACTTTTACATGTGTTAGATTATGATACACCATAAAAATATTATATTTCAAATCAAATAAGTTACAACGACAAACAATTTAATATAGGAGTTTCTGATAACCTGTGCGAACGTTAGAAGGCTTGAAGGGCTGCAAAGCTCTAGCTTTTTGCAATACATCAACATTTACCTGGAGAGTATCGGTCAAAGTTGCGTGGTTTGATGAATCAAGTGTGAAGGCAACTTTTAGGGATTACTTTTTGTAATAAAAACAATCAGGTTCAATATTGAATCAAAGTGTCTAATAAAACAAAAACAAATTTAAGAATTCTTCACGTCATTTGAAAGAGAAAAAGTTTCTTACAAGGGTCGAAAACCTACGATAAGGATGATCAATTTAAGCAATATGTGTGTAATCAGCCATATATCAGTCAAAAATCAGACAAGAATAATCTCAGTGTGTGTATTTATACACACGTGTAAAATAATGTCTTAAGAGGACGATGAAACAACAAAAGCAATAAGAAGAAAATGTTCTTCGCGGAAGGAATGTTCTCCGGTTTAAAGAATCTGCAAAATATTGTAAATAATCGTCTCTTAAATTTACAGTTATTTTCCCGTATAATATATAAAAAAAAATCTATACTTTTGTCCAGGGTTGTACAAGAGCGGCGGAAATTAAATTTTAGTACTTAGTATTCCTTAAAAAAATAAAAGCACGGTAAAGACTGACCTCCTTCGTGAAGTAGCATGTTGAGAAGTTCATAACACACATCCCAGTCTCTGACGTGTCGCAGGACGCAGGCCACCGCCGAATTGCCCGTGTGATTTATGGACTGCCTCGCCCCCGCTTGGATGAGGTACCGTACTAGATGTAGAATATCCCACTTGTTCCACTTGTCATAGCCGTATTGGGCCTCCTCCAACGCGTACCGTACTATAAGGGCGTGCAGCGGAGTGTTGCCTAAGCTGTCAGGAGTATTTATGAGTTCTTTGCAACCATGCTCCAAGAGAAGACGTATGGTGGCTATTGTATCTTCAGCAGACTTGTGAGCAACCAGAAGAACTATATAGAAAAAAAGAGACGACAGTACACCTTCATCCCCCTCTTCTCTGTCCTCTGAAACTTATGAATATTCTACTCACCCACATGCAACAATGTCATCTGTTGCGTTGTCGTTCTGACCGTGGTATCAGCACCGGCTGTAATGAGCAACTCTAAAAATTTCAAATCATTGGAAGCTGCATAATGAATAGGATAATATTCATCTTTGAGAATGTGAATCTCGTCCGATCTCTCTGCAGCCAAAAATTGCGTGCACTCCCAGGCCTTGCGTTCGCACGCCGCGTGAAGCAGAGGTTTCCTAGCCCTAAATATGCCGTTCTATATAAAACAAGACATTTTCCTCAATCTAATCCATGTTTTCCTCATGTTCAAGTCTTACCCAAGGATCTTCGCTTCTCTGTGACAGCATTATCAGTATATTAACTTGATCCCCATCTAAAGCATAGTAAATGGCAGATTGTAGCTTGCTCAGGGGCCGTATGTCTCTGGTATCTCGTTCTATACAGGTTTCTTCTTGCTGTATTGTTGGAGCTTTGGGGATAGATTATTAAAAATCTCAGAACTTTGCCTACCTTGATGTGTTCACTTACAATATTTGCCTCTTTCCTCGCAATTGCTGCTGTGCGGTCCCGGCCAGCACATTCTTGCTTCAACGTCAGTCTTGGCACCATGTTTGAGAAGTAATTCCACACATTCATCGTGACTAGTTTAAAATAAACACATTTTTTTATGATCACCTATTTCTAAATGGCTGAATTTGAGTTTACCCTTTTAAACACGCAATGTGCAGCGGCAAACTGCAAGGGAATCTGTTAACATCGGCCGCATTATGACGAGCTAGCAACCATCTGACCAACTCCACATTATTTGCCCCAACACACTTTTGTAAGAGATTATAACCAGCTTCATCGTGAATAGCCAATATATTTTCATTCTATAAGGCAAAATTAACAATGCTAACATAACAAGCTAGCCTAAAGGCGATATGACTTAATTTTAGGATAAAATCATCTGTTAGAAAAGGAATAATTTACCATCTTAAGATTAAATTATCATCATGAGGATTAAATATTATAATTAAAGATGACATGATATCAAGCTAACATAGTCCTTAGAAAATAAACATGACATGATGCTAACAAAAGATTAAATGCATAAGATTAAATCACCATCACAATGATTAAACATCATGACTTTAGTATAACAAGCTATAATTAAAGCTCTATTAAAAATGAATGTTTCTTTGTAAAACTTGACCTTGAGCTTTAATTAAGTTGAAATTGGGAGTGTCATAGGAACATTAACACATTTTCAACTTACCTTTGGTATTTGCAAGAGTAGTCCTTCTAATCTTTGAACTCCAATCTTGGGATTGGCAGTGAGAGAATCGAAAATTGTTTGCACCTTGTGTCTTGTCGAATCGGATACTCTGTGTCCGTGGCTGTTACTCAACAGTGCACTGCCAGATTGGAAAACCTGGCTCACCGAACCGCCCATGATTATAACTGAGTATTTACCTGTTCATATTAACGGACGAATATCTAGAATATAAAAATATTACTACAATATGAATTGTTGCATATTTAAAATGTCTTTTGATTTTTGTTTGAATAATACAATAAATAAATTGTTAGAAACTATTTATGTATACTAAAATATCAATGTCTAAAGTAATAAAGTTCCCATAAAAAAACAATCCAGTTTGGATAAATAACTTACGTTTTTGTCTAATTTAAATCAAAACGTACTATGTCAAGGACCAAAATAAAACAAAAAAGAAAAGCAATCAAGTATCAAAAGGGAATAGACACAATAGCAGGTTAAAGGATTGCAATATTTCTTTTGTAACCGAATGTAAACAACTACCAACAACAAATGTATCAAAAGCAAATACCTAATAGTACTTAATGTTTCTAGTTATTTATCATATCTTCTGTGATAAAAACAATTTAATTACATTTACGCAAATACTAACGTCTACGAAACACTCCCCGCATCCCGCAATCAATATCTGACGGAACGAAGACCACAAAATATCGCTTTGTCTCTGTCGCTCGTGTTCTGACTCTGTCAGTTTATTGCGCACAACCCAAGAGGCCGTTGCATGTGTTCGTGACGTAATTTAAGTTTATTTTAGACTAGTTAGAGATTACAAATACTGAAAAATGTATACCTTAAAAAAACTATCATGGGATCGTTCGGGAAAATAATCAAATCAGGTTCAAAAATTTGCATTTTCCATCTTTATTTTGCGTGGTTCCTTCGTCTTTTAATATGCAGCTCCCTTCCCTAATGCTGAGTTGACAGCTGATTAGATAGATAATCAGGGGTGACTTTATGGACATCATTATTTTGACGTTGTACTAAATACTTTGAAGATCTAATTGTGTCATGTCGAGTAATGGCGCAACAATTCAACGAATGCTTGTTCTAATCAATGTAAAATTGAATTATATTTATGTCACTTGACTTGTTATTTTAATTAAATTATTTTTTGGTGTATGTATAGAATTGACCTTAAATTACATTGTACTAAACTTAGTACAAATATATTTTTGGATACCCCACAGATTTCCCGAGAAGCCCACGTGTGAGTTGTGCATTATTGCCAGATTTAAGAAATAAAAAATGTACTTTTAAAAATGTTATTTCGTATTGTTTTTAAAATATCAGAAACGATTAAAACCAAGGATTGTCTAGGATTGAATTAAATCAAAACTAAATAGATTCAACCATAGATTGACATGTACTTACAGTAATTTGGATTTTAAATTTTTAAATTAACTGAAATGTAATTGTTTCTTGAAATTATTATAAAAAAGAGGTTATGTATAATGTACCATTGTTCATTTCTCTTTAAAACTGCTGCAAATTAGAAAATAAGTTGCAAGGAGCTCGAGAATAATGATTATTAGAAATGGTCATTTCTGTAACTTCCCTAAATAGAATCAGACGTGGCAACCCTGGCGCCGGAATTTTATAGTCTATATCCTGCGATTAAGTAGGGATCACGTTTTTCTAGTGATTGCAGTAAAGCTAATTGACCTTATCTCAAGTAATCCGTGAACTTATTTGTTTCTATTTCATTCAATCAATCTATTAAAATTCAATGGTTAAAAGTGGAATGGGAGATAGAGATTGGCGACCTTTCGTATACGGGGGCCTCGCGAGTTGTGTTGCAGAGTTTGGTACGTATAATTTAGTGTTTAATTGTGCCAGGCATAAAAATATCTCTATTTTAATTGTATTTTTTTTTCTGTGTCACTTGGGTATTGTCTATTTATATTTTGAGGTTTATATAATAATGTTCACTGGAATTTAAGTTCGGTTAGGTTAGGAATCGATCTAATTTTTGCATTGAATATAAAACTTATATTCAAAAAATTTTTGAATTGTAGCAAAACAGTTAATCGTTATTTAATTATGCATCGTATTAATAATCAATATTTATACATTAGTGATATTTGTTACTATGCTGTTTTGATGTTACCATCCTATTAGTTAAATTAAGGGTCATGTTGTGTGGCTTCTGTTGACGTATGTATTCGCAGGGGTCAAAATATGACTTAACCACTGTCTCTGGAATTATCTGTTTTCTGTATTGCATTTGTTGTTTTTAGGTACTTTCCCAATCGATACAACAAAAACCCGATTGCAAATCCAAGGGCAGAAGTTAGACTTGAAGCATGCTAAACTTAAGTATAAGGGAATGATTGATTGTTTTTTTAAAATAATCAAACAAGAAGGCGTATCAGCGTTATATTCAGGGTAGGCACAGTTTTTTTACAATATTTTGTAAATTTTGAAGCTACTTTTTAGTCAGGTTTGTTGTATTTATTGCTGTTTGTGTATACATACAAAATAAAAGAAAGTTTTGGCAAGCGAAATAATGAAATTTGTGTGATGCCATGCATGATGTTGCCAAAATATTTTATAAAAATGAGTCAATAGCATGCTGAATTTTTATTTATTTTTCATTTCAAGTCTAGACTGTTGGAGTAGATGTGCAGTTCTGATAAGATAATCTATTTTGGGTTTTTTGTCATGCAATCAGGTTATTTAATCTTACCAATTATAGTTAAGTTTTTTTTTGATAAATGAGGATTGGAAGCAAATAATTCATTTTTTATTGACTGGAATTTGTTTTGTTATAGTTTTTTAATGCTTCTCTTTGGTTATATTGATTTATTGTGGACTTTTTATTTGACTTTGCCAGGGCAGTGATAACCATGCCTAAAAAAGGAATGATACATGTTTCTGTTATAAATGATGTAACACCTACATGTTGTGTTTTAAATAAAACACATTATTTCAAGGTGTTTTTTATGATATACGAGTAGCACTTTGAATGTCGTTCTATCGGTTATTATTCTTTGTGAATGTTGAAGCTTTTCCAGAAAAATTAACAGTTTTAAATCAGATAACTTTGCAGGCAAATCAAAATCTACATTTTGAGTTGTGTGATATGTCTTACTGAAGACAACATGTGAGATACATCAATATAAACAGAACAAGCAGAGCCTCAGATGCTTTTGTTCGAACAATATCACGTCTGCACCTGATTTTTTGTAGGTTACGTTCACTTCAGGCCCGTGTATTCTACTTAATTTTGAACTTGAAAGAGAGCGTTATCAAATTTTTTTAAAACTATTTTTAGATTCGATTAGGTTTGGTTTATCGTATAAATATAAACCAGCCGGGTAAAAAATGTGTTTTTTAACTCGAAGGTACCATTCGATATTCATCTGATGCACAGATTTCTAATGGATTTTTTTTCTAGACCCTTGCCCGGTCAAACACTCCCATTTATGGGATTGTGGCTCATTTCTGTACGCGGTATGTTATCAATTACGCAATTATTAAAACAATTCTGCCTGTTTTGGATCATTGTTGCAGTATCTGGCCGGCAGTGTTACGGCAAGCGACTTATGGAACGATCAAGTTCGGAACGTACTATTCGTTGAAGAGGATCATTTTGGAGCACAACAAGGGCCAGGAAAACGTCAGCGTGAATATTGTTTGTGCTGTGATAGCTGGCTCGTTTTCCAGTGCTATAGCGAATCCAACCGACGTGTTGAAGGTGCGGATGCAAATCCAAGGTACCACCGGAAACGTGGGCTTGGTGGATTGCTTCAAAGAAGTGTATACTCACGAGGGAATCTCAGGATTGTGGAGGGTAAGTGTTTTAGTTTAAAAAAATTAATTTCTCACACTGGGGTAGTACGACAAGTTTTAGTCTCTTGGATTAAGCTACTTGTCTGAGTTTAAACCCATGAACATACGAGGGATGGAATTGGACAAAGAATCTGTGATTTTTAAATGTCTTGTGAATATACTTGTGTTAAGTTTTTGTTTATATTTGTTTGAATAATTGTTGTTTAATTGATTTCTTTCAAAATTTTTTGTTTCAACACACAGAAAGAGGCTGGCTTTATTGTAACATAGATAATTCTTATCAACTGAAAAATGGTGTAGTAAATAAAAATCAAAACCACAATAATACCAGATTTTTTGTGAAATTCTTATAAAAATTTCTTATAAATATTTAAAGACCATTCCCAAATGTGTGGTCCTATTTCCTACACCATACTGGTTAAAAAAAAAATATTAATGCAATTATAATCCCCATCGTATTGATAATTTTCACCCATCTCTCGTTTGAAGTAAAATATTTTTCAAGTGCAGGTTTGATAGTTGCTCTCTTGTAGTTGATTATAGAAATATTCTGTTCGAGCTATCAGTATTAATAAAATTGCTTCCAAGTTTGGGTTAATTTATGACAATATTTGTTTAACTCCTGTAAGCTTTTCAGGTTGATTTATAAAGTGTTTTGTGTTTTGAGTGAGGCTTTTTTCTGTTTTTGTTACCTAATTCTGCTGTAGATAATTCTTTGTGAAGACATTCACATTGACTGATGGCAGCTCATTTCAACAAATAATTCCTCTAGTTAGATCTCAGTAGTTACATGTACTGTAAACCTTGATTTTTGCCATACTTTTGATAGTATTGAAAGTTTTTGTTGATATTTTTCCAATCCTATTAATTATTGTTGTACGTATTAAGTCCTACTACCATCAATTAATAGTATACATCCGGAAGAGTAAGCAAATACCCTCGAGAGTGGCAACAAGCGATAATATGATTGAACCGATATGAATATGAACCGATTCATAAGAAAGGAAACAAAATTAAAAGTGAAAATATTCGTGGCATATCACTTTAGGTAATATACAATTCTAACAAATATAGTATGTAGGATAATAGTACTGAAAGAATGGTGAAATATAGGACAGAGTTTAGGAGGGGAGGCTCATCAATAAATTAGATTGTTGTTGTAAATGATAATGGCAATTGGATGGTCAGAAATAACTTGTACGGCTTCAACGACTCGACGTGCGGCGGGGAAGCCCGAAAGCAAAATACCAAGAAGAATCATGGAGGGACAAATAGGGGGTGGCACAAAAAGAGGTAGACCAAAGGCACGGTGGTAGGACAAAAAAACTACTACACATCAAAAACGGGCAAAGAACAAGAAGAAGAAATATTAAATCTTTATGTCGTTTTTTTTTCACAGATTCTACTTACAACCCTCATAAATGAATGATTTTTTCTATCAAAACTTTATATTATATTGTTGTTGAAATTTCATATGCGCAATCCTATGTAATTATTAAGACAGCTGATGTTATTTTTCTGGTTAACAAACAAAAAACATACAGTTTGTGCTTTATTTCAGTCTTATCAGGTAAATAATAATTAAACAATTTTTAGATAAAAATTGTATTTGGAATTCTTATTGTTACTGAGAATAGGGAATAAACATTGTTTTTGTTGAATTATATTATGGTTAATATCAACTGTTAATAATATCCTGTTTTGTTTATTTGCTATTGCAAGTCTAATAGATAACGAAACAGTTTTTCAGGCATGTTGAGTATCGTTATGGTAAGAATACAAAAATACTACATTGATATCTACTTCCTGTTGTGTTCCCAGCCCGTTAGTGTGCCTTGACCTCCTTCAGTTTTAGATATGGAGTAGTTCATTTGTCCTACCACCGCGTCTTTGCTCTATCTCCCGTTTGATTACCCCTATTCGTTCCTTCATGACGCAGATTAAACTTAACTCTTCATAATATTTAAATGCTGAAAGAGTGGGAATAATTCAGGGAATTGTTGCTCTTTTATAAGTAAATTATAAACAAACCTTTTTATCATTTTATTGAAGTGAGGGCGTGGGAAGTATGGGTAGGGGAGTTATTCATGTGGATTTTGTTTCAGGGTGTGAGCCCTACAGCTCAAAGAGCAGCCGTGATCGCTGCAGTTGAACTGCCAGTGTATGACTTCTGCAAAAATTACTTATTGACTGTCTTGGGTGATAATGCTTCAAACCATTTTGTGTAAGATAGAAAACACTTTAAACCTTCTTAATACCACATTAAACTTATCCTTTTTTAGGTCTAGTCTTTTTGCTAGTTTAGGAAGTGCTATTGCATCAACTCCTATTGATGTAGTGAGGGTAAGTTAACAATCAATTAAACATGAATTAAACATTTATTGATTGATTTTGTTGTAGACTCGCTTGATGAACCAAAAGAAACTGAAAAAAGCTGGTGTCACTATACCACACCATATATATAGGGGGACATTGGATTGTTTTGTTAGAACTTTTAAAGATGAAGGTTTTTGGGCCTTTTACAAAGGTTTTATACCTACGTTGTTTCGAATGGGACCATGGAATATTATTTTCTTTGTGACTTACGAACAATTAAAAACCGTCTATTAAATTACCTTATTGTTAGTTAGATTTTAAAACTTATTCCAGTTCACTTAAAAAAAAAGAGAAAACAAATATAAGGACACCTTTTTTATTTTATATCCTTTTTTATTTATTTATTATTTGGTTATAGAGTATGTATATAAATATGTGTACATTACCAGCTACAAATAAACATATTAAAATAACTGTTGTTTTATTTTGTAAGAATTTTCACTACTCTAACAAACAATAATAAACCGGTTTATTAATATTATGGTTAGTAGCAAATTACGTCTCGTAAGAAACCTTTGCATTTTGTATTAAAAATTTAAATTTTTAAAAGGGATGTGGACAAAATGGCGAAGGAAATAGTAATATCTTCTTTATTGACGAATGGCGAAGGTATTATTTATGTAAGGAGAGGAGATATGTAAGAATGACTAAAATTGTTTGTTGTTCTTTTCAAAAATATGTTTATAAAGAAATATGGACAAAATGGTAGGTTTTTATTTACGAAATGGCGAAGGCAATATTTGATGTATCAGATAGTGTGTTATTTTTATTGACGAAATTATTAGTTGTAATCGTCAATATATATAAAATAAATTAATATATAAATGCCGACAAAAGAGCGAAGGTTCCAAAAATATTTGTTGATATATTTTAGAGTATATTATGCAATGAGGTATGCAAGAAGAAGCAGTAAAATGAATTGTTATTAATTTTTGGTAAATAAAACTAACATTTTTTTCAAATATACTGTGTTGTAATCGTTAATATATAAAATGAATTATTAAATGAATTTTGACAAAATGGCGCAGGTTAGTATAAAAATATTTTTAAATTGGTTTCTACAAGTAAAATTATAAATAAATCTTTTAAGAGCTTTTAATGAACAATTGATTGACTCACATGAAAATGTTGTTAGTGTGGAGTAATGGAAAGTAGTAGTAAGGGCATACTATTCGTTAAATGACCTTTCATTTATTTATTATTTGGTTATAGAGAATCTATATGTATGTGCATGTTACAAGCCTCATAAATATATATAAATGACTGGTTTTATTTTGTAACAATTTTCACTACACCAAAAGACAAACTAAGTTACTAACATTATGGTTGTCTATAAATTAAGTTGAAAATGACTGTCCCCTGTGACAAAATGTATAAAATGCCTGAATATTTCTGTACGTTTCCCACGATTTATTATCTAAATCAGCTGAGGCTTTAATTTCTTTAAAATCTCCTGCCACATGCAAGACTCCATACATTATTGCGAACAGGCTAATAAGAGCCTGAATAAAAATCTGTAAACAACAATTTTTTCTATCACAATTAACCGGAATATTAAAAATATTGCTTACATCTGTAGGTAGCCTAGAAAAGTCTAATTCATTGAGTCTTAAATACGATCGATCTGAAAAATAATAATTATAGATATAAATAAAAAGTTTATTGTTTTACATACGTTGGGCTGCGGAATAAGCTGCATGAAATAGTGACAAAAATCCCAGTGTCAAAATTACTTTGTATAAAGCACTTGAGCCCATTATTAAATCTCGACGTTTTCAGTATCAAAAAACTGTTAAATACAATCAAAATCTCTCAGGTTAGGAACATTCGATCTTCTTGTTGTTATTCTATATAATCTAGACAAAATTATATATATATATATATAAGTATTTAATGAATAAACTTTTAATTAAGAGTAGATTGTTTTAAATTATAATCAAATAAAACTTATTAACATCCATATAACTTTTTTTAATGTCATCTTAAATTTTTTAGGTTAGGATCTTCTTGTTTTCTTCTTTCAAATTTATAGCAAAAAATATTTCATATATTTATTTGTTGTTGATGTTTTAAAATTTTATTGAGCTATTATTTAAATATATAATATTTAATATAATAATATATTTAATAAATTAATATAATATTATTATAATATTTAAATATTAATATAATGCCATATATAATATTAATTTTTATATATGACCACTAATAAGAAGAAGACATTGACAATCTGATTGTTTTTGTTTTTCTTGTCATTTTGGTGGTGAATTATCATCTTTATCAGTTTTCTTAGTATTCCATTAGGCTTATTTTTAAAATTATCTTACCATTGCTCGATTATCAATTTTTTACTACGTATTCTTTCTAAAAATATATGTGTATTTAAAAGTTTTCTTGATTAAGTATGGGAGCCGTTCTAGGTCTTTGTTCGGCAGCGCAGGTAATTTTGTTCAATAGTGAACAAAATGTTTAAAACATTTTACATTTTTTAGCTCGCCTGCTGCTGTGGCAGTGCAGCCTGTTCTTTATGCTGTTCTGCTTGCCCATCATGCAAGAATTCAACTTCTTCTCGTATAATGTATGCTTTAATGCTGTTACTAGGTACTATTGCTGCTTGCATTACTTTAGCTCCCGGTTTACAAGATGCTTTAAAGAAGGTAAGTTGTTTCTAGTGATAGTTTTTATAGATGAGGCATATAAAAACTATTTGTAACTTTAAAAAAACTAAACTGTACACATTAATTCTAGGTTCCATTCTGTGCAAACAGCACTAGTACTGGTCAAGCCTTGGTTTCATCTTCAGTTATATTTGATTGTGATAAAGCTGTTGGATATTTGGCAGTGTATAGGATTTGTTTTATTTTAACATGCTTCTTTGCACTGTTTGCTTTGATGATGCTTGGTGTGAAGTCATCCAGAGATCCGAGAGCTGGAATTCAAAATGGGTAAACAAACAGAATTATGTTTTTTGTTGGTTGCTTAGCAAAAAATACTTTTGTAGATTTTGGGGTATTAAATATCTCCTTGTGATTGGAGGAATAATTGGAGCATTTTTCATCCCGGAAGGAACATTTGGCATCACATGGATGTGGTTTGGGATTATTGGAGGATTTATATTTATCTTGATCCAGTTGATATTGATAATTGATTTTGCACATTCCTGGGCTGAAGCATGGGTTGGCAACTATGAAGAGACCGAGTCAAAGGGATGGTACTTTGCACTTCTTGGAATAACCTTCCTGAATTATGCTCTGAGTATTGCTGGTGTTACTTTGTTATATATTTTTTTCACCCAGGTAAATTATTTATTCGTAGTAATTGTAATGAGTCATAAGTGTTGTTTTTTAGCCTCACTCTTGTGACTTGAACAAGTTTTTCATTTCCATCAATTTGATCTTTTGTGTGATTGTCAGTGTGATTTCAGTCTTGCCATCAGTGCAAGACAAACTCCCTAGATCTGGTGTATTACAGTCATCTGTTGTAACTCTATATGTTACTTATCTTACTTGGTCAGCAGTGTCGAATTCATCAAGTAAGGAGGTTTTTGTTCATGGGGGGATTTCAGAATAACATTTTAATTTTTTTCAGAGGAATGTAATCCAGGACTGTGGGGAATTTTTGGTAAAAAGTCAAATGGTAATGATTTTGACATCATAGGAATGTTGATATGGATGTGTTGTGTCCTGTACTCCTCTTTGAGATCAGCCAGCAAGTCTTCGAAACTGACAATGTCAGAGAACATGTTGCAACATGATAACGGTGCCAGTAAGTTTCCCATTTTATTTATTTTTTTGTTCGTTCACTGTTGTTTTAGTGTTTGGATTTTAACACTATTTCAGAGATTTATACCATGGCATTATGTAGTGAACTTATTCAATACATGTTACAGTTTGAAATGTAAACAACATTTCAGCTATGAATATTTCATTTTGTAAAGGCTGCTACTGTCTTGGCTTTCATTTGTACAAAGTAGGTGCTTTAAATCATTTTTAGGTGCTTTAAAACTGAAGTTTGAAATATTTTGTACGACTATCGCATGGATCAAAAAGTAAGGTGTTTTTTAATTTAAAATTTCGCGCTCTCTAAAGAACTATTTGTTGTTTAAGTTGATATGACTGTTCTTGACATCTCACACAAGTATTATATCATTTGCTTGTTGAGTTGTAAGCTACAGCATCTTTGGTAATTACTACAAAGCTTTGTGGGCGATTTTATAAAATGTATTTGAATTAAATTTTATCTAAAAAAAGAGATTTGTTGTGCAGGGCTTTAGTGTTGATAAAGAAGCAGTTGAAGATAAACCTCGTTATGGAAGACCTTATCTTGCCCATAGTAATTGTCAAAGTAATCTTACTTTTTGGCCATAATCATATATATATATATTGGCCTATATTTACAAAACTTGTTTGAATTTACATAGATGGCTTGGGAAGTATGAGTGACGTTTCCTAATATAGTGTTTGACAAATGAAAAAAACGTTTGTAGAGTTGTCTTTTAGTGATATTACTATTTACAATGTTTTAACTGCCTGTCTTGTTCAAGAGTAATATTTAATTTTAATGTTTGGTAGTGCTTTTCAATAAATAGAATTAACGTTATCCCACATTCAAGAAATATTTTAGAAATAAACACCCACATTTTGAACGTCTGACGTCTGTCACTTAATCAAAGCGAATCAATTAGAATAGAGGTAAATTGTACTGTTGACAGTGTCATTTCAATTATGTATTTTTTTATCAATGAGTAACAGCTTCTTTCTAATTATTTTTTTTCTGTTCAGTTAGAGGCTCTGGATCTGATAATCTTGTTGAAAATGAAGGTACGTCTTACTTTAAACTTTATGGGCTTATTTTTTTGGGACATACTATTGAACATTTTGTTAGTTTCACCATAATGCCTTGGGCCTTAGTTTTTTTTTACATTTGATTATTATCTCTTTATTATTTGTTGTGAAGATGGCTATACTCCTATCGCAGGTAATGACGGTGGGGAAGGTGGCCATGATAAGAAAGTGTGGGACAACGAAGAAGACTCACTTGCGTACAGTTGGAGCTTTTTCCATGTCATGTTTGCTCTGGCTACTTTGTACATCATGATGACCTTGACTAATTGGTACAAGTAAGTATATTTCTATTTATTACACAAACCTTTTAATAAGTTTATTTAAAGGTAGTTTTTCTACTTTTTTTTCATTCTACAGGTCAAATGTTATGTTTATTTTTGCTATTAGTGTTAAACTGTGTATATAATTGAAATAATTTTAAATACTGAAATAAAAACTGAAAAAAATTAACAATATATTTTGGATTATAAATTTTATGGCCTACTTTCTTCCTCTTTGATTTTTCACAAGCCTATTAGAGAGTTTGTAGATGATCTGTATGCCAGTTTGTCTACAATTTATTTAATTGTGATGTTAATTAGGAACTAGAGAGTCCTGATGAATTTAGTTTGTTGTCATTTCCGATAAAGAATAGAGTATTTCTTTTCTTAGGCCAAATTCCCACATTGAACAATTTAACTACAACGCTGCCTCGATGTGGGTAAAGGAGATCTCCAGCTGGTTGTGCCTGGCCCTGTATTCGTGGAGTTTGATCGCCCCTGTCGTGCTGCCAGACAGAGAATTTTAATTGTTTAATCTCGCTCCACGTTTAACTATATAATCCATCATGTTTAATTATATTATGTATATATTTATGTTTAGATGTTTTAAAGTATTTTAATCTCCGTAGAAGAGTTATTTTTAGTTGTGCTGTGAACAAATAAGACATGATTATCGCAAGTTGTAGTTTGTATATTTGTTCATTGAAAAATATATGATATACTTGTCAATTTTTTTTTAATTTTTTATTCCTCTTACCCCCTACAATCCTAAGATCTAAAGTAATACTGCTACTAGTCACTTAAGACTGCGAGATGTGGATCTTTACAGTGAAAATTGAAGAGATACTTGTAGTATTTGAACGAAAGGTACTCTTTAATAATCGTAATTTTTTGTGCTGTGAATGGTAGGGAATTTGAAAGATCAGGTATTACTTCAAACCAGATCTTGTAGACTATGTGAGCCGAATATTAAAAATAACAATGTAGGGGTAACAGAAAAAGAGGCAAATCGAATAGGGTGGCGGGACAAAAGAACTACTGCACATGAAAACCAGTTAAGGGACTGCCGGAGATCAGTCTGGCAACGATAGGCTTTTTTGCCAAGAATTTCCATTTCATTGTGTTAAATTGACGCGTTTTGTAAATTCGTAGGAAAAATGTGGACTTATGAGAACTAATGAAGCTGCAATGCGAACAAAACGCGACAACCATTAATACAATAAAGTGGTAATTTTGACAATCTTGGAATTTAATTTTACTCATGCATGGTGGACTGCTCTCAAGAAAGTTGGACATCGATGTACTAATGCTTCTTCATACAAAAGAATCACTGTTCTTTATTTATTTTATTCGCGAAGGTATCATGACCCTCGAGTATCCATTTTATGTTGTTAGTTTGACTCTGTTCCGTGATACCTCTAAAATTCAAATGAAACACTCATTTTAAAGAATAAAGAAACCAAGACTCAAATTTCTACAGTAATCGAAAATAGTATGATAAAATTGTTGGGGTTTTGGGTTCTCTTCTTTGACAATTCTCCTGCATATCTATATGATGTTATGCTTGTAAAGGGTGAGTTTTTTTAGTTTGTCCGAACTTCAGATAGGGGAAACTAATAGAGTACTTGGTGAATTTTATGGTGCACATAATCGCCCAACCGAGCGATGTATTCGCCGAATTCCGAACACATTTCATGTTTCATTTGTGACACGTTTCATTGTCTTGGTGAAGCAGCACATTTTTCTTGTTTGTTTGGTATCTTATGTAGATTGGAGAATAAGCAGCCAGAAATGAAAGTGGAGATACCAATCTTTAAATAAAGCAATGGGACCTGAGGGTTAGCAGAGTCACTTGGTGATTCATAGCTTCTAATGTAACAAATTAATGTAATTCTTATTTCGGACTTGAGCACATCCAAAAAGTCAATAAATAATTTCCTCCTATAGTCCTTTTGATTCTATGAAAAGTTAAGGATAACGTTCTCTGTATTTGTGGTATGGTGGCAACACCTGTCACAAGTCAATTATTTTTATACAGGTGTAAAACACCATTATTATAAATACAATATTGTCACTTATGCCTTTCTGACAGTGAAATTTGGAGATATAACAATGAAAACTATCTTCAAGTGTATATTTGATTCCAGTTCAAATCTCAGCAGAAAGTCTAAAGATGTTATCAGTACCTGTTCTGTAACTAAGAGGTTATTTTCTAAAGAAGCACCGAAAAAAGAAGAACCAAAATCCGCGACCAAACCATCTCCCAAACTAAAGAGCTTCAAAATATACCGTTATAATCCTGAGGGCAATCGAAACGCGAAGAAAAAATACATGCAAGAGTATACGGTAGATTTGAACGAGTAAGGTTTAGTTTCTTGCAAACCGCTTGATTTTAAGTTAATTTTAATTTTCGTCGTTTTTTTTCTTTCAAAATACACACTGAAATTATTAGTTCTGAGTGGACCTAACCTCATTCTATATGTTCTGTGTGACAGAGTTTACTAACCACGATGCTAATTAAATTTGCAATTTTGTTTATTAACATAGCCATCCACCAATTTCAATATGTGTTTTATCTGAAAAGATGATTTTTTGAAAAAATATCTGTTTGTATCTGTACAACGTCTTGAATGATCCAGTGGCTTTAATTTCCGTATATTTGAACCTTATATGCCTTCGACTGATAGTGCTTTCAGATGGAGGATTGTACAAATTCATATATATATATATATATATATATATATATATATATATATATATATATATATATATATATATATATATATATATATATTATAAATGTTATACATTACACTTCGAAAATGACACTAGACGTAGGCAAATTCACAACGCCATCTATATTTTATTCGAGAATTTAAAAAAACGCAAATTTGAAGGACCCTTTATATACTGAAATAAGTAATATTTAACTGAATGTAGATGTGGACCGATGGTGTTAGATGCATTGGAAAAAATCAAAATGGATCAGGATTGTACGTTGACTTTCAGAAGATCCTGTAGGGAGGGGATTTGTGGATCTTGTGGGATGAACATAAACGGCGTCAATGGCTTAGCGTGCACAACGTAAGAATGTAATATTAAGTTCGAAGGTTACCGTGGAATATTTGAGATATAGAGAAACTGTTAGAGCGTTCGAGAATTTCCGATTTAAAATTTTCGGTTTCTTAGTTTCGACTCGTTGCTCTGACGGACGTTTCCGTTTTTTTTTCGAGATTTTGCTTCATCCAGCTTGTCCAAAAAGTTTTTTTTTCCATCTCGTTCACAGTTCTGCAGTTAGGGTAAAGTGGGGTAAAATGGGGATGCTAAGGGAAATGTTGGGATAATAGTTCAAGACCATCTCCATCCACCATCCACCATCTAACAATTCAGCCTTCATACGATGGACTTTCGGAAAAATTAAGAGTGGTGGAACATAGACACCTGCAGCTGACACAAAACTGCGGTCGTCGTTTCCCCTTTTCAGCTAAAGAAATAAGACCTACTTTCTTCTTGCCTTTTAGAACAAGAACTTTGGATTTTTTCTTGGGGACAGTCGTGATCCCAGCTTTACGGACATTAAATATCTTGGTTGGTTCAAAATTGTATTTTTCTTGCAATTCAGTCAATAAGGAGAAACATGTTGAGACATTTACCCTGTCGAATCTCATTGCACGGGCAACTGGAGTAGGCTCTGGCACTATTTTCTAAGAGCGCGCAGGCACGTCATCTAACTTTTGTTGACAAGCTATTCAAGATGGCCGACTGCAGTGAACAAAGCGCGCAAAAATTTGAAACTCATTAGAAAAACTTAGTGCCATGTCCCGGTTTTACACCCATACCCGGTTTTGGACTAATCTCCCTTAATATTGTATCTTTCCGAAGAAAAGTTGCATCTTAAAACACTGATGTCGTCACCTTTCTTAGGTTGGAATCCCAACGAAACGGATCAGTTTATCAAAACTCTATTGGAAGAGTCAAAATACAATAAACATTAACTGAACGTCAAACATGGTAAATTGACAGATGGTACTGAACACTGCTGACATTTATATGTCAAACAATGTTGCCAATGTCACGTTTTAAAGTTCTGACGCTCTTATAGGAAATCTCTGTACTTTAGCAACATTGACATTTTCTGAACGTGCTGTGCCAGAGAGAAAGTCTGAAAGAAGCCAGACCAGATAAAACATTTATTATGTGGGTACGACTTTTTTCTAATCAGATCCGGAAAAATGCTTCTTTCCCTTCAATAATTTGATTAATCAGAAATTCGTGGTTTAGCATGTATCTTAAAAATTCCATTGTGACCTTTATGTAACCAGTTAATTTTGATTCAACTTCTTTAGAGAAACGTTAATGTTTTTTAGCAAAATTAAACCTGGTGGAAAAACTAAAATTTATCCTTTACCTCACATGTACGTAATCAAAGATCTAGTAGTGGATTTCACGCGATTTCTCGAGCAACACAAGAGAATCAGACCGTACCTGATAAAAGAGAAAGATCAGTTCGAAGAAGGACATGAATATTTCCTGCAAAGTGTTAAGAATCGTGAACAACTGGTCCGTCAAGGTGAACGGTTGTGTTTATTTGATGATTTAAGAGAGCTGTTTTAGGATGGTTATATTGAGTGTATACTGTGTGCGTGTTGCGCCACTTCTTGCCCAGAGTATTGGTGGCATGGCCACTCGAATCCGCCAAAAGATTTTTTAGGACCGGCGGCATTGCTGAATGCTTATCGGTTCATTATAGACAGTAGAGATTCGGGTACCGCAAGTAGACTGGACCAGCTGAGGAATTACTATTCCGTTTATAGATGCCATCAAATAAATAACTGCACCAGTTGTTGTCCTAAGGTAAGTAATACCGTTCAATTGTTCAATGTTTAAATCATTCCACTTCTTTTAAAATTAATTTTAAAGCGCCTCAAACAATCATCATCGTAACAATTGAATCCCTAATGATTATCCTGTTAATGAGGTTGATTATCCCTCTTCTTCTTTTATGTGTCCTGGTCACTTTGGTTATGCTCAGCTCATTTTTTTGTTTGTACCTGTTGTTCATATTCCAGTCTGTTTTTATATCTTTTTCCACCATCTTCTTCTCGGCCTTCGCCTTGCTCTTCCCTTAATTTCGTCATTCTTCTTATTATTTCTGTGGGTGATAGTCTCGTTATGTGACTTGCCCATTCTACCCTTCTCGCTTTCATACATCTGACAATGTTCTCTCCTCCTAATTATTCCTCTGGTTCTTCACGTCTTTTGTCTCCTTTCTCCATCTTTTGTTATGTGCTGTCCCAGTATTTTTTCATTATTATTTTCCTGGTGTTTCTATGTCTTTTTCTCTTCTTTCTTATTCATATATATATATATATATATATATATATATATATATATATATATATATATATATATATATATATGTATATATATATATATATATATATATATATATATATATATATATATATATATATATATATATATATATATATATATATATTTATATGTAGACTGTTTCAAAAAAATCGACAATTTTTTTCCTTAAAGGTATCGAAAATATTGTTAGATAGGAAAAAAAAATAAAGTTAGGCCTCTTAATATTAATATTAAGAGGCCGTAATCGCAAATTTCAATTTACCATTTAAATGGTAAATTGAATAACTGACAATTTAAATAACTCACGATCCTTACGGAGTTTTGAAAAATGTGTTAATGAAAATTTATATGCAATAGAATGATCTTCAAAAAAATGTCGAATAACATTTTTCGATAAAATTGATACTTTCGTCGAAAAATTGAAAAAATTAAAAAAATATTATATATTCATATTTAGTTTCAAATAACTTTTGAAAAAGTAAATTTATCGAAAATTTACAAGAGACCTTTAAAGAAGAACGTTCAATTTCCTACAAAGATATGTAATTTTTACAGTAGTGTTCCGCTGAAAAGCTATGAAATTCCAAAGTTAAAAAAAATGCCTATGCTATTTAAATGGTAAATTGAAATTTGCGAGTACGACCTTTTAATATTAATATTAAGAGCTCTAACTTTCACAGTATTTTTTTTTCGTCATTTCTAACAATATTTGCCACAATTGGCAACAATGCCTTTATGAAAGAAAAATGAAACACTTAACTCAAATTAAGATTTCCCACGTCATAATTACTCTACTGTCGAAAGGAAACATTGAAGAACGCGACACTGATCTTCATTTAAAACTAACTTGTAAATTTACAATGACATGTCTACATACATACGCTAGACATGTGCCATGATAGCTAGAGCCAGTTATTGCATGATTTTTAAGTATTTTTTTTTCCTTTATTTGGGTTTTTAAATATTTTTTTACAAAATATAAATTCTCGAGAGCCTACAATTAAGTTTACTTTAGAGATGGAGAGGGAGAATAAATTGTCATTCCTCGACACTTTAATATTAAAACAAAACAACACATTAAAAACTACAGTTTACAGAAAACCGACAAACACAGATAGGTATCTCAATTTCTTTTCAAATCACTCAAAATCGCCCAAAATAGGAGTAATTAAAAGTTTATATGACAGAGCAAAACTTATTTGTACCGACAGTGATACACTACAAAAAGAAACAAATCACATAAAAGACATTTTAATAAAAAACAATTACCCAAAAAATTTTATAGATAAATCGTTTAAAAATTTTGATACTAGACAAAACAGACAAGTTATTAATAACAATAATAATAACTCTCAAACAATTAACCTCACAATTCCTTATATCCGCGGTATTTCTGACACAATTAAAAGAGTAGGAAATAAATATAACATAAGAACGACATTTAAAACAAAAAATACTCTTAGATCTCTATTAACAAAGACTAAACCAAACAATATACAACAAAATACCAAAAATGTGGTTTATAAAATTTCCTGTGAATGTGGCAAATTCTATATAGGTGAGACATCTAGATCGTTAGATGTTAGAGTAAAAGAGCATAAAAACCTTCTTAGAAAAGGTGATTTTAATAAATCTAGAATTTGTCAACACGCATGGGAATCGGGTCATAAAATCAATTGGAATAATTCCAAAACGGTATTAAAAGAATCGGTAATAAAATACAGAAGATTAAAAGAAACTGCTATAATTAATTTAAAGAAAAATAACTGCATTGCTATGCCTTCGGTAGATTTAAATTCAATATGGTTCCCAATTCTTAAGAATACAATTAAACACATTTAAATATTTGAATACAAAATCAGTACAATAAACAATCACACAGTAAACATTACCTATATATATATATATATATATATATATATATATATATATATATATATATATATATATATATATATATATATATATATATATATATTTGGTAGTATGTCACTGTCATGAAAATCTATTGTTGTCAATGTAAGTATCGTTGACATACACAAAAAAATATATTTACTTTCACTCGTTACTTTATACATTACAAATTAATATAATTTATTTTTTAGTTTAGTTATGAAAACGGGGGGAGAGTACCCTCCGAAACGTTAACGTTAAAAGTTTGTAAAATTGTTTATAACATTTTTATATTTTTAAAATTTTGTTCGTTAGGCAAATTTATTACAAAAAAGAATCACTGAGAAATTTGTCTCCGTTTGGTTTTTTGTTTTTACCCAGTGATTCTTTCTTTACATAAGAACAGGTATTTTTGATATTTTTTGAGTTTTAGACAGTGGCGAAAAACCCAAATAAAGGAAAAAAAATATGAACGCGCCACAATCATTCAGACATTATTTATGATTTTTTAAGGTTATATTCGCTGTACGTTCGTATATTATATTTCGTTTTGAAGCTGCAAGATGGCGCTTGTAAACTATGCAGCGGGAAAAAAAAACTGATTCAAATAGGTTCTGAAGGCAATGAAACGTGGTAGCCAAGAATAAGTTATCAACTAAATTCAAAGAGATTTGCCACAAAGTAGTAAATGCTATTTTAGGTGCTGCTTCGCGCTAAATATCTTTGAAGTTTAGTGTTTCACCGGAATATTTGGCTTTATTTTTTTGTTCTCTTGGTGTCAGTTTTATTTCCTTTTCTTTTCGCTTCCTCTTTCTAACTATCCCCCTTTTTAATTTTATTTAAAGTGGGGATTTTATGAGGCGTTAGGAAATCGTTTTTATACCTGTGCTTTTTCCCCGGTTTTTTTTCACTGGTAAACTTTTCAATTACTTTTTTTTTTATTATTTATTTTATTTCAAAATTTTTCCAATTTATTGACATCTGTCCTAATTTGGATGAGTTTAGACCCCTGTGTCTTTTCATAAGTGAAAACATTCAATCGATTTATTACAGAAAGATTGGCGAAGTAATTTAAAGCCACAAGTGTTTTTTAATTGGATCAAAATTTGAGCTGTTTAACACACGATAAATATACGAGGCCAACTCGAAATCGTTTAAACGTCAATAGCGTATTGAAAGGTCTATTGTCATAGCAACAAAATTGCATAAGAGATTAATTAATGTGAACAGATTTATTATTAAGTATTTAGTATTATTAAATATTTAGCTTTTTTGTTGTTTTCTTATTGTTTAATATGTGTTCAAGTGTTCCACTTTGAATAATTAGTTTGTTTACAGAAACTGAAACCCGGAAAGGCCATAGCTCTCTTGAGACTGTTCCTGGCCGGTTTTAAGAAAAAGGGCAAACCGGAAATGGGCGGTACGATCAAATCAGACCCGCAAAAGGGCGGTCGTTCCCCCGAGTGCGTCGAAAAATAAAACATTTCATTTAATATAGTAACTGTATATTAGAAAATATATTTTTACATCGTTTTTCGAGTATTTTTTACGTTTTCCAAGGCCCGAATAGAATCGGGCTCCGTGTTGTCCCGGAAGGTCGACTCCAAGTCCAGGTATTTGTTAAAGGCGCACCAGTCGATCAGTTTTCCTGCTTCAGGCTTCGGTTCTGATCCCCACCATAAGTCATTCTACAAGAAAAGCTCTCCTATTATTAAAAATTAATAAAGGACAGTCAGGGGGTTGATCTTCATCGTCATTTTAAATAAGATTAGAAGATCATAAACTTGAAGAGATTTACCACTAAACACTACTTTTTTGAACTGCTCAACGCACGTTTCGCTAACCATGTTAGCATCATCAGGAGATGATTTAATATAATTTAAATATATATTTAAGATAGATTAAATAATCTCCTGATGATGCTAACATGGTTAGCGAAACGTGCGTCGAGCAGTCCAAAAAAGGTGATTTGGTGTTTAGTGGTAAATCTCATCAAGTTTAGTGTTTCACACCAAAGGTTCTAATAGAAGAATTGATTCGAAGATTCGTCTGCTTGAGAAGAGACTAAAAATTACCCAAGAAACCTTAAAGCAAATACCTTTATGTTTATGGGTACTGAATCAGCCATGGGGCATATAGATCTATCCAAGAATTGTAATATTTCTTCATAGCATATTCTGCACTCTTCATCTTTAGACATCCTGAAATGTTTGTCCATTTGTTGCAATGTGAAAAAAATTACGATATATCCGAAACTTACACTTCCAGGATCTTCTCTAGAAGCTCGTTATCGAACGGAACTCTGGATCCTTTCAAGACTGTGTAGCAATCCTTTTTGGTTAACTTACCAGTTTTGAAATTATCTCTTTGTAGAAAGTACTCGCGTAGACGATCTAGATCATCCCACAGAAATCTCTTGAGCTCGGTTAAAGCAATGGCTCTAGAAACATTTATAAGCAAATAATTGTGTAAGTAATAAGAGTATAATAATAAAAAATATATGCAAAGTAATTACTAAACTAAAAATAAATAAAAGTTAAGAAACGAGAATAAATGACAAGACTTGACAAAATGGCGAATGTCTAAAAAAATTATTTGATTTCTATAAATGGAAATATTAATATTTACATAACAAAGATATTGTATTTTTAATATAAATATAAATAATATAATATAATATAAATTTATGTAAAGATACTGTATTTATTGACCACAAAAAGTGTTCAAGGTACTTAAAAACATTAGAAATGATTTTATAAGCCTTGACAAAATGGCGAAGGTTTCAGGAAACTTAAAATATTTTTGTTTTCGTCTTTTCTAAATGGAAATTTTATATCGACATTAATATCAATGTAAAATTGACATCCAAAGCTTAATAAAGCCATGTCCAAAGATTAATAATCGATCAAAAACACTATATTTTAAACTTTTTACGTAACATAAAGTGAATTTCTCGACTAGGTAAATAGCTATGAAATTATGATTCACCCTAATATATTACTGACCTGATCTTTTCTCTGTCGTATTTTTCTTTGTAGCAACTTGCAGAAAATCCTCTGGCGATGGTTATCATCTCGTGTTCGGTGAAGTCATCTCCCATAATCAGGCATAATTTATTTCTGTGATAATGAGTAAATATCAATTCGCAAGTGACTTAAAAAATCCAATTTTTGCTCTGGAAAAGTGGTATTAGATACGCCATCTAGTTCTTGGAATATGATGTATTCTATCAACAAAAATAAACTGACTTCAAATGAAACAGATTTATATATGCACTCAAATAAATTTCTTCTTTTTCAAAATATCTACTAAAATATCCTTCTTAGTTAAAAAAATGATTCAGTTTCTAAATTAAACAAGCAAAATGATCTGAAACTTCTGTTAGATGTCAAGGACAATCATACCAACTTAAAAAAAAACAAATGGTATCGATTTTTAGCGCGCACGAATTTTTAAAACAAAGGTCAGTTTATTATTTGATTATAGAAGTATATAGCATTTAAATCGATTAATAATTGCACGTAATCCTCATTGGAACTTTATTAAAAAACATATTGTTGTTTTAGTCGATAAAATCCCTAGACTTAGATCAAAGTAATCGCAGTACTAAACCAGAGAATGTCAAAATGTCTTTCTGAAGCCTGTATTGCTTCGTTGTTGAGAAAATTTATTTCAAATAAATAAAACCATTTATAAACATAGATTTTCTTCCTAGAGCAAAAATTCGATTTCTTTCTAAACACCATGTATACACAGTATGCCTACTGAAAAATATGAATGGTTAAATATACGCGTAATCAGCCAGTTCCATCTTTGAATGAATATAAGCGTTGTGTAGTGACATTTATCCTGGCTTTCACAGCCAGAACTTCCAAGGCAGTGACACTTGCTTTAAATAACCTGCAGGATTTTAAAGGAGAAGAAATTATCCTTATATATCAGTCCGGCTCATCGATAATAAATTAATTCCCTATTGCATTTCATTTAGAGCCAAACATCATTTTCCTTAGACAGACCCTGTATAAAGCATAAATGTAACGTTAAAAATTACCTCAGCCTTTCGTATGATATCACAGAACTTTCAACAGGCATGTTTTCCGCCACAAAATCTTTGTAAATTGGTGTTAATTTTTCTCGTACTTTTTCCATTATTCGTTTTAAATTGGCTTTAGGAAACTATAGGTTAAAGAGAAAAGTATCTATTTGACAAACATCTTTAGTGAATTATTGGTTGCATAACCACTATCTTGTTTTTTGTGGCCCCACGAGGCTATTACTTGAAAATTAAAGTGGAGAAGAGAAAGAACAGTAAAAAGATGAAGAATAAGATTAAAGAGAAGGGGGAAGATATTAAAATAAAGTATATTATTTCTCAAGTTTCAAGTTAAAGAGAAAGATATTAAATTGTGTATCATAAAATCAAAAAAAAAACTTTGTTGTTGAACGACTTTACTTACCTGGCCACAGTTTAGTTCCATGTAACGAAGGGCATACTCATCTGCGTTGGTTAATATAAATGTAAAACCGTACAATATGATTGTGGCACCAACGAACATGTGCTGGGGTGTGTAGCAAAGGGGAGGTTTGCTTGTAAATATCTTTTGACCTGGCAATTGTGCTTCAGCTCTTCCTGAGAACATTGACGTTGTAAATCCTAAAAAAGTCAGTGTCAGTGTTTATCCATCACGGTATAAAAATATCGATTAGAGCCAAAGAAAAAACGAAAAATGCAAACAGGATTCCCAGACTGACACATTGACGTTGACACATTGACATTGACACATTGACATTAACACATTGACATTGACACATTAATATTGACACATTGACATTGACACATTGACATTGGCATTGGCATTGGCATTGACATTGACATTGACATTGACATTGACATTGATATTCATAGGTGTTTGTATTGTGATGTCTGAATGATTGTGGCGTGTTCATATATTTTTTCCTTTATTTGGGTTTTTTGCCACTATCTAAAACTCAAAAAAAATCAAAAATACCTGTTCTTATTTAAAGAAAGAATCACTGGGTAAAAACAAAAAACCAAACAGAGACAAATTTCTCAGTGATTCTTTTTTGTAATAAATTTGCCTAACGAACAAAATTTTAAAGATATAAAAATGTTATAAAAAATTTTACAAACTTTTAACGTTAACGTTTCGGAGGGTAGTCTCCCCCGTTTTCAAAACTAAACTAAAAAATAAATTATATTAATTTGTAATATATAAAGTAACGAGTGAAAGTAAAAATATTTTTTTATATATGTCAGCAATACAACAATAGATTTTCATGACAGTGACATACTACCAAAAAATATATATAAGTAATGTTTACTGTGTGATTGTTTATTGTACTGATTGTGTATTCAAATATTTAAATGTGTTTAATTGTATTCTTTAGAATTGGGAACCATATTGAATTTAAATCTACCGAAGGCATAGCAATATAGTTATTTTTATTTAAATTAATTATAGCGGTTTCTTTTAATCTTTTGTATTTTGTTACCGATTCTTTTAATACCGTTTTGGAATTATTCCAATTGATATTATGACCCGATTCCCATGCGTGTTGATAAATTCTAGATTTATTAAAATAGCCCTTTCGAAGAAGGTTTTTACTCTCTCTCTTTTACTCTCTCTCTTTTACTCTCTTTTACTCTAACATCTAACGGTCTAGATGTCTTACCTATATAGAATTTGCCACATTCGCAGGGAATTTTATAAACCACATTTTTGGTATTTTGTTGTATATTGGTTGTATTTGGTTTAGTCTTTGTTAATAGAGATCTAAGAGTATTTTTTGTTTTAAATGTCGTTCTTATGTTATATTTATTTCCTACTCTTTTAATTGTGTCAGAAATACCTTGGATATAAGGAATTGTGAGGTTAATTGTTTGAGAGTTATTATTATTGTTATTAATAACTTGTCTGTTTTGTCTAGTATCAAAATTTTTAAACGATTTATCTATAAAATTTTTTGGGTAATTGTTTTTTTTATTAAAATGTCTTTTATGCGATTTGTTTCTTTTTGTAGTGTATCACTGTCGGTACAAACAAGTTTTGCTCCGTCATATAAACTTTTAATTACTCCTATTTTGACCGATTTTGAGTGATTTGAAAAGAAATTGAATAATAAGAACAGGTATTTTTGATATTTTTTGAGTTTTAGATAGTGGCGAAAAACCCAAATAAAGGAAAAAAAATGTTTGTATAGTGGTTTTCAAAGGGGGGGGAGGGGATATAGTTTTAACAAAAAACTTTTGAGAGCCTCTAGTTGCTACAGTATTTAAAAAATTATGAATACAAACCAGAATTCCTTTTGGCCACTTCAAAGATTGACAGAGTGTCGTCGGTCAAATAATAGTTGATGACGAAATTGCGAGTGCAGTTTTCTGGAATTTTCGATTTCATCTTGGCTTCGAATCTCAATATGTGGGAGTCCAAACCGTTCCTGAAAGACAGTTTTACATCCAGTTTCAGTAGTTGCGCAAGTACGAGATGGTTGTTGATATAATAGTTGGCCTAGTAATGTTATGTAATCAATCATCTTTAAAAAAAAAGTTATCTATCCTCCTTTAGCATGATGTCTTCAGCATCAATAACAATTTTGTTGTTGATAATGTTGTTGTTGCCAACAATTCATCAAGATCCACTCGTATATGAATAAGCAGAAGTGATGTCATCAAAAACAAATGATTTTTATGTTATTGTGTTTATTCAGGTGACGATTATTCCACAGTTGTTAAAGAAATACCTATCGTATAAGAGAAACTTTTTGAAATCTCGATGGGGGGCCTTTGGCTCGACCGTGATGCAGTTCTGGGCCGAGTCCTCATATGTTCCAAATCCGTTCCACGGCGGCAGTTCTCTGTCCTTCGGTTTCGGAATGTGAACCACCTCCTGTTTGGTCTTCGGCACAGGAATCGGAGTGAATTCGCTGATTCCGTATTTGGAAGCGTAGTATTCCTTTGTATACGAGTCACAGTCGATAAGGACCAGTTTCCTACCGTAGCAGTTTATCACAGCTAAAAATTATTTAGAGATATTTCACTCAGTATGCAGTGTGAAAAAGGAAACATTGATATTTAAGATGAAGGGGTGTAAATGAGATGAGCGTACAGGGTTTCAGACAAATGATCAACAATTGTGCAAGAATATAGAACCTCTGATCACAAACATGGATACAATTTACGCTAGAGACTGTTCTTCTTCTATTTCCTGTGATGACACAACCCTTTAGTGAACCTTGACTTCCTTCAACCTTAGCCTCCATCAGGATCGATCTCCAGCTGAGCCAGTACTGAGTATTCGTCAATCCATAACTCTCTTTGGTATTCTGGTAATCTCGCTACGTGTTCTGCCCCTCTGAATTGCCGAACCCTCACCCTCCTCAAGCACCCCTTCTGTTTTCTTTGTGAGAATCCACGTTCAACAATCTCCAGTCATTTGTGAAAGGCCGAGATAGTTGTCAACACTTGCAATGTCGAGGAAAGATTACTGGATTTGTCATGAAAAGGAACTGTGCGTAACTATCGATTCGATACGGTAAGGCGAGTCGAAAGATATAAGTAAAACTAGGGGGAATCCAGAGAAACGATTGCAAAGCTACTCGAGGAATGGAAAAAGGTATCTAGTGCTTTGAGTGTTACTTACCACCAATGCTCAAGTCTTTTTCCTCATAATATTCGATTTTTTCTCTACCACAATCAAGAGGATCAACAATATATCTTCGGTTACTTAACGCAGAACCCAGAACATTCAGAACGGTGTAGTTTGAATTACTACCGACAGGAGGTAATTCTTTATATCTGGAAAGAGATTTCTTAGGATTTCTGGAAACAATCGGGGGAGAATTTTTAGTACCTCTTGGGCAATTTCCCTTTGCGCAGGAACATAAAACTGGGTTCACCACCGACTTCCGTTTGCAGTTCCTTAATTTCGATGGTATCATCAGCTAAATAATATCTCAGTTCTAAGAGGTGTAAATAACCGTATTCTGTGATTTGGTCGTCCCAGTATGCAGTAAAGTGAAGAACCTATAAATATGTTTACTGTAAGGTAAGGTTATTCAAATTAACAACATTGACATTGACACATTGACATTGACACATTGACATTGACACATTGACATTGACACATTGACATTGACACATTGACATTGACACATTGACATTGACACATTGACATTGACACATTGACATTGACACATTGACATTGACACATTGACATTGACACATTGACATTGACACATTGACATTGACACATTGACATGGACACATTGACATTGACACATTGACATTGACACATTGACATTGACACCTGGTATAAGAATCTTGTCGAGAATGAAAAGTTATATATTAAATTTATTTCATGTTCGAATCTTACTGTGTGTAATTATTGTTTTACATTCGATTACCTTTTTGTCATTTTCTAAAAATTTTCCTAATGTGTCCATGTTCCTGTTTGGTTTTTTGGGTTGCATAGAATCCTTGTCATGCGATCTTATGTCCATGTACGGATCAGCGGGCGACACAATCGGATCGGGAACAGATATACCGCATCTGTTCAGAAAAGTACGAGTGAAGTGATCGCAGTTTGTGATCTTGAAGACCTTTCCGTAGAGTTCGACCTCTCGTCCTATGTTGAAATCGATAAATTCGTAAAAATTGTTGTCCATAGGAGCAGGAATACGTACTCTTTGTCTTGAAATTAACGTTCCTAAAATATTACAGATAATCTGCATAAGGGTTGTCCAATAAAAGTGCTATATAGTACAACTACCTACTATACATATATTTCTACGTACCTTGAGAAATACCACTATTTTCAACCTTTGGTTCAATAACTTGTATAGTACCATCTTCCAGAAAATAGTATATCTTTACCTTCCTCACCTGGAAGGGCGACCCAGGTACTTCCTGTAAAGTCTCTTGAAAATATGCGTCGAAACATAAAATCTACGATAAGTAAATCTGCTTGAAACTAGTCTTACTATTCACTAAAGTGTCTATTCAAACCTGTTTATCAAAAAGAATCCATCCAGGAAGCTCCATAGACTGTCCCGGTGGATATATGGAAGGGAATTTGTCAGACAACGGCCCAAACATATTTGGCTTTACTTTTTCGATCAGGGCTCTGTTTCCGGTTCCGATAAACCCGAAGATTGGGTTCAAACCAAACCTGGTCCTTCCAATCTGAAACCCAAACGTTTATTTGGGAAATTTTGATGATGATGTTGCTTACGTTCGGATTAAACGAATATCCAGGAAGGAACGGAAGATCAGGGCATCGAACAGACATGACGAATTATCGTGTGAAAATAAACACAGAAAAAATAACGATTGAAGACTTTTGGCATATAAGTTTTGTCAATGTTTGTCTAGGTTGTCTTGGTGATTATTTATTTCCTATAGTAAAACGGTTCTGTAGCTGCATATTCCCTTTATTCAAATTAACAGAATTTGCCTGAGATAAAGACGACTCATTTATGGCTTGAGTTTCATAAATAAAATGTCAAAGAACAAGTTAATATAATTAAACACATAAACTATAGGCAGCCAGTAATACACGTAACCTATACGTCTGAGCGCATGGTTAAAATTCCCCGTAGCTCACGACCGACAAAATCGAAGGCTAAAGTATTCTAACCAGGCCAAACGAATCAACTTATACCACAAACGTTTGTGTAAATACAAAATTAGTAATGACATCATCGGATTGTTTTTATTTATTGCAATAAACGCATATTTTCTTATCGTGAAGGAACTCGAGTGAATATATATGATAGTATCAAGTACATTTTCTCTATTTTTGATTAGTAAATAATAAAATCAAGTGGAACAGGTGTTTGATTAAAAAGTGCATATAAAATTAAAATGAGCGTTAGCAAGGAATCTACCGAAATCGAGAAGAAAGATCCGAATGATTCCAGTATTATTGGAATTATTTTGAATACCCTCAAGAAGGTGTGTATGCAACACTTTATTTATTTAAATATCCTAATAGGTATTTGTACTTATCGGATATTTTTTATAGTAATTCTAGGGGAATTCCAATTCCACGTACAATAATCAAAATATTTTTATTTGTTCGAAATATTTATGAGCGTCATATATTATTTTTAGAATTAAAGTAATTAAAAACAGCCTATGAAATCGGAAAGTATAATATATAATTTACGATTTATGATTTATATATATATATATATATATATATATATATATATATATATATATATATATATATATATATATATATATATATATATATATATATATATATATATATAACTGTAAAATTCTACATATATTGGTTAATTTTTTGAGCCATATTTGAAAAAAATGATACTAATCAAACAAAAAACCGCCACCCCCCCATGGTAGGTTTTTTGCCTCGTTCAGTTCCTCCTCAAATTTTCTTCTGGCTTTGCTATTTTGTTTTCCGATCTCCTTTGAATATATTTATGCTTTGTACTCATCCAGCTTCATTCTTCTTCCATCAATTTTTTTTATTGCTTCAACACAATTCTGTTCTGGAGCAATTCCAATTTCTGAATGCATCGACCGAAATATGTTTCCGTTGTTACCCCTAATTTTAAAGTCGGTTGAAAGATAGCTGAAGGAGAACATTCTTTTTTCTTCGTTTTTCGTTTTCTTTATTTTTGAAAACTGGCCCTATACGTGTCGTTGTTGGTACAAACGACAACAGCCGCTTAGAAACAGAACGATATAAGAAAAACAAAGAAACTTGCGTTTTGTGGGAAAGTTATTCAGCTGCGAACAAGAAGATAGGTTGACATTTCAAAATTAGGTTATGGGAAAAGATAATCAAAGTTTGTTTTTGTATCGCTTGAACGGAGATATTTTATTTTATCCAAAAAGAAAATATTTTACAATATTCCTACACCTCTACGCGATATACGCTATATCTTATGCGCGAATTAACTTATTCTTATGCTCCGTTGACAACACCGATACTACAGTAATAACAATATACTTCGTTTATACTAAACTACATAAAATAATAAAAAAAAAACAAAAAATCATTAATATAGTTAGAAAAAGGTGTATCGGAAAATGGCCAATTTTCATAGTGTTTTTGTCAGTTAACGGACCTCGTTAGGGTCAGAAACCAGTCTCTGGAGATACTTCACGGACGATTTTTTCTTATTTTTGAATATTTTTTATGGTTTTTGAGTTTATTTAATTACACTTTTGCAAAAATAAGTTTTTTGTTCGTATTAGTTGAATTTGTAGTGATTTATAGTGCAATGAAAGTGGTTTCAGAAATTTCCAGTTTTATTATATTTTACCAGCTTAAATTTGTTATGCAGTGCATTAAATTTGGTGCGCCAATACTTGTTTTGACCCACTGTATGCAATATAATAGACAGTAGTAGAAAATAAATTCTTTCTCAAACAGCATTAATAAACCCAAATAACATTGCAACCGTTTGTAAATAAAGAATAAAGTGCAAACGTTAAGAGTAATACAATGTAATTGCATACAATTTGTGGAGATATCTGATGTATGCTATCTTTATGACTCACATGGTAAATAATAATGTTGAGGGTTAAGTCTAGCAAATAAGGTGGGCGCGGTAGTAATTCGAGACTTAATTCATTGATAATTTTTAGATTAGAATGCTTTTTGTTAACTGTTTGCTTTAATTTGTCATATCTCAACCCACGAACTTTTAATTATAACTTTTATGTTTTAACTATATACTTTTATATTTCATAATTTTATTTTTCCTATCAAGAGGCAAATAACTATATTAAAAAAGTAAATATTTAGCGACTGAGCCTGCAGGTTAACATAGGCTTAGCGTGCCTAATCTTGTCTCTCGAGAAGTCTCTGAGAAAGCATCCGGCCTTACCCAGCCTTGAATTAACGTCCTTGAGTACTAGTTCCTTGTCGGATTTTACACTATTGCCTGTTCTAATGCAGTACGCAAGCTTGCTCTCTCCTCGAACGGGCACCAATCCAAGTACTAATCGCAATAAGTGAGGCTGCCTTTCAACCTCTGAGTCACAGGATCACAGGGGATGCCAGAATGAAGACAATCAACTCATTGTTGTCGATTGAGACCACATTAAAAACCCCAAGACATCATGGCACGAAAGTATTAAAAAAAAATCTGACTAGGATAGGCTCTACAGTCGATGAGAGGTAAAGGTCCAGAATGAAGTTGATCACCTAATAGAAACTCTAGGATATGATGCAAGAGAGAACTCTATAAATTTCCCTTGTATTGTGATATAAACAGCTGAATATCCGCATTTTATCTACACTATAACCAGAATAAGTTTAGCCTTTCAACCTCTGAGTCACCGGATCACAGGGGATGCCAGAATGAAGACATTCAACTCATTGTTGTCGATTGAGACCACATTAAAAACCCCAAGACATCATGGTATGAAAGTATTAAAAAAAATCTGACTAGGATAGGCTCTACAGTCGATGAGAGGTAAAGGTCCAGAATGAAGTTGATCACCTAATAGAAACTCTAGGATATGATGCGAGAGAGAACTTTATAAATTTCCCTTGTATTGTGATATAAACAGCTGAATATCCGCATTTTACCTACACTATAACCAGAATAAGTTTAGCCTTTCAACCTCTGAGTCACCGGATCACAGGGGATGCCAGAATGAAGACATTCAACTCATTGTTGTCGATTGAGACCACATTAAAAACCCCAAGACATCATGGCACGAAAGTATTAAAAAAAAATCTGACTAGGATAGGCTCTACAGTCGATGAGAGGTAAAGGTCCAGAATTAAGTTGATCACCTAATAGAAACTCTAGGATATGATACGAGAGAGAACTTTATAAATTTCCCTTGTATTGTGATATAAACAGCTGAATATCCGCATTTTACCTACACTATAACCAGAATAAGTTTAGCCTTTCAACCTCTGAGTCACCGGATCACAGGGGATGCCAGAATGAAGACAATCAACTCATTGTTGTCCATTGAGACCACATTAAAAACCCCAAGACATCATGGCACGAAAGTATTAAAAAATCTGACTAGGATAGGCTCTACAGTCGATGAGAGGTAAAGGTCCAGAATTAAGTTGATCACTTAATAGAAGCTCTAGGATATGATGCGAGAGAGAACTTTATAAATTTCCCTTGTATTGTGATATAAACAGCTGAATATTTTACCTACACTATAACCAGAATAAGTTTACTAGAGTGATCCAGTTTTGAATTTCAAACAGATAAAACAAACAGTGTTCTCCTTTCCAGCCTGATAATGTTATTAACCATTTCTCATCAACCCCAAAATTATGTCATACCTTTCTGCTGACCTGACTTTATTATTTCTTAAATGTTTTTGTTTTTTCTTTTCAGGCTTCGATAATCGGGGCCATATATTTAGCTGGATATATGCAATGGTCGGTTGCTTGGTTTATTGGTCCATTGGTTCTTTCGGTTATACGGGATCAATGGAAAAAGACCAGCAATCGACGAAGAAATCTAGCCAAAACAGCTGCTTTGGCCAGTGAGAAGGACGTTGTTTTAGCTAGACTGAATGATCTACCAGCATGGGTAAGTATCCATTATCAGTAATGGGTAACAGACGAAGAATTAAAAAAAAAATCTTTCTCAAATTTTCTTCAATTTCGATAAGGTAATGTAGGAGGTGTAAAGTTCGGTGAATATGGAGGATTCATCATTTATAATTCCACTATGCGTAGAGCCTGACTTTTTTCGGATGTAATTCTACTTTCAAGATTGTTTGTTGGGGTTCATTGTCGAATCCCCACGAACTTTTGATAGAAATGTATAGACTCAGTCTGGATTCACACGAGAATACTTCCCCTTGTCAATTATAGGTCGAAATTTATGTCCATCTAACCTTGTCTGTTGTAACCTTGTTTAAAATATTATATTTTAGTAAAAGGGATTCGTTAGTATTGCTATGGTTAAAAAGTAAAGTGACCTTTTAAAGTTTATATTTTATATAATTAATATAATTTCTTATAGATTTGTCTTCTTAGAATTAATTTTTCTTTATTTGGGAAATTGATTGAAGAATAATACTGATCTACGGCTGCTATAACTCCTTCATTCGATGAAAAACGCTTGCCACGTAGGAGTTTTTTGAGGTTTGAGAACAGATGATAGTCAGGAGGTCCAGGTGGATATGGTGGATGCTCCGACAATTCGAAGTGTAACTCCTTCAATTTGCAAGAACACCTCTGCCGGTGCATAGCCTTGATGAAAAATTATTTTTTTCTTCGTTAAACCAGGTCTTTTATCACGAATTTTTGCATCCAACTGATCCAAAAGGTCATAGTTAGTTATAACTATGATATAACTCATCCATAGTTATAAAACGACGTTTAAAATCTATTTTATTCCTTCGAAAAAGATCGAAATGTTGGCTAGAAAGTTTTTCTCGAAGTCATTTTGATCAGCATTTTGCAATTGCGGCGACACCCATCTTGCACATAGCTTTCTCAAGCCCAATTCCTGTTTTACGACCACGTTGAAACTCACCTGCCCACTTACAAACCATTGTTTTTGAAGAAGCAGGCTAAATATTTAATATTACCCCACAAGATTCATCCATTTTTTCGCTCACTTGAATCGACAGGTAAAAATTTCTTGTTGGCTATAATGGTTACAGTTGGGCACAAAACACAGCACCATTTTCAACTAAAATAGAGGGACCAATATTGTTAGTACAATTTATATAACAGATTTTGTAAAAAACCAACTTACCAATAATAAATTACAACAAAATATATCTGAAAATCCTCTCAAAAAAAAACTGAAATTGACACAAAAGGCAAAGTAACATAACCTTAAATTTAATTCCACACAAGAAAAAGTCCGAATAAAAACGTTTTACGAGCAATTCAAATATATTAAATGTAAAATGTACACTGACGATCACGAAACTGTGAGAAAAATTGCTTATTAAACTTGTAGAGAAGAAAATTACCAACAAAGCTCGTTTTTATGAAAATTTCAATGGACTTTTCCTTTGTTTGGAAAGATTCTGAAGCTCCGCCCCATTGTGACGTCAGACTTAGGTAGTCTATTGGGTTTTTTCAGTTTTTATAAATAATCCTTTTCTTTGAGTTATATATTATAAGTATAATGACCGGCCACAATGTGTACATAATTAAATGTATGATTATTGCATTTTCAAATAACATTTTTCAACATTTCAGGTCTTTTTCCCAGATATCGAACGTGCAGAATGGTTAAACAGGGTAAATCAATTTATACGTTAACCATTTTATTATCTTGTTGATAATCAAATAATTGTAATTTAGATTATTAAACAAGTGTGGCCAAACGTAAACCACTACGCCCGACAGCTTGTCCGTGACTCGATACAACCTGCATTGAAGGAAAACCTGGAAAAGTTTAAACTTTCCGGTTTCAAGTTTGAGAGGATTATTTTAGGATCAGTGGTTAGTAGACGTAGACAAAAAAACTAACAAAAAATATATCAAGCATCCTGTTCTTTTGATCTCTGCTTTTTGTGTTCGGTACTTTCTCGCTGTGGGTTTTTTTGTTTAATTTACAGCCAGAATTTGTTTATTGCTAGATCTAGAGAGTATGATGGATGAGCTGGTATTAAACTAAGTGTATTATATTTTTCAGCCTTTTCGGATCGGTGGAGTTAAAGTATATGACAAAAATATTGATAGAAATGAGATTGTTATGGACCTCGATATTTTGTAAGTATTTATATTCCTTCCTGATTTATATTTATATATTGTGTGACAGAATAAATACCTCATTCAGCTATGTAGCGGAATCTTCAGAACTCTTCCTGATTAAAACTGGAGTACGCCAAGGAGATAGGTTATCCCCATTCCTCTTCAACCTTGTCCTGGACAAAGTCATAAGGGAATGGGAAAAAGGACTGAAAAATCAAGGACACTGGAAACCAATACGACTCGGACGATACAAAAACAACATAGAAATATCATGCCTGGCCTTCGCAGACGACTTAGCCATACTCGTAGACAATGAAAAAAGGGCAAACAAACAGATCGAAGTCCTCATGGAATGTGCAGAGAAAGTCGACCTACAAATCTGCTTTCAAAAAACCGAATTCATCTGCTCAAAATTAGATGTCCAAAATTTGAACAGCAAATAGAAAACATACTAAAAGAAGAACGCAACATTATGAGGAAAATTCTCGGCACAAAACTGACAGAGGAAGGATACAGACTACATTCTCGAAATATCACAGAGAGAATGTCCAACGTAGCGTCGGACATAAGAAAAAGAAGGTTGACATTCTGTGGACATATCAGTAGACTCCCGCTGACAAGACTTACCAACAGAATTCTTACATACGTACAAGGAGTCAAGTCAACAGTATCATCGATCACACAAGTCGGAGCTGATCTGGGAAAGGCACAAATGGGTCCGACAGAGATTGAGGATAGAAGAACGTACAGAAATAAAATACATATGTGGAACGTTGCATCAGAGAGCGAAGTTGCATCAGAGATCGGGGACAAGATGGACGGAGGAGAGAAAGAAAATCCATGGAGAAAGGATGAGAGAGGTGTGGAGGATCAGAATTGAACGATCAAATTGAACTGAGGACACGTGTGGAGGATCAGAAAGAACACTCGAAAATGAGTATATATATATATATATATATATATATATATATATATATATATATATATATATATATATATATATATATATATATATATATATATATATACATATGGTAGTTGCTTGATCGGGAGGAAACCCCACCCATCCCTTATATTGGTGGGCAAATATTTTCTCAGTTGATGGTTAGACTCATCAGGATACCGACTGAAGAAATGAAAAAGCAAGAAAAAAAAATAAGCTATCTTAGGAGAAGTCGGCGAAAGTAGGGGTTGTTTGATTGTGGAGAGGGACTCCCTATTCTTGACGAGATAGTATGTGTCGGTACCCCGATGAGTCTAACCACCAATAGACGAAACATTTGCCTTCCAATGTAAGGGATGGGTGGGGCTTCCCCCCGGTCAAGCAACTAACGAATGTTCATTTTGGCGGAGACACAGGTTGTTGCGCGTTTCACATGAGATTGTAGAACCCAACGGTCGGGGATGTATAATTGCTGAATACTGTTGTCTTAATGGACGCAGTTCCAACAAATCAGAAAACTGCATATATATATATATATATATATATATATATATATATATATATATATATATATATATATATATATAGAAGTCCAACTGATGACGGCTTAAGGCCAAAAACCGTTCTTGGGAAATGCTTGTTGACGTTTTGACTCGTTTTTTTGACAGTGATTAAATATTCATTTTATATTCAATTTCATTATTTCATAACAATAGTTAAATATTCATTAAATAAAAAAGAACTAATCGTCGAGACTGAGATCTGGAGAATAGTGAGGAGGGCCTTATCAGCTGTGTGTTGTGAGCTGGTGAAATAAAACGCTTCCACTTATATCCTCTTATATATTGAAGCCGTTATCAAGAGAATCTAGTTGGTTTGCCCCAAGGTCTCAATCTAACTACTCCAATTAAACTACAGGATTCACAACGAGAAAAGTGAAACCTTTTCTTAAAACGAAAAGTTAAACCTTTTCTAAAAACGAAAAAGAAAACTTTTTCTAGTTTTGAACCCTGGGGAGTAGGCAGATTGAGGTCTCTCTCTTTCATACAGGTCTCATACTCTCTCTCTCTCTCTCTCTCTCTCTCTCTCTTTATATATATATATATATATATATATATATATATATATATATATATATATATATATATATATATACATATATATATATATATATATATATATATATATATATATATATATATATATATATATATATGTATATACATACATATTACATATATATATATATATATATATATATATATATATATATATATATATATATATATATATATGTATATACATATATATATATATATATATATATATATATATATATATATATATATATATATATATATATATATATATATATATATATATATATATATATATATATATATATATATATATATATATATATATATATATATATATATATATATATATATATATATATATATATATATATATATATATATATATATATATATATATATATATTGTTTGCATTTTTTGCATTTTTGCATTTGCATTGCATTTTTGTTTTAGTTACGCTGGTGATTGTGATATCACATTTTATTTATCAGGCATCAAAGCCGGAATTCGCGATTTTCAGGTAGAGAAAAGAAAGACATCTTAATAACCGCAAAATAAAAAATTAAAAAATGTCTTTTAGCTGCATGGTATGTTAAGAGTTGTTATGAAACCCTTGATTACTTCCATTCCCTTGGTCGGAGGCTTGCAGGTATTTTTCCTCAATAATCCAGACATCGATTTTGATTTGATAGGAGTAGCTGACGTTTTGGACATGCCAGGTTTGAGGTGGGTCTTGATTATCGTATTAATTACACCGGGTAGGTATAAATGAATTGTTTCAGTGATATCTTGCGGCGTATCGTGGTGGAAACTGTTGCCAACATGATGGTCTTGCCGAACAAATTCCCTATACAGCTGAGCGAAGAAGTTGAAGCGATTGAATTGAAAGCTCCTGAACCAGAAGTGAGATTTTTAAAATAATAAAAACGTAATATACATACATATATATATATATATATATATATATATATATATATATATATATATATATATATATATATATATATATATATATATATATATACATACATATATAACATACATACATTTAAAAGGTTTTCATCACTTTGTAAATATATACAAAGTGATTATGAATATAAATCTACGAGACCAAAAAAACCACAAAAAAAATACATGGGTACGATAAAGGACTAATGTTATAGAAGATGCTGCCATACTTAAATCGAAATTCTCAGGACACAACCAAATGCCAACAATAAGTGTAACCATGTCTTCCAAAATTGGTGCCCATATGAAAGTCAAAGAAACTGAAACTGACCTATCCATCTCATTTGTGGTCGTGAGATGGGTGGGTGACATAAAGAGACATGGAGGATTGGCATGGAAAAGATCAGCACATGACAAAGATGGGGAGAACTGGAAGAGACCTCGAAGATACCTGGATGAATAAATAGGATGATGATGGTGATTATTGGGGAAATAGGTTTCGATTTATTCCAGACATTTCTTGGTCCAAAATTTCAACTACTACATTTATATTTGCGAAGTAAAGTGCCAGATAGTTTGATATATACGAGGTGTGTCAATATAGTAAAGAGACTGGTGCTGTAACGTTCGATCTGATTACACTGGTAGCTTTCCTTTTGAGGAGAGATATATCAACATCTGATGCGTCTCCAAAACGAGTTTGAACTCCCTTGAATCACTTTGTTTTATCTGTCGCCCCTTTCAGTGCCCTCCAATGTCCGAAAATGGTATGATGTTCAATATTGAGAAAAAGATAAAGTCTCAACGACTCAAATCTGGTGAATAATGGGGTCGGAGCCACCATAATGTTAAAAATGTATTAGAAAAATTAAAATTGCTTCTTCAAAGCCTACAGTATTATGGTATCGAACGCTAGGCTACCAGTTACTTCATTTACACATCCTGTATAACCATCATTGTTCCACAAGCAAAAAAGAGATGGAACGGAGGGTTTAAATATTCTTTTACTGGTACCCTTCTTTTGATTGTACAGTATATTTTATTGAATTTTAGGGGGTACTTCGTGTGCATGTTGTTGAAGCAAAGCACTTGATGAAGAAAGATATCAGTGTACTGGGTAAAGGAAAGTCAGATCCATATGCAGTTATTACTGTTGGAGCACAAACATTCAAAACGAAAGTCATCGACAACACGGTTGATCCAAAGTGGGATTTCTGGTGCGAGGTAAATATTATTCTGTCGTTTCTTCTCTTCCTTTCCACCGTTACAATTTTTCGTCTCTGAAATAAAGCGATCGGAAAAATTGTAATGGCGATCACGATGAAGTGCACAAACACAAAACTAAATTTATATTTTAAAAGCATTCAATTTACTACAGCTTTACTACTAATAGATTGGTGAATTACATGTGTATCAAGAACTGTGAAAAAGATTAGGTGTGCATATACAATAATTGGAACGAAAACATTGATTTATTTTAAAAAAATGGTGATTTTTTTACAACAAAAATCCTGATGATATTGAGATGGTTAGCGAAACGCGTATCACTTTTTGATTGTCTGCTTGGTATTTTTAATTTTTTCTGAAGGAAAAACACGTTAAATTTGGCAGAAAAATCAAGATTCAAGATTTTCTTTTCTAGTTGTGAACTCTGGGGAGTAGGCAGATTGAGGCCTCGGAGTAAATCAAGCCCCAAGACAACCCATATCTATTTGAAGGAATACAAATTTGAATTTTTGCACAGTCATACAGGTGGATGGGTCTCATTTTTTAAGATACTCAACTGAAACCTGAACTTTAAACTTAGCCTACTACGAATTCACAAACAAGGTCAATTCTGAATATTTTGCTTCGCGTTAGAGATATAGAAAAAGGTTATTAGAAAAAGTTATTCGGAATATTATTTTAACCCCATATACCGAGTTTCATGATAAAATTCGCATTTTTAATTTTTTCATTATTTTGGTCTATACACCAAATTATTTGTTTAATTTGAAAATTAGTATGTCAAGATGAGTAAAAACTTGACACATTGTCAATAGTGTCATGTATTCAAATATTTCAGTAAAATAAATAGCACTTACAAAGGAATAATTCTTTTATTATTATTGGAAAACAATTTTTGGTAATTGATCAAATTTAGGAAAAAGTATATAACATATAACAATAATTTTCATAATAGAAATAATTAACTATCAAATGTGATCTCTCACAATTAGTCCTTCGTCCATTTCAAATACATTTTTCGATTCTTTTACGATTCTGTCGTAATAATTTTGTGTATAGACTAAAATAATGACAAAATTAAAAATGCGAATTTTGTCATGAAACTTGGTATATGGGGTTAGAATAACATCCTGAACAACTTTTTCTAATAACTTTTTTCGATATATCTAACGCGAAGCAAAATATCGAGAATTGACCCAGTTTGTGAATTCGTAGTAGGCTTAGTTTAAAGTTCATATTTCAGTTGAGTATCTTAAAAAACGTTACCGATGTATACCGATCAATCTGTCTGACTGTGCAAAATTTCAAATTTGTATTCCTTCAAATAGCGAAAATGTGGGGGTGTCTTCATCTTAAATGTGAGACACTGTATATATATATATATATATATATATATATATATATATATATATATATATATATATATATATATATATAAATATATATATATATATATATATATATATATATATATATATATATATATATATATATATATATATATATATATATATATTTAAAGATGAAGCTGCAGTTTTCTCAATTTTTTTAAAAAACGCTTCTAAGTGTATTTGTACATCTAATTAAATGTCCAGCGATTTTTTTTCAGCTCTTGTTTAACTTAACAACCTGATCAACAGGATGCAGTATGTTATACCATATTTTTCCAAATAAAAAAAAAAGTTAACATAGAAAAAGTTCCACGTTTCAAATATTCTGTCTCTATATTTTTATCAGATTTTTTTTTCATTAAAAGTTTATAAAATAGTGACATTTCAAGGTTGATTTTAAGTGAATAGGTAGAAATAATCCTGCAATCACGTGGTTGTATATATACATTAATTAATCTTACGCCTAAGATTTTTTCTTTTTTGGGATACAAACGAAAAAAAGTAAATCAAATTGAAAACCGATAAAATATATATATATATATATATATATATATATATATATATATATATATATATATATATATATATATATATATATATATATATATATATATATATAATCATTCTGGGTGTCGATCCGTTGAATTATGTGAACAGTTACGACGTTTCGCCAAAATCTCATTTGACATTTCCAAGTGTTATCCGCTTCAACGGAAGATTTTTAACTGACGTGCACCGGTCATTATATTTGCTTTTGTAGCCGGCTGGCGACTGCGCAGATTATATCGGTGTAGTTCGGGATTATTTGCGGCGCTCGGCAACGCTGTCGAGCGTCTGTTTATTGATTTTTCTACCTCGCCGCCACGTTTAGTCTTTTTTTCAGAAGGGATTTCCATACTTTTGGAATATTGCGAGCGTCGTTTCGCGTATTTAGCTCACCCCTTTCTTCTATTTCAAGGGCTTCTCTGATTGTTCGGACCTTGTTTTCAATATTCCCTATTTCTTTGGCTCCTTCAAAATTGTGGTTTGTTTGTTTTTTAAGTTGTTTTTATGTTCCTGTATTCTGGCCTATATTCGTCTGTTTGTATGTCCTATGTATGTTCTGTTGCAGTCGTATATATATATATATATATATATATATATATATATATATATATATATATATATATATATATATATATATATATATATATATATATATTACATTTTTTTTCCCCAAAGCTGTGGAATAAATAGTTCTCAAGATACGGCCGCGATCCATCCTTAATGGGACAAAAATTGTAAGTTAACCCAAATTGTAAGTTTTATTTGACTGTTGTTATTATTATTATCTTCGTTGTTGGCCCGTTGGCCTTTAAACACGATCCAAATTAATATGGCACAAAGAATTTGGACCAGTCCTAAGCCTGGGTAAAGTGTGAAGCAAGGCAAACATTAGGTTAATATTTTTTTAACTTAATGCAGGTAGTAGTAAAATAATAACTGATTTTTTAGAAAAATCGAAATATCTCTTGACATTTCAGAGATATCGATTTCGGGTTTTCACTGGATGATTCCTCTTTAAATTACCTTTCTAGCCATGTAATAAAAGCTGTACTATTCCATTTGAAAAAGGTGAACAAAATTTCAAAAAACTATTGTTGAATGTAACGCCACCTAGCGGTTTCATTTATAAACTAAATAATTTATCTCCGAGATTATCTGATTGTCCCAGCAATTGCCTTTTAAATGAATCCAAATTGAGGAAAATCGGTTAAGGCAAACGGACATTAGACGACTTTTTATCTCAATAGGTAAAACTCCCTCCCACCCCTCTATTCGTGAAATTACGACAAAATAAAACAAAGTTGTAGGAGACAGTTTGCTAATTATAACTGAGAATTTTCCTTACTCGGTCAACACTTGAAAATACACAAAAAAAAAAGATTTTTAAAAATGTTAGCTGGTCACGCCCTCTTGCGGTCGTTTTAGAAGCTTAAAAATATTTTTGGTGCATTTCTCATGATCACTTTTAGTACAATTTTTTTCCCCAAAGCTGTGGGATAAATAGTTCTCAAGGTACGGCCGCGATCCATCCTTAATGGGACACCTGGTATATATATATATATATATATATATATATATATATATATATATATATATATATATATATATATATATATATATATATATATATATATATCCGAACACGTTACACGAAATGAACATCGAAAACGTTAGAATGGAATTTTTCGCGTTCTGTTAAAACAACATTTCCATTTATTTGCTATATTGTTTGATATACGATCAACAATTTTTTTTTAAGTAATAAAAATAAGAGGCTAAGATGCGTTATTTCAATTTTTTTTTATAAAATGATACCTTCAAGACCAAACAAGAATTAAGTGGAACGAATCGACTTTCTATCCAACCCTACGTTTTGTTTTTTTCGATTTCCTAATCTTTTCTGTTGAGTTAACGCAATCTAGTTGAATTAAAAGTAAAACATCCTGCATTGTATGTTTTTCAGATAGACTATTAATGATGCTGAATATGAATTTGTTAATACAGTAGTACTTAACAAATCCAAATATACTTATATAAGTTCGTGTCAACATTGTTTCACCTAAATATGCTGACTTTTATTTTGTTTTGCAATTAATATCTAGTTCAATATATTGGAGTCGAATGGTCAGCAGCTTTATATACATCTGTGGGATAAAGACGATACTGGAGATGACGAAAATCTTGGAAGGTAGGTACATAAACATGTCTATACAATCAACTCTTAGACTGAAACTTGAGGAGCTTTTTCTCTCGAGTAAAAAAAAATGTGTAAGACTCAACACTGACATAATTGCGAGTGTAGTAGGTAGTAGTACGTTTTCTTCTCCGAGTAATCTCAGTGACGTTTAAGGTACGGACTCTCATTAAATTTTGTTGGTAGCACTGGCATCAAGCTTTGCATGTTTGTTTGTTATTCATCACTATGCACATCAATAACTGTATTTTGTTGCGATTTAGGTAACAGTAAGCTCAACTGAAGCTCAGTACATCTCTTGCGCATTGTATGATTGGGATCCGAAAATATCCGCTCAAAATGAAGATGATTTTTTAGGAAGGTCTGAGGATATTTTTTGTGTTTTTTTTTGTTGGTTTGTTTTGTTGATGATTGTCCATATATTTTTTTTAACACATGTACAAAATTGTGATATAAATGCAGATTGATATAAATGCAGATATATATATATATATATATATATATATATATATATATATATATATATATATATATATATATTATATATACCGTGTGTCCCAGCCAAATGGAATAAATTCGTTAATAAATAAATGGGGGCGTGTTCGAAAAAACGCTTGAACACGTCGATTGGTATTTTTAGATGCGCATTTTTTTCAACAAATTTTTTTTATACAGGGTGTGTCATGTAACAGTGGCCAATACCAACTTTCTTATTTTAAATACAACACCCTGTATATTATGTAATTTTTGGATTCTTCAGGAAATTCTAGACATATTTCATGTAAAATATCCTAGACTTATCTTCAACTGTTTCGGAAATATTAAGTAATTCTTCGAACATTATCCTCAAATAGGCAAAGATAAAAAATCAGGTTTTCAAAGGTAGGTATTTGTTGTATGAAACGTCAAAAAAATCAACGTGCCTTTTAAATTAGTTTCCTTTGACGTGTGTGATTCATTTGCTTTAAACATGGTGTATTTATCAGAGAGTCATAAAATAACTATCTTAATGATGATAGGTTATGGAGATAGGACACGAACTCAAGCCGAAGTTATTCGTCTCTTTAGGGAAAAATATCCTGACTTACCACCCATATCCCAAGGTACAGTAAGTTAAGTTGAAAAACATTTTAGAGCACTGGGAGACGTGAGACATATTAAGAAGGAAGCAGTGTCGTTGACCGATAACAAAAAATTGGATGTAATGCTTATAAGTTGCCTTGGAAAACAATGTTGGTCGATCTTCGATTGCCAGAATATTGAAAGAGAATAAAATGCATCCGTATAAGCTACAGTCTACTCAAGAGCTTACTCAAGACGACTTCGACAGGAGAATGGAGTTTTGCGAACAAATGATGCACAGAATAGACAACAACCTTCTGAGAGTTGAAAACGTTTTATTTTCTGATGAATCTACTTTTACGCTTCATGGGCATGTCAATCGCCAGAACTGTCGTCATTGGTCGAGAGAAAATCCTCACTGGATGCGGGAAATTCACACACAAAGACCTGAAAAGATTAATGTCTGGGCAAGTATTATAGGAGATCAAATAATTGGTCCAATATTTTTCGACCAAAATTTAAATGTGGTAAATTACTTAGACTTTCTCCAAAATCAGCTCATTCCAAATCTTATAAATTTGTACCCTAATAGAAGAAATCCTCAATCGCTAGCCGACACAATTTGATTCCAACAAGATGGAGCACCCCCCCATTATCAAGTTAATGTGCGGCAGTACCTCGATAATGTGTTTCCAAATTGATGGATTGGTAGGAGAGGGTCACTAAAATGGCCACCAAGGTCCCCGGACCTCACTCCGTTGGATTTTTTTTATGGGGATATCTCGAAAGCGTCGTATACAAAACCAAGCCACAAGATCTGAATGATTTAAGAGGACGCATTACCGACAGCATTAGGTCAATTACGCCACAAACATTAAATAATGTCAGGAATCAGATTTACTTGAGGTTGGGGTGTTGCTAGGACGTCCAGGGTTTACAATTCGAGCGTTTGTTCCATTAAATGTTTTCAAATAAAAAATTTATACAAAAACTAAATAGTCTTGAAATTTCCACAATTTTGTTTACAGTGTTAAAAAAAAGTGTAGTTGCGCATTTTTTCCAACAAAAACCTTTTATACAGGGGTGTGTCATGTAACAGAGGCCAATACCATCTTTGTATTGTGTGTTGTAGTGAATTTCTGTAATCAAATAATTTTCAAAAAAAAAAATTAAGAAAATCAGTTAATTTTTGCAATAAATCTGAAAACACTTAATATTTCCGAAACAGTTGAAGATAAGTCTAGGATATTTTACATGAAATATGTCTAGAATTTCATGAAGAATCCAAAAATTAAATAATATATAGGGTGTTGTATTTAAAATAAGAAAGTTGGTATTGGCTTCTGTTACCTGACACACCCTGTATAAAAAAAAAATATTGAAAGAATGCGCATCTAAAAATACCAATCGACGTGTTCGAGCGTTTTTTCGAACACGCCCCCATTTATTTATTAACGAATTTATTCCATTTGGCATATATATATATATATATATATATATATATATATATATATATATATATATATATATATATATATATATATGTATATATATATACATATATATATAGAAGAAGATATATATAGGCCAATTATTTATTTGAAGTGATAGTAATTCCAAATGTAGAGTCCTTAAATTTTAAGTGCGTTCCAAAAAGAATTTTGTATAACAGTGTATTATCAAGTTCATCTAAATTCAATCAAGAAAATCAAGATATGTTACCCTCCTGTTTGCCTTTTGAACCTACGGAATTAATAGCATGAGTAGTGAATTAGCTGCTTGGTTTGTTCATTTTATTTGCTTTGATCCGTTTGAAGCGTGTGTCAATGTTTGCAACTAACCTGTACATTTGCATTTTACGTAATCGCAGTTTGTCATCGATCCCATTGCTGTCTCATTGAAACGAGCCACAATGGAACTACGCTTGTACGATAAAGATAAGATCCAGAAGGACGAGGATCTAGGAAGGTATCTTCTTAATATAGTTCAAAATATTCGTTAGTTAGTTTTTTTCTTTTTATTTGTTACATTATTTCTTGAAATATCAGATTGATAAAATTGTTCATATATTGAGATATTAATCTACTATTTCATTATTATGCCATGTCATTAAGGAAACTAGTCGAAACACATTTCTACCCGCAATCAAGTTTGTTTCTGATATTGTATATTCCATCAGGACTAGTGCGAACTTTCGTCGTTGGATGGCGCTAGGTGATGCCACTCGTTTCGCCTTTCCTGTGCAGGTCGGAATAAAGTTTTCATCTCTGCTCTGTAGGGACTAAACTTCATAGAACGCTTGAGAACTCCATATTTCTGTAATGCAGTGCGCAACGAGTGTTCAGAGCTTATGTTTTGCTCATTAAGATCTTTCTGTTTCCCAGACAACGACTGTGTAAGGAATCGAGGTGGACCAACTCATTATTGATCACTACTGATTAATCCAGAGGGTGAATTGTCTGAAATTTTTATGTAAAAGCGTTTGACTAAAAATGGAATAAATTTGATATCATAGGGTTTATATCTTTATACCATTTAGTATACAGGGTGTTCTTAAAATTGATAATATTTTAACAGGTTGTAAAACTCGCAAAAGGAAGTAATTTAATCAAAAATCATTTATATAAAAGTTGCTAAATAAAAAAGTTATTAATAGTTACAAAATTTGAAAACAAAAGTGACTTTTTGATATTCTGGACCACTTCGTTGTAAACACATAAAGCATTTGTTTACATCTGATACTAATTAAAGTCTTCTCGAACGAGGGGGCGTTTTTAAAAACTTTATTTTTACAACCTTACACAATGACGTCTAATACAAGATTGAATTTGAAAAACAATTTGGTAATATTTATACATTTTAATTTTCTTAATAAGTCAAATATGATTTGTTGTGTTAGTGGAAAAATCGGGGAGTCACATCCTCTGTATCAGCAGTTTCCTTTGAGGGGATTCACGTAACGTACTCGGTATGACTAGTTTTTTGCATTCTTGTACGATATTTCATTTGAGAGCGAGGTTCGATTTGGCCAGTGGTAATAATTCCTTAGTAGTGCGTGTTATGAAAACAATTAATGGTAGAGATTGAGGAAGAAATTTTAGAAATTGCCGAAAACGAGCCGACAATGAGTACTAGATCTATAGCAGGTCAAGTTGAAGTTGGTTATAGTAAAGTGTGGAAGACTATACGACAAGAATACTTTTATCTCTATCATTATCAACAGGCACAAGCATTAACAACCCGAAGATTATCCTAGAAGAGTTGAATTTTGTCAGTGACATTTACAACAGTGAAAATTTTACCAAATTATACGAATTTAGTTTCAATTTAACCGATCTATTTCATTATACAATATCAATCTGTTTAGGAGATAAAAATTAAACTTTACATATTTTATATAGCTTATTTAGTACCGCTGTATTTATTCTGAAATTAAAATAGTATTTTTTATTCCGCAGGGCCACAGTGGAAATTTCAAATATTGTTTCAAAAGGTTCAGAGAATACAGTGAGTATATTTTTTTAAAATTATTCCCATACTTTTTACAGAAAATTCTTTTATATATTTTAATTTAATCTTGTTCCATTAAGAGGTTTCGGATGTGGATAACAAATAAAAGAAACGTTTCATAACATACCTGAAAGTTATTTATGGCAGTGCGAAGCTGGACAGTGTACAATTATACGTGGAATACAACATCTGTCAATGTCAATGTCAGGTTTCGAATGTTCTGTTTTGCTAGTCTTCTTATCTCAAACTTTGTTTATGTTATTCGGTTTCTTTGTGGAATTCAGTACAATTTCAGCATTGGAGCGCTACACAGTAGAACAACGTGTTTACATTGTTAAAAGGTATTTTCAAAATGGGTGTTCTGTGAGAGCCACATTTCGGCGAATTCGTGAATACTTTGGTGTATGCAATCGTCCGTCAGAAGTAACCATTCGCAAAATAGTGCGTATATTCGAAACTACCGGATCTGTGAAAGATATCGAAACAAAAGTCCGGGAACGTCCTGCTCGTTCGGTTGAAAATATTCAGGACGTTCGTGAAAGTGTTACTGAAAATCTACAAATGTCTGTTAACAGGCGCGCGCAACATTTGGGTATCAGCAGAACTTCAACGTGGCGAATTTTGAAAAAAGACTTAAGTCTACATCCTTACAAAATTAAGCTATCACAGGAGCTAAAGCCAGCCGACCATGGGCAACGCCGTGCATTTGCCAATTGGATCCTACAGATGAAGGCAAATGACAATAATTTTTGCGATAAAATCATTTTCAGTGACGAGGCCCATTTCCACTTAAACGGTTACGTAAATAAACAAAATTGTCGCATCTGGGGCAATGAAAATCCTAGAGAAATCCACGAAATCCCGATGCATGCTCAACGTGTCACAGTTTGGTGCGGTTTTTGGACTAAGGGTATCATTGGACCGTATTTTTTTGAAGATGAAGATGAACGAGCTGTTACAGTAAACGGAGAACGATACCGAACGATGATTGATGTTTTTTTATGGGATCAAATAATGGACATGGATTTTAGAGAATATGTGGTTCCAACAAGATGGTGCGACATGTCATACAGCACGTGAAACATTGACTTTATTGCGTACCCAGTTTTTAGGGAGGCTGATCTCCCGGAATGGGGACGTAAATTGGCCACCAACGTCATGCGACTTGACGCCGCTAGACTATTTTTTGTAGGGCTATGTGAAGAGCAAAGCTTACGAAAATAATCCGCAAAACAGTTGAAAGAAGAAATTAGGCGAATAATTCGTGACATAACTCCGCAAATGTGTTCAGCAGTAATCGAGAATTTCAACAAAATAATTGTGAGCTGCCAGAGAAGTCGTGGCGGTCATTTGACAGATGTTGTATTCCAGCTATCCAGCTTCGCACTGCCATTTATGGCTGGATAAGCTGGATAGTGTATATATATATATATATATATATATATATATATATATATATATATATATATATATATATATATATATATATATATTATAATATATAAGGGTAATGGAATACCCTTTATATATATGTATCATCGTTATCATCATCGTTAACCCGTATCAATCCACTGCAGGATGAAGGCTTCCTCAGCATGCTTTCAACTCTCGCGATCCTGAGCTCTCCTCTGCCATTCGGGTCCAATATACTTAATAATGTCATCAGTCCATCGTGTTTTCAAGGTATCCAGTCCAGGACCGCCCTGGTCCATCTTTTGTCTCATCGCCTCGCTACATGGTCTGCCCACTTCCATTTCAATTGCCTTATACTTCCAATGATGTCACATACTTTCGTTTGTTCTCTGATCCATGTGTAGGTCTTTCAATCCCGTGTAGTAATGCCAAGCATACATCTTTTCATTCCCCTCCCCTTTTGATGTGGGTGTCCAGGTCTCACTTCCTTAGGTCATAACGGGCAGGACACACTGATCAAAGAGTTTTCTTTTCAGGCAAAGTGGAAGTTTGCTCTTAAACACTATGTTGAGCCTGCCAAATGCCTGCCAGCCACATTTAACGCGTCGTTCCACCTCCCGGACGGTATCCCTTTCCATTGAAACTCTCCGCCCTGTATATATATATATATATATATATATATATATATATATATATATATATATATATATATATATATATATATAGTGATCCACAACTTCCAAATCTGTTCCTAAAATAGAAATTCTTTTGTCCTCAGCAAATTTATTGAACATGATCTGACTTTTCTTATGGTTTATTTTCCACCCAAATGGTCCCCCAGCCCTTTGCAGCTCTTGTATGAGTCTTTGCAGGGCCTCTGGGTCTTGCGAAAGAAGAACGATATTATCTGCGAATCTAAGATGATTTAAGTATGCACCATTAATCTTTATTCCATCTTGTTCCCAATCTAGATTACGGAACACTTCTTCCAGGCAGGCTGAGAAAAGAAGAGGCGATATTGTGTCACCCTGCCGTACGCCCCGCTCTACATTTATTCCAACCTCTAGGTGGACTGTCGCTGTAGCTTCATCATATATCGATCCTAGTAGATTTACATAGGCTTTCTCTACACCTTGATTAAGCAATGCCTCTAATATGTCCCGCTTTGAGAGTGAATCAAATACCTTTTCATAATCGATAAAAGCCAAGCACAGTGGCATCGCGTATTTGTTGTGTCTTTCTATGACCTGCTGTAGGACCTGGATGTGATCCATTGTACTGAATCCACTTCTGAATCCTGTTTGTCCCTTGGTTGTGCGTCATTAAGTTTTCTTAGTATTCATTTGGATATTATCTTGGTGAAAACTTTATACACCACTGATAGGAGTCTTATTGGACGGTAGTTCTTTAAATCTTCCCGAGTTCATTTCTTATATAAAATAATCACTTCTGCATTTTTCCATGAGCTGGGTACTTTTTCCATGAGCTAGTTTTTATGTAAAGTCCGACCACCATTTTAACATCTCCACAGTTATATTATCCTTTCCTGAAGCCTTGCCATTTTTCATCGAGTCTATAGCCTTGGTCACTTCCTCCACCAGATTATCCGGCACTTGTTCTTCAGTGGGCATTGCTGTCTTGCTTGATTCTGGTCCTGATATAACGTTGAATAAAATCTTCGGACAACCTCTAACATTTCCATCCGTTCCCTGTATATTGTACCATCCTTACGCATTAAGGAAAACATTCGTCTCCTTTTCCTTCTTAGCTTTGTTAATTCCCCTGTTTTCTTCCAGAGATTTTTGCACAAGCTGCATGTTGAATCGGTGCGTTTCCTCTCGAATACGTTTTCTTATAGTTTTGCAAAACTCAACGAACTCGACCCTAACAAAAGGACTGTCTGCGTTCTTAATTGTCTGGCGTTTTACATTTATCTACTGGTGCTATTGAAGCTGCCGTTTTAAGCACATTGTTGGCGATTTCCTCATATTGGTCTGTAATTTCCACCTTCTCCGGGTCTTGCAACACAGCAAAGCGATAGGACAAAGCAATTTTAAAATCTCTGCTCCCCTCCAGCAGCTTCCCAGAATCCACTTTGCCACTTTTTGATCTTATCATTCTTTCGCGCTCTTTTCGGCAGTTTATCCTAATCTTTGCTCGTACCATTCGATGGTCACTTCCCACATTAAAATGGTTAAGGACAGTACTATTGCAAAATATTGCTTTATCGTTTGACATGATGTAATCAGTTTCACTGGAGTCCAGATGGACTTTTCCATCTCCATTTTCAGTTGATCTTTTTCTTGTAAAACGAATTCAGAATATAGAGTTCTTGTCCTTCAGCAAAGTCAACTAGCCTGTCACCTCTATTGTCCCGCTCACCGTTTCCATATGGGCCAGTTGCATTTTCACCAGTTATTGCTTCTCCGATTCTGGCATTAAAGTCGCCCATCAGGATTTTATACCTACACTTCTCTTTGTCTAAAAGTTGGGCTACGTCATCATAAAATTCCTCAATTTCCTCATCTCTATGGATTATAGTTGGTACCTAAGCTTGGACGATTTGTAGCTTAAACTTTTTATTCAGCTGGGCTAATCTGTCGGATATACTTTCAAATTTAGCTACACTGTCTTTCAGCTTTCTATTGATGAGAAATCCAATTCCACCATATCGCCCACTCTCCCTACCTCGGGTGTAGAGTACGTGACCAGTTGGTTCTAACTCTTCGCCCTTTCTTCCTGTTTCACAGAGCCCAATAATATCCCAATGTATGTTGTCAAGTTCGATTAATAGTTCTTGCAGTCGGGTCTCCGTTTTCATTGTCCGTATATTAAGCGTAGCAATGTCAACATTCCAATGACAGTCTGATCTAAGCAGGTGATTCTTAGCACCCTCTGCCTTGGGGCAGATCTTTCCGCTGCCGTAGATAGTTGCCCCTTGGCCTCCGGGGAATGAGGGCCGTGTTTGAAGTTGTACTGTCATGTTGAAGGCATGGACCGTAATCTATCACGCTGGTCAAATACGGGTTGGCAGATTTTGGATATATATATATATATATATATATATATATATATATATATATATATATATATATATATATATATATATATATATATATATATATATATACACAGGGTGTCCAATAGTTCGATATTGGTTGATATCTTGATATTATTTATACAGGGTCTCTCAAAACATTGTGGGCGTATAGTTTTGTTTTTTTTTTCTTATCGAATACACTATGTGTTCATCCATTTTTACATTCTGCTATTGAAAAATGGAATAAAACAATTTTATACTTTGTTATATAGTATAAAATTGTTTTATACTTTTTTAAAAAATGAACTATCACAAAGCAACGGACAAATCAGTCAATAATTTATTCTGCTATTGATTCTAAACATATTCGTGATATATGTCTTATATCTAAACCCAACTATTTTACTATAAACTATAATAAAATTTATTATAAAACAAATATTTTATGTAAAAAATTAAATCAAATAAGAATATAGCTGAATTGTTCCGAGGTTGGTTTTAAAATAAATCGTAACGTTAATAAAATAGTAAATAAATAACAATTTATTAATAATTGTCCGAAAATCTCAAAAAAAGCAATATATATATATATATATATATATATATTCTTATTTTCTAGTGGGTAACATTAGAACAAGCGAAACATGGAATGGTTCATCTCAGATTTACCTGGTTGACTCTAAGTAAAAATTACGATGATTTAAAATCAGTAAGTGACATCGATGTTGAATGAAAAATCCTCATGTATACAAATATTTCAGATTTTAGCTGAAACTCAGTTATTACAAGTTTCAACTTTAAACACGGCATTGTTGACCATTTTTATAGACTCGGCGAAGAATCTACCTGTAAGTAAATTAAACGATATTATTCTGTAAAGTTCTCAGCCTCTCAAAAATGCTTGTACCTTTGGATAATGGGGCTTTCACCATTATCCAAAGGTACAAGCATTTTTTTAGACGTTCTCTGGAAAATTTCATGCAGTAGAGAACAAATCAAAATTCAGCACGATGAAAAATATATTTGGGTCAAGAAAAATGAAAGTGGGGGCTCGCTTTCCAACTTCCAGTTTCTATACAAGTTTAACCTGTAAAGTTCTCTGCCTGAATTTCCCATTGCACAAAGTTACAAGTATTTTTTAGACGTTCTCTGGAAAATATCATGCAGTAGAGAACAAATCAAAATTCAGCACTATGAAAAATATATTTGGGTCGAAAAAAATTGTGGGGGGTCACTTACCAACTTCCAGTTTCTACACGAGATTAATCTATAAAATTCTCAGGCTGAAATCCCCATTGCACAAAGTTACAAGTATTTTTTAGCCGTTCTCTGGAAAATATCATGCAGTAGAAAACAAATCAAAATTCAGCACTATGAAAAATATATTTGGGTCGAAAAAAATTGTGGGGGGTCACTTACCAACTTCCAGTTTCTACACGAGATTAATCTATAAAATTCTCAGGCTGAAATCCCCATTGCACAAAGTTACAAGTATTTTTTAGCCGTTCTCTGGAAAATATCATGCAGTAGAAAACAAATCAAAATTCAGCACGATGAAAAATATATTTGGGTCAAAAAAAATGAAAATGGGGGCTCGCTTTCCGACTTCCAGTTTCTACACGAGATTAATCTGCAAAATTCTCAGCCTGAAATTCCCATTGCACAAAGTTACAAGTATTTTTTAGATGTTCTCTGGAAAATATCATGCAGTAGAGAACAAATCAAAATTCAGCACTATGAAAAATATATTTGGGTCAAGAAAAATGAAAGTGGGGGCTCGCTTTCCAACTTCCAGTTTCTATACAAGTTTAACCTGTAAAGTTCTCTGCCTGAATTCCCCATTGCACAAAGTTACAAGTATTTTTCAGACGTTCTCTGCAGTAGAGAACAAATAAAAATTTAGTACTATGAAAAATATATTTGGGTCGAAAAAAATTGTGGGGGGTCACTTACCAACTTCCAGTTTCTACACGAGATTAATCTATAAAATTCTCAGGCTGAAATCCCCATTGCACAAAGGTACGAGTGTTTTTTAGACGTTCTCTGGAAAATTTTATCTAGTAGAGATCAAATAAAAATTTAGCATTATAAAAAATATATGTGGGTCGAGAAAAATGAAAATAGGGGTCGCTTTCCATTTTCCATTTTCTACACGTTGTTAACTTATGTATCTTTCCCTAGCGAATTCATACAATGTGCTGAACACAGGGGGCTCTGAGTGACATTTACATATCAAATAGTGTTGCTGCTATTATGTTTGAAAGATCTGACACTTACTGGAAAATTCTTTACATTCTGATGGAGCTCGCTCACTATAGACTCCAGACATTGTTCACTGTATGTCAACTGTAGTATTATAGATATCCAAAAGCAACTTTCCATTTTACCGAAACAATAATTAGGACTTTAGTCGTTATAAGGGTGTAGAGACATTACTAGGTCTCTCAATGATCCTTCCTTGTACCTACCCTCTGCACTTCGAGTTTTATTCACGTCAAGGCTGAAAACATTTCAGATTACTTTTACAACGAAAACTAATTTCGAAATAACCAAAAGAAACGTTGTTTAGCAAGCACGATCATCAACCAAACCTGATCCCTACGCAGTGATAAAAGTCGGAAGCAAGAAAGAGAAAACCGACACCATTTTGAGATCGATACATCCTGTGTGGGAGAAAGGATTCACGTTCTTGGTGGGAAATCCCGAAAACGATAGCTTGGACTTGACCATCACCGATCAGAAAACAAATTCTGATATTGGAAAACTGATTTATAAAATTAAGAGTCTGACCAGCAGGCCGAACATGGAACTGAGGAAGGAACCGTTTACTTTGCTGAAGTCCGGACCGGAAAGCCGAATCGTACTTTCGATGCATTTGAGGGTACGAAGGGGGATGTTTGTTTACTGTGGAAATTCTGATTCGATTTGGTTTTGCAGATTTTTAAGCGAGCTGCTGAAGATGTCAATGAAATGCAAGGTGATCAAGCACCATTTGAAAGAACTGCTTCTACCATTTCCAGCGTGTCACTTGGTACGGAATATATTTCTTCATATATATATAAATATAAATATAAATATATATAAATCATTTAAGAATCAAGACAATCATCAAAAGGAACAGAAGATCAAAAATTTCTCACCAAGGATGACTTGAATCAAGAGCCCAGAGAAGAAATAATCGAGTCACGTAACTATGACTCATTCAGCAGCGTCCCTGAAGGTCCTGAAGAACAACTCTTGCACAGATCTCCAAGTATAACGTCGTAAGAACTTTATTTTGTTGATGTATTAATTTGGTGGTTCTTCATTATGTTTGACTTTTTACAGGTATGCAGGTGAAGCAGGATTGGGTAGGATACAACTAACCTTGCGATACAGTATCCAAAGGCAGAGACTTATAGTGGTTGTCCATAAAATTTCGTAAGTTATTATTTATATGCTGTTAGTAATTGGTCTACCTCTTTTTCTCTTTGTAAGCTAATAAGTCGAAAACTATGGGAAATAACTTCCGTAAATTTAACCAACAATGCTTTACGTCATTTTTAATGAAAAGTTCCCTTAAAATATGTATCCAAATTAGAACCATGTTCGTGGAAAACAAGTCAGAGCTTTTTGATATTTTCCTAACAATTGGCAACGTCGCAAAATTTATTTTTTGTTTCATTGGCCTCTTAAGTTGTTGGCGTGATTCTAATTATTAAAAAATTGTTCTGACAATGTTTATTTGTAGTCCAATTAATATATGCCAAATATGCTTTTACTCTTATTTGCGAAAAATGTTAATATCTAATAGCTTTTTAATTGGTGATTTAATAAATTTGGATTTTTGAAATGAAACTTTTTAGGCGGCGATTCGATAATCGATAATTGGACGAGAATTGGGAGTGAAATTTCAACATTTTCATTTCGTTACATGAGAGACAAGAAAGAGATAGCGTAGAGAGAAGGAGAAAGAGGGCTTTACATTTTTTTACCACATATTTTTTTTACCTTCGTCATTTTGTCAAGATAAATTAATAATTATTTTCTTATAGAGTCGTTTCAAATGAAAGTTGAATAATTATTTTTGGTTTTATTGAAGTGAAACTCTTTAGGCGGCGCTTCGATAATCGATAATTGGACGAAAATTGAGAGTGAAATTTCAAGGACGCGTAACGTTCAGACACATTTCGTTACACGAGAGAGAAAAAAGATATAACGTACAGAGAAGAGAGCTATACATTTTTTTTACCTCTTATTTTTCTTACCTTCGTCATTTTGTCAAGATAAATGAATAATTATGTTCTTATCGCGTCATCTTCTAATGAAAGTTCAATAATTATTTTTGGTTTTAATTAAAAAAGTATTTATCCAAGTTTTGTATTGTTGAATTTCTTTCGAAAGGCTCTCTCTCCCTCCCTCCCTCTCTCCCATCTCCCACCACCATTCTCTCCCTCCCCTCCCCATCCCCTCCCACTATCCCCTCTCTACCCCTATCTCTCTCCATATCGCCATCTCTCCCCGCTAACCCCTATCTCCCTCTCCCATCTCCCCCCTATCCCTATCCCCTCCCCTCTCTTCCTCTCCCCCTCTCTCACTGCCTTTTTCTCTCTTGTTCTTTATTTTTTGAGAAGTTTCACTTCTATCACGTGAAAGGGACTGCACGCGCAAAGTTTTTCTTCTTAGGAACCTTTTGGTTTTGAACCTTGAAGAAATTTTTTCTTTCAAATGTTTGCTCAGAATTGTTGGTTAAATTTATTAAATTTGTGTCCCTTACACCATTTATTTTACAGCTTTTGTTGCACATTTTTAGGAATATACCTCTTAAAGACCCATCGAATATACCAGACCCATATGTGAAGTTATACTTGCTGCCCGAAAGAGCAAAAGATACCAAACGAAAAACACAGGTTAGTAATTAAGCTACATGAAATGTAAGTTTGGAATGAAATAGTGTCAGGGACACTTTAAAATTACATTATTTTTTCATATATGGGGTGGCATTACGTTAGATAAAGAATAATCAGAAGTGACAATTCAACACTTCCTTTCAATATGGTCATGATATCAGCTTTTTCGAAAATTGCGAAATAATTTTGCGAATTTTGACGTCAAGGACGCTCAGCATTATCGGTGCTTGTACGGCCACGTTTGAATTCAGCATATCGGTCAGTTATGGTTGATTTTCCTGGGGCACAGTTTGAGTAATGTTTATCAAGCCATTGTTTTGTTTCAACGGTATTTTTCTGCATCAAAAAGCAATGTTCAATCAACACACGAAATTCTATTTTTTATTGTTTTGAAAATACCAAAAGTAGCGTTACTTAACGCACAACAACTCAGAAACTAGTAGACAGATTGTCATAAAATTTTGACACTTGACGTTTGAAGGGTGTCACAATCGACTGAAAGTTCTTTCCGCGCGACCCTGTAATACCGGACTAGATACAATAATTTAGTTACTTTAGATCTGACATATCTTGGAAATTTTATAGTGACTCTTGTATATTCGATACAAGAAGAACGTTATTTTTCATTTGTGATTTTATTTCAGGTTATCAAGGATAATTGTAATCCTGTATTTGATGAGACTTTTGAATACATCATCAACCAAGCAGAAGTTTCGAATAAAAAGTTGGAGGTCACGATTGGAACTCAAAAACAGCTATTCTATTCAAGCAGTAATGTTTTGGGACAAGTAAGTTTTACCAGTTATATAACATATTTGTGAAATTAATTAATGTTTTGCCTTCTTCTGAAATAACTGATTTTGACCAAGTTTCAAGTTTTTTATTATGTTTATGGCTCGGTTCATTTCGTTTCACGTTTTATAAGATGCATACAAATATATAAGAGATTTAAGATTAAAGAAAAGGTTATCTTAGTCATTTAGTTGAAGGAAATTTTCTGCAAAATATCAATTTGTTTACTTTTTTCGCATTATTCTTAGTATAATGTCCTGTATCTGATGCTTCGCATTACTCATCGTTTTCTCATAATAGTAAAGGGGTGGAAAATCTGCTTGAGACAAGTTCACACAATACAGGTTCCACTATAATGAATTGATTCTAATATAATTGATATTGCTTATACGGGGTGTGTAGATAAAGCAACGAAACTGGTGGCGTATCTTTCGATCTGACAACACTGTCGACTTTTCTTTTGGAGGCGAGGCAGGTGAACATCTGATGCGTCTTCAGTGTGAGTTTGACGCAACTATTTTAATGAGTCGGATATTTATAGTGCGCTCTGATAATGAATTAAAACCATTTCAAGTAAAGCTTCAGCAGCGGAAGACCGAGATTCGATTGAAGCTGAGCCTCATACTTTATCTACACACCTTGTATTAGTAGAATTACACAGCCTTTAAAGGGAGCGATGAATGAATCCAAGGCCATGAAACTTTATAACAATTATCCTTTTTAGAATTACTCCAGGAACTAAACATACGCTAATTGTAACAATTTTATTTGTAACATGAACAATTGTATTTGTTTCAGGTTGTTATTGATTTGAGCAAGTTGAATATAACTCAACCGTATAATGCATGGTTCGATCTGCAGCCTGAAGGTGCTTCAGAATAATTTATTATCGAATTTTTATATGTTGTTGATGTCTTACTTAACTTATTTATTATTAAAGACTCTCTAACAATAACTTTTATATTAAAATGAAAATGTTTCCTAACTATATTATATTGTGCCTTCTAGCTAACATTTTTTATTGTATTGTTATATTTGCTATTGCCGTTTGTTCAAGGCAAGAATTATTGTATACTATATTACGTTTAAATAAATTACATACCCGTTTATAAAACATGTTTTTTTTTTGTTATGGTATTAATTAATAGCTTATTAATTTTTTTTGAAACATCTTAAACAAAACATTACATAGTCATTATGTTAAGTATGTAATGTCAGAAATTCCCACATATAAACTTATTCTAGGGAAAAAATAATTGTTAAGCGTGCAATTTGGTATATCTTGTATATAAATAAATGGTCATTACATTATTTTACTAGCCGTGGTTTGGGATGCGCGTTTTTCCAAAAAGGATGATTTTTTATTTAGAAATTCCTATGGTTCATCCAGGGCTATATAGGTATATTCTGCGGAAAGAAAATTGTTAAGGATGCAGTTTGGTTCATCTTGTGTATACTTATATGATCACTACATCGTTTTACTAGGTATGGCATGAGATGCGCGTTTTGGCAAAAATGATTGTTTTTGTTTATTCAGATTCCTACAGTCCATCTAGGGCCACATCGGCATATTCAGGAGAAAGAGCATTGTTAAACATGCAATTTGGTTCATTTTGTGTGTAATTATATGAGCATTGCATTGTTTCACCTAAGGTGGTATGAGATGCACGTTTTGCAAAAAGGATGATTTTTTATCCAGAAATTCCTACAGTCCGACCAGGGCTATATATACATATTCTGGGAAAAGAGAATCGTTAAGCATGTAATTTGGTTCATCTTGTATATAAATAAATGGTCATTACACTATTGTACTAGGCTTGGTTTGAGATGCGCGTTTTTCCAAAAAGGATGATTTTTTATTTAGAAATTCCTATGGTTGATCCAGGGCTATATAGGTATATTCTGCGGAAAGAAAATTGTTAAGGATGCAATTTGGTTCGTCTTGTGTATACTTATATGATCACTACATCGTTTTACTAGGTATGGCATGAGATGCGCGTTTTGGCAAAAATGATTGTTTTTGTTTATTCAGATTCCTACAGTCCATCTAGGGCCACATCGGCATATTCAGGAGAAAGAGCATTGTTAAACATGCAATTTGGTTCATTTTGTGTGTAATTATATGAGCATTGCATCGTTTCACTTAAGGTGGTATGAGATGCACGTTTTGCAAAAAGGATGATTTTTTATTCAGAAATTCCTACAGTCCAACCAGGGCTATATATACATATTCTGGGAAAAGAGAATTGTTAAGCATGTAATATGGCTCATCTTGTATATCAATAAATGGTCATTACACTATTGTACTAGGCTTGGTTTGAGATGCGCGTTTTTCCAAAAAGGATGATTTTTTATTTAGAAATTCCTATGGTTCATCCAGGGCTATATAGGTATATTCTGCGGAAAGAAAATTGTTAAGGATGCAATTTGGTTCGTCTTGTGTATACTTATATGATCACTACATCGTTTTACTGGGCGTGGCATGAGATGCGCATTTTTGCAAAAATGATTGTTTTTGTTTATTCAGATTCCTACAGTCCATCTAGGGTCACATCGGCATATTCAGGAGAAAGAGCATTGTTAAACATGCAATTTGGTTCATTTTGTGTGTAATTATATGAGCATTGCACCGTTGCACCTAAGGTGGTATGAGATGCACGTTTTGCAAAAAGGATGATTTTTTATCCAGAAATTCCTACAGTCCGACCAGGGCTATATATACATATTCTGGGAAAAGAGAATCGTTAAGCATGTAATTTGGTTCATCTTGTATATAAATAAATGGTCATTACACTATTGTACTAGGCTTGGTTTGAGATGCGCGTTTTTCCAAAAAGGATGATTTTTTATTTAGAAATTCCTATGGTTCATCCAGGGCTATATAGGTATATTCTGCGGAAAGAAAATTGTTAAGGATGCAATTTGGTTCGTCTTGTGTATACTTATATGATCGCTACATCGTTTTACTGGGCGTGGCATGAGATGCGCATTTTTGCAAAAATGATTGTTTTTGTTTATTCAGATTCCTACAGTCCATCTAGGGCCACATCGGCATATTCAGGAGAAAGAGCATTGTTAAACATGCAATTTGGTTCATTTTGTGTGTAATTATATGAGCATTGCATCGTTTCACCTAAGGTGGTATGAGATGCACGTTTTGCAAAAAGGATGATTTTTTATTCAGAAATTCCTACAGTCCAACCAGGGCTATATATACATATTCTGGGAAAAGAGAATTGTTAAGCATGTAATATGGCTCATCTTGTATATCAATAAATGGTCATTACACTATTGTACTAGGCTTGGTTTGAGATGCGCGTTTTTCCAAAAAGGATGATTTTTTATTTAGAAATTCCTATGGCTCATCCAGGGCTATATAGGTATATTCTGCGGAAAGAAAATTGTTAAGGATGCAATTTGGTTCATCTTGTGTATACTTATATGATCACTACATCGTTTTACTGGGCGTGGCATGAGATGCGCGTTTTTGCAAAAATGATTGTTTTTGTTTATTCAGATTCCTACAGTCCATCTAGGGCCACATCGGCATATTCAGGAGAAAGAGCATTGCTAAACATGCAATTTGGTTCATTTTGTGTGTAATTATATGAGCATGGCATCGTTTCACCTAAGGTGGTATGAGATGCACGTTTAGCAAAAAGGATGATTTTTTATTTAGAAATTCCTACAGTCCGACCAGGGCTATATATACATATTCTGGGAAAAGAGAATCGTTAAGCATGTAATTTGGTTCATCTTGTATATAAATAAATGGTCATTACACTATTGTACTAGGCTTGGTTTGAGATGCGCGTTTTCCCAAAATGGATGATTTTTTATTTAGAAATTCCTATGGTTCATCCAGGGCTATATAGGTATATTCTGCGGAAAGAAAATTGTTAAGGATGCAATTTGGTTCGTCTTGTGTATACTTATATGATCACTACATCGTTTTACTGGGCGTGGCATGAGATGCGCATTTTTGCAAAAATGATTGTTTTTGTTTATTCAGATTCCTACAGTCCATCTAGGGTCACATCGGTATATTCAGGAGAAAGAGCATTGTTAAACATGCAATTTGGTTCATTTTGTGTGTAATTATATGAGCATTGCACCGTTGCACCTAAGGTGGTATGAGATGCACGTTTTGCAAAAAGGATGATTTTTTATCCAGAAATTCCTACAGTCCGACCAGGGCTATATATACATATTCTGGGAAAAGAGAATCGTTAAGCATGTAATTTGGTTCATCTGGTATATAAATAAATGGTCATTACATTATTGTACTAGGCTTGGTTTGAGATGCGCGTTTTTCCAAAAAGGATGATTTTTTATTTAGAAATTCCTATGGTTGATCCAGGGCTATATAGGTATATTCTGCGGAAAGAAAATTGCTAAGGATGCAATTTGGTTCGTCTTGTGTATACTTATATGATCACTACATCGTTTTACTGGGCGTGGCATGAGATGCGCGTTTTGCAAAAATGATTGTTTTTGTTTATTCAGATTCCTACAATCCATCTAGGGCCACATCGGCATATTCAGGAGAAAGAGAATTGTTAAACATGAAATTTGGTTCATTTTGTTTGTAATTATATGAGCATTACATCGTTTCACCTAAGGTGATATGAGATGCACGTTTTGCAAAAAGGATGATTTTTTATTCAGAAATTCCTACAGTCCGACCAGGGCTATATATACATATTCTGGGAAAAGAGAATCGTTAAGCATGTAATTTGGTTCATATTGTATATAAATAAATGGTCATTACACTATTGTACTAGGCTTGGTTTGAGATGCGCGTTTTTCCAAAAAGGATGATTTTTTATTTAGAAATTCCTATGGTTCATCCAGGGCTATATAGGTATATTCTGCGGAAAGAAAATTGTTAAGGATGCAATTTGGTTCATCTTGTGTATACTTATATGATCACTACATCGTTTTACGGGGCGTGGCATGAGATGCGCGTTTTAGCAAAAATGATTGTTTTTGTTTATTCAGATTCCTACAGTTCATCTAGGGTCACATCGGCGTATTCTGGGGAAAGAGAATTGTTAAACATGCAATTTGGTTCATTTTGTGTGTAATTATATGAGCATTGCATCGTTTCACCTAAGGTGGTATGAGATGCACGTTTTGAAAAAAGGATGATTTTTTATTCAGAAATTCCTACAGTCCGACCAGGGCTATATATACATATTCTGGGAAAAGAGAATCGTTAAGCATGTAATTTGGTTCATCTTATATATAAATAAATGGTCATTACACTATTGTACTAGGCTTGGTTTGAGATGCGCGTTTTTCCAAAAAGGATGATTTTTTATTTAGAAATTCCTATGGTTCATCCAGGGCTATATAGGTATATTCTGCGGAAAGAAAATTGTTAAGGATGCAATTTGGTTCATCTTGTGTATACTTATATGATCACTACATCGTTTTACGGGGCGTGGCATGAGATGCGCGTTTTAGTAAAAATGATTGTTTTTGTTTATTCAGATTCCTACAGTTCATCAAGGGTCACATCGGCGTATTCTGGGGAAAGAGAATTGTTAAACATGCAATTTGGTTCATTTTGTGTGTAATTATATGAGCATTGCATCGTTTCACCTAAGGTGGTATGAGATGCACGTTTTGAAAAAAGGATGATTTTTTATTCAGAAATTCCTACAGTCCAACCAGGACTATATATACATATTCTGGGAAAAGAGAATCGTTAAGCATGTAATTTGGTTCATCTTGTATATAAATAAATGGTCATTACACTATTGTACTAGGCTTGGTTTGAGATGCGCGTTTTTCCAAAAAGGATGATTTTTTATATAGAAATTCCTATGGTTCATCCAGGCCTATATAGGTATATTCTGCGGAAAGAAAATTGTTAAGGATGCAATTTGGTTCATCTTGTGTATACTTATATGATCACTACATCGTTTTATGGGGCGTGGCATGAGATGCGCGTTTTGGCAAAAATGATTGTTTTTGTTTATTCAGATTCCTACAGTTCATCTAGGGTCACATCGGCATATTCTGGGGAAAGAGAATTGTTAAACATGCAATTTGGTTCATTTTGTGTGTAATTATATGAGCATTGCATCGTTTCACCTAAGGTGGTATGAGATGCACGTTTTGAAAAAAGGATGATTTTTTATTCAGAAATTCCTACAGTCCAACCAGGACTATAAATACATATTCTGGGAAAAGAGAATCGTTAAGCATGTAATTTGGTTCATCTTGTATATAAATAAATGGTCATTACACTATTGTACTAGGCTTGGTTTGAGATGCGCGTTTTTCCAAAAAGGATGATTTTTTATATAGAAATTCCTATGGTTCATCCAGGCCTATATAGGTATATTCTGCGGAAAGAAAATTGTTAAGGATGCAATTTGGTTCATCTTGTGTATACTTATATGATCACTACATCGTTTTATGGGGCGTGGCATGAGATGCGCGTTTTAGCAAAAATGATTGTTTTTGTTTATTCAGATTCCTACAGTTCATCTAGGGTCACATCGGCGTATTCTGGGGAAAGAGAATTGTTAAACATGCAATTTGGTTCATTTTGTGTGTAATTATATGAGCATTGCATCGTTTCACCTAAGGTGGTATGAGATGCACGTTTTGCAAAAAGGATGATTTTTTATTCAGAAATTCCTACAGTCCAATCAGGACTATATATACATATTCTGGGAAAAGAGAATTGTTAAGCATGTAATTTGGTTCATCTTGTATATCAATAAATGGTCATTACACTATTTTACTAGGCATGGTTTGAGATGCGCGTTTTCCAAAAAGGATGATTTTTTTATTCAGAAATTCCTATGGTTCATCCAGGGCTACATAGGTATTCTGCGGAAAGAAAATTATTAAGGATGCAATTTGGTTTATTTTATGTATACTTATATGATCACTACATCGTTTTACTAGGTATGGCATGAGATGCGCGTTTTAGTAAAAATGATTGTTTTTGTTTATTCAGATTCCTACAGTTCATCAAGGGTCACATCGGCGTATTCTGGGGAAAGAGAATTGTTAAACATGCAATTTGGTTCATTTTGTGTGTAATTATATGAGCATTGCATCGTTTCACCTAAGGTGGTATGAGATGCACGTTTTGAAAAAAGGATGATTTTTTATTCAGAAATTCCTACAGTCCAACCAGGACTATATATACATATTCTGGGAAAAGAGAATCGTTAAGCATGTAATTTGGTTCATCTTGTATATAAATAAATGGTCATTACACTATTGTACTAGGCTTGGTTTGAGATGCGCGTTTTTCCAAAAAGGATGATTTTTTATATAGAAATTCCTATGGTTCATCCAGGCCTATATAGGTATATTCTGCGGAAAGAAAATTGTTAAGGATGCAATTTGGTTCATCTTGTGTATACTTATATGATCACTACATCGTTTTATGGGGCGTGGCATGAGATGCGCGTTTTGGCAAAAATGATTGTTTTTGTTTATTCAGATTCCTACAGTTCATCTAGGGTCACATCGGCGTATTCTGGGGAAAGAGAATTGTTAAACATGCAATTTGGTTCATTTTGTGTGTAATTATATGAGCATTGCATCGTTTCACCTAAGGTGGTATGAGATGCACGTTTTGAAAAAAGGATGATTTTTTATTCAGAAATTCCTACAGTCCAACCAGGACTATAAATACATATTCTGGGAAAAGAGAATCGTTAAGCATGTAATTTGGTTCATCTTGTATATAAATAAATGGTCATTACACTATTGTACTAGGCTTGGTTTGAGATGCGCGTTTTTCCAAAAAGGATGATTTTTTATATAGAAATTCCTATGGTTCATCCAGGCCTATATAGGTATATTCTGCGGAAAGAAAATTGTTAAGGATGCAATTTGGTTCATCTTGTGTATACTTATATGATCACTACATCGTTTTATGGGGCGTGGCATGAGATGCGCGTTTTGGCAAAAATGATTGTTTTTGTTTATTCAGATTCCTACAGTTCATCTAGGGTCACATCGGCGTATTCTGGGGAAAGAGAATTGTTAAACATGCAATTTGGTTCATTTTGTGTGTAATTATATGAGCATTGCATCGTTTCACCTAAGGTGGTATGAGATGCACGTTTTGCAAAAAGGATGATTTTTTATTCAGAAATTCCTACAGTCCAACCAGGACTATATATACATATTCTGGGAAAAGAGAATTGTTAAGCATGTAATTTGGTTCATCTTGTATATCAATAAATGGTCATTACACTATTTTACTAGGCATGGTTTGAGATGCGCGTTTTCCAAAAAGGATGATTTTTTTATTCAGAAATTCCTATGGTTCATCCAGGGCTACATAGGTATTCTGCGGAAAGAAAATTATTAAGGATGCAATTTGGTTTATTTTATGTATACTTATATGATCACTACATCGTTTTACTAGGTATGGCATGAGATGCGCGTTTTGGCAAAAATGATTGTTTTTGTTTATTCAGATTCCTACAGTTCATCTAGGGTCACATCGGCGTATTCTGGGGAAAGAGAATTGTTAAACATGCAATTTGGTTCATTTTGTGTGTAATTATATGAGCATTGCATCGTTTCACCGAAGGTGGTATGAGATGCACGTTTTGCAAAAAGGATGATTTTTTATTCAGAAATTCCTACAGTCCAACCAGGACTATATATACATATTCTGGGAAAAGAGAATTGTTAAGCATGTAATTTGGTTCATCTTGTATATCAATAAATGGTCATTACACTATTTTACTAGGCATGGTTTGAGATGCGCGTTTTCCAAAAAGGATGATTTTTTTATTCAGAAATTCCTATGGTTCATCCAGGGCTACATAGGTATTCTGCGGAAAGAAAATTATTAAGGATGCAATTTGGTTTATTTTATGTATACTTATATGATCACTACATCGTTTTACTAGGTATGGCATGAGATGCGCGTTTTGGCAAAAATGATTGTTTTTGTTTATTCAGATTCCTACAGTTCATCTAGGGTCACATCGGCGTATTCTGGGGAAAGAGAATTGTTAAACATGCAATTTGGTTCATTTTGTGTGTAATTATATGAGCATTGCATCGTTTCACCGAAGGTGGTATGAGATGCACGTTTTGCAAAAAGGATGATTTTTTATTCAGAAATTCCTACAGTCCAACCAGGACTATATATACATATTCTGGGAAAAGAGAATTGTTAAGCATGTAATTTGGTTCATCTTGTATATCAATAAATGGTCATTACACTATTTTACTAGGCATGGTTTGAGATGCGCGTTTTCCAAAAAGGATGATTTTTTTATTCAGAAATTCCTATGGTTCATCCAGGGCTACATAGGTATTCTGCGGAAAGAAAATTATTAAGGATGCAATTTGGTTTATTTTATGTATACTTATATGATCACTACATCGTTTTACTGGGCATGGCATGAGATGCGCGTTTTTGCAAAAATGATGTTTTTGTATATTCAGATTCTTATAGTCCATCTAGGGCCACATCGGCATATTCAGGAGAAAGAGAATTGTTAAACATGAAATTTGGTTCATTTTGTGTATAATTATATGATCGTTACATCGCTTTACATGGCGTGGAATGAGATGCGCCTTTTGGTAAAAATGATGGTTTTTTATTCAGATCGATTTAGGGCCATATAGGCATATTCTGGCGAAAGAGAATTGTTAAGCATGCAATTTGGTTCATCTTGTGTAATTATTGATCATCACATTGTTTTAGAAGACCAGGCGCGAGATGCGCGTTTTTGGAAAAGGATGATTTATTATTCAGATATTTCTACAGTTCATCCAGGGTAATTTAGGCATGAAAGAGAATTGTTAATTATACATTATGGTTTATTTTATGTATAAATATATGGCCATTGCACTATTTTACAAGGCGTTGCATAAGATGCGCATTTTTCCAAATAGGGTGACTTTTTATTCAAAAAATCCTGCGCTCCGTTTAACTGTATCTAAAAAAGTGATATAACGAATATCTTAAATTCTTTTCAAGTTTTCGCTATTCCTTTTATCCTTCCATTCCTTTTACTAACCAGTAATAATCTCTTGATATTTTATTATGCATATTTACCTGATTACAGTATGTTTCTTTATATATCCATGTGTTTTTTTAGCATTCAAAACTGAAACATTCTTCTCTTGATTGCACGACGACACATTTGTAATATTATATTGCAATACTTATATTAGAATACCACAATTTTTTTGTCAACTGAATTTATATTTCTATTTTATTGTACATTTACAATCCAATAAAAAATATTTGCTCACTACAGCTCCATTTAACTGGAACAATATGTATTTTATGAAGTTTTTATTATTTATTGTGCAAGATTATAATAAGCGTATGATATAATTTGGCATTATGTTATCAGACTTGCGATATAGTAAAAAAATATTTTTATGGTTTAATTTAAATAAAATACAATTTCAGAATTCATAATATATTTATTTTTTCCTTAAAAAGATGGTTTATTGAAATAAATGATAGATATATATATCAAAGCCTGCTATTTACTTATATATTTTCATAAATTATAATAAATTATGAACTGATAGAGTAAATGTAACAAAAATATGTTTTTCTTGTCGTACTATTTAAGGGTAATCAGCTAAATTATCATTTAGTAGTATGCATTTCATAATTAACGATTTTAAAATGGAAATAGACTGAAGTTGCTAAAATAAATTCGGCTTTAAGACACGGGAGAATGACAGTTACTAATATGACCGTTAAATGTTTGGTGCTTTTTCTACTACTACTGATATCTTTAACTGGTATACTGGGGATAAGAGTATGCAAAACTTTTCTGTCTTATTATTTAGACAAGGGTGGACTGTGTTCTGATAATCCTAATCCGGATTTAAGTCAGGTAAGAGTAATATTTTCAATCACTTTTTTCGTGTTATGTTTTCAATTGTTTAAATGAGATAGTTGATACTTGAACTTCTACTATATTTAAAATTGTATTACAATGTTTTGAAACACAGTGCCTTTTTCAAAATCGAAAATTACATAAAACTTTACAGTAAGAAAAGTAGTTGCTACCTAAAAGATTCATCGACTAAATAATATCATAAATGATAATAGTGGGGAATTTAATTTTTTCATTTTCTAGATGCGCAACATAAATTTATCAAGGGTGGACTTTTTAAGTATACCTGATCATTTAGCAAAAGAACCACATTTTTTCTTTTGTTATTTTCTAAGCTCTCGAAGATAAGTCTTCTCAATTCTCAACGCTTGTCTGAAACAGTCTTCAGACAAGCAATGAGAATGCCAAGTGTGACCTTGGCGAAACGTCTGCACGTTCCCAACAAACGGGACACAAACGATCGAATGTACTCCCGGACTAATAGTCTAGCATATATATATATATATATATATATATATATATATATATATATATATATATATATATATATATACATATATACGGATGGTAGATAATGTTTCTAAATCATTCCGGGTGTCGATCCGTTCATTCTATGAAAAAGTTACGACGTTTCGACGACAAATCTCATTTGGCATTTTCAAGTGTTTTCCGCTTCGATTGAAGAGTCCAACTGACGTGCACGGGTCATTGTGCTCGCTCTTATAGGCGGCTGGTGACTCCGCAGAGAGTAGTTCGGTACAATTCGCGGCGCTGGGCAACGCTGTCGGGCGTCTACTAAATCTGATTGCGATGCCTGTCTTTTCTAGTAACTGTAAAATCTAGAAAGTTAAGTTGTTAAAGTTAGTTGTTCTTTTTCAACTGTGAATTTAATGTTCTTATGAAAATTTATGTAAAGTAAACATTGATTTAGTTGTTTATTAGTACCTGTAAAGCCAATTTAAATATCATCAACATATTTGTACTAGTAAACTAATGACTTAAACAACTAATGTTGATTTATCTTATTCTCTAAACTATCTACAAAAAATTTCAGCCAATAAAAAATTTACAAGATTCCTCATTATCAAACCGTCCTTGGAAAAATAAAACGTATTATCAATTCAAAGTAATTTTGATCCAAGCTAACCGAAAGTTAGCTAACTGAAAGCTCTAAAATTGCCAGTTTCACGATCAAACTAACTTTATTTTTAAGAAATAATTTGTCAACGAATTCTACTGCTTAATTTGGTGGTTAGGAAAAAATTCAGATTCTTGTTTCATTCGTCGTTTAAGGCATTATTTGAAAATAAAATGCAATATTTTGATAATCTACTTTTCATTCATAACACACGTTTCAGCATAAATTTGTTTTTTTTTTCTATAAAAAAAAAACTTATACATTAATGCCGTTTAATATCAAAGTTGAAAATAATAGCACTAATTTTTCACACTAAAACATTATAATACGCTCTAAATCATTCACGTCATTCACGTTCAAATAAGAAGCATCTGATGAATTGTTTTATTAAATAAAATGTTCAAAATATTCACCATTTGAGACATGCAAGCCTGGCGCCTTTCTAACCTTTCGTGAATACGTTGAAGCAGTCCTGGTATATTTCTAACCTGGTTGGTAGCGGCTTTTCCGTAAATAATAAACATCTCCGTAAATAAGATCCACTACAGGATTAAGGAGACCTCTTCAGCATCCGTCCAACTGTTACAGTCCTGTGCTTTCCTCCGTCACTCGGTTCCGATATACTTAATGATTTCATCGGTCCATGGTGCTTCTTTCGGTCTTCATATGGCCTACCCATCTCCACTTAAATTCCTTTACTCTTCTAATGATGGCACATACTTTCGTTTGTTTCTCTGATCCATGTGCAGGACTTTCCGTCGTCTATATATATATATATATATATATATATATATATATATATATATATATATATATATATATATATATATATATATATTACTTATTTACTTATTAAATTTACGAAAGTTATTTCCTTTACAGCCTGTATATATTGACCATTATAAAGTTAAACATTTTTAGGCAGAGATAATTGAGAAATGGGGATTCAAAGCTGAAATTTACGAACTTACCACTGAAGACGGTTATATTATAAATCTAATTAGGGGATATCGGAAAATTAAATCAAACCTTCCGCCAATTGTCTTTGGACATGGCATTGTGTCTAACGGATATACTTGGGTCAGTAGAGATAAAAAGACTCTTCGTAAGTCACCAATTTTACATAAGAAAGTAACAAATAAAGTAGTCTCTTGTCTTTAGCGTACATATTGGGAAATCGAGGTCACGAATTTTGGATTGTGAATTGGAGAGGGACTAAAATGAGCCGAGGTCATTCTAATATGTCGGATAGTGAAAAGAGTTACTGGAAATTTAGGTAAGTGTTTCAAAATATATCCGAAAGTAACGTCGAAAAAGTTTAGACTTGCGTAAATGGTCCAGTCTTAGGAAACGTCAAAGATAAAGATTAACAGTGACAGCCGCCTATTTAATTATTAAGATGCATTTAGATATCCATGCAATAGTCCATCGATTTAGAAAAAGTCGGTTTTCTGGAAAACGGTCTATCCTAACGAGATATATGAGATATATAATATAAGAGGACCTTTTCTAAGGAGACGCCCCTATGTGACGCCCTTGACTAAAATGGATAATTATTAAAACAAAAATGTTTTTCCATTCCAACTTATTGAAGTATAACGAATTCTTGCATAAACCGTTTCGAAAATATTGCGAAAAAACCATCTTCAGAGTTCCCCCTTTAACGGGCTCTAGCCATTTAAAAAAACAGTTTTTGGGATATGTTTATTGAAAGTTTTTTTTTATGTTTTAATACCCAGAGTCACCTACCAAAGTAATATATTGGTCACCTACCAAAGTAATTAATTATTAAGTAATATATTAGGCAATGTTAATAGTTGTCTAATAAGAGTGGTAATTATAAGTGATAATTTTAATTTTTTCTTAAAGACAAAATCTCGTTCAAATGTTCGCCTTGGTTTCGCCCGATGGAATGCATTCTGGGCAGTGGCGTAGCTAGGCCAGTAAAAAGAGGGCGCAAACATATTCAAATATAGTGCAATTTTAAGTTTAAGACTATTAAAAGTGCACCTTTACGGAATAATTTTCGTTCTAAAAGAGAAAATTTAAGTGTTTTGTAAGATTTATGACTGTTTTATTTGGTGTATCTGTTTATTTTATAATTAGATATTTAGATACACCCTTGATTCTGGGGACTAGCATGTAATATATAAGGGGTGGTTTTATTTAACGTGTCCGAACTTCTGGTAGGGGTCTCTGTCAAACCAGCAGTGAGTTTGTGCTCATAGTTGTGAAAATGATTCAGTACAGTCTGGAAAATTATCAAGGAACATTTAACATCAAAACAACACTGACAAATTGTCCAAATCTATTGTCAAACTCAGTGTTCTGTGCGCAAAAACTTATAGAGCACGTGAATTTTATGGTGCACATAATCATTCGATTACGATATTTAATATAAAAACAAAAACAAGACAAAAAAATGTGCGTTATGAAGAAAATATCGTCGCTGTTGTCTATGAAGATCTAAATGTTCCATTCGTCGCTGTTCGCAGCAAGCTGAGCTTTCTTATTCGACTTTGAACTGCGAATTTGAATAGTATTAATGTGGAGGAGATGGGGTTCCAACGGGACGGTGATTTATTAAAGGAACAATTCGACGAGAAAATTACTTCGAGGAATGGACCTGTTAATGAACCGCCAATATCGTGTGATTTAACGCCTTTGGAGTTACGTTAAATTTTTGATCTATGCCGATAAACTAGCAATTATCGACGCTTTGGTAGCTAACATAACTAGGATAATTGCGGACATGAGACCCAAATTGCTTGAAAAAGTAGTTGGAAAAGGACATGCGCTTTGTTCGAAGTAGCCGATTCGGACATTTGGCGAATTTGTTTTCAAACCTTAATGCTATTGAATGTTATTTCACAAAAAGTAAATAGTTAGGCACGAAAAAATTCACCACCAGATTTTCGTTTTTTTTTTAGTTTCCATGAAGTTGCCGTTTATGATTTGAAGGCAGTTCTCGAAAAAGTTTTCGAAACGACAAATAAAAAAGCTATATACATTGGTATGTCTATGGGAACAACCATAAGCTTCATATTCGCATCGTTACATCCGGATTTAGCCGACAGCCGACTAAGCAAGATTATTTCTTTGGCTCCAGTAGCATATTTAAATAATATCCCAAGCATTTTGCGTTTTGCAGTACCATTTCTCAATGTTCTAGAGGTAAGTGTAGAAAATATTCGCTAAACAAGAGGAATTCTGTAATAATTTGATTTTAATTCAACAATATTGTTCAGAAAATGTTCAAAATGTTTGTTTTACTTAACTGCCACAAACAAGAAACTAAACGCTGGCGTGAAACTTCCCAACACGTCATCTAACGAATCATATTTGACAAACATGGTTGTTTGGTCCCTTCCTGAACGATGCTAGTCAATTTACTACATGAATATGACGTCAGCCATTATAATTAATTTTGCTGGGCCATGTTGAAAAATTATTGGTTTTATAGTGGCCCAACTAACCCAGTTTAGATCTGTGTCGTCTTCCACATGCTGGGCATTTAAGGTCAGGACGATACAGAATTAGTATACGTGATCTAGATTAGTTGACTGCTAGTTTTTGGTAATCATTTCCCTGCGTGGTGCTGCCTGTTTCCTCAAGCCATTTGGGTTGGACTCTCGTTTGGCGTTTTTTTCCATTCAGATACGCTTGACAAAGACGTTTTAGCATATATGATCTGCTTCGGCATCCAACTGTTCCACATGCTCCGGAAATGCCCTTACCATCTCAGCTATGTTTTTATGATTGATGACTTTTTAAATGTCTATGCTTAAACTCTTTCAAGCACTTCTAAATCAAGGCTATTAAACCGTACTCTTGTCATTTGATTCTCGAAGATCTCAAATTACGAATTCGACAAGAAATTGCCCGTATACTTTTTATATGTAGGTAAGAAAACGTTCAAGGCTCCGTCAGACGTATCTATTACTGCCACGAAGTTTATAGTAGCCACTTTAAACAATTTTTGTAAATATTATAGTTCTTTAATAAAAAAATTTAATATAATTTTGATATTTTTTTTTAATCTAATCTCTTTCCAAGGATGCCAAATTCAAGTTGTGTTATCATTTAACAAGTTCAATTGTTCTAAAACGACTACTCCAATAAAGAAATGTGACATAACATTATTTATTTCGAATTTTCAGATTTGGTTATAATTATATTAAAAAATACGGTGTTGCCATTTAAACAAAATTGTTTTAGTAGCTGCTGAAAAAATCTGGCAACACCGGAAATAATTGTTTGTAGATTTTTATTAGTCATGTTATTTTCTACAACTTTGCTTTTGAAAATACTAGTCTATCACTTCAAATAAAGAAGTTGGCTTATGTCAAGTTTAAAAAAAATACACTGTATGTACATGTTGACAGTCAACTACAAGTTGAAATCTAATCTTCGTTTGATTGAATTTTTGATATTTCAGAATGTCATTTCTCAAAATGGACAAGCGTTGCCGGCCTTTGAAATCCCCATTCAGAAACACATGTGCGCAAACGCACCCCACCAAATGTTCTTCTGCGAAGTGCTTAAAGGTTTGGTCTTTGGTACAAATTTTGATCAAATGGATCCGGTAAGTACTCAAATACGCATTTTCCTCTCTCTTTCTTTTTCTTTGGTTATATATATATATATATATATATATATATATATATATATATATATATATATATATATATATATATATATATATATATATATATATATATATATGATCCTTTTACATAAAAAAGGAGCACAGGAAGATTTAAAGAACTACCGTCCAATAAGCCTCCTATCAGTAATGTACAAAGTTTTCACTAAGATAATTTCTAAAAGAATATTAAAAAAACTGAATGACGCACAACCAAGAGAACAAGCAGGATTCAGAAGTGGGTTCAGTACAATGGATCACATCCAGGTTGTACAGCAGGTCATAGAAAGGCACAACGAATACACAATGCCACTGTGCTTGGCTTTTATCGACTACGAAAAAGCATTTGATTCTATCTCAAAGCATGCGATAATTGATGCACTGTTTAGCCAAGGTGTAGAGAGAGCCTATGTAAACCTATTAGAATCGATATATGATTGAGCTACAGCCACAATTCACCTTGATGATCTTGAAGTGGGAATTAATGTAGAACGAGGTGTACGGCAGGGTGACGCTATATCGCCTATTCTTTTCTCGGTTGGCCTTGAAAAAGTATTTCGGAAACTGGATTGGGAACAGGATGGGGTAAAGATTAATGGTGCAAACTTAAACCATCTTAGATTTGCAGATGATATTATTCTCATTTCACAAGATCCAAGAGCTGCAAAAACGCATACAAGAACTGCAAAGGGCTGTCGAACCATTTGGCTTGAAAATAAACCTGAAAAAGAGTCAGGTTATGTTCAATAACTTCGCTCAGGGCAGAAGAATTTCAGTTTTGGGAAGGGATTTGGAGATTGTGGACAGCTTTGTATATCTTGGACAGAGGATTTCAATGGAGGGGAATACCACCCGGGAGGTGGAACGGCGTGTTAAATGTGGCTGGCAGGCATTTGGTAGGCTCAACATAGTGTTTAAGAGCAGACTCCCACTTTGCCTGGAAAGAAAAGTCTTCGATCAGTGCGTTCTACCCGATATAACATACGGAAGTGAAACCTGGACAATCACATCGCAATCAATTCAAAAACTTCGGGTGGCACAGAGGGGAATGGAAAGATGTATGCTTGGCATTACAAGACGAGACAGAAAGTCCTGCGCATGGATCAGGGAACAAACAAAAGTCTGTGATATCATTGGAAAAGTAAAACAATTGAAATGGAGAAGGGCAGGCCATCTCAGGGCACCGACATGTGTTCTCTCGTTAAGAATAGGAAGATCCCATCCATATACTTTTTCACCGACTTCCTGTCGGATGGCGTATATATGCAGTGTTAGAATTCTTTGAACTGCGTCCAATGAGAAAATATTGCTGAGTGTTATCAGATACCAAATGCTGTTAAATGTGGCTAACAGGCATTTGGCTGGCTCAACATGGTGTTTAGGAACAAACTACAATTTTGCCTGAAAAGAAATGTATTTGAGTCTGTTAGCATTTCAGCGGGTGCTTTAGAAGGAGTCTGATTTGGTTATTAAGAAGAAAATAGTTCAAGAAGGACTTTCAGAAATTTATCACGTATGGGGCATTTCACGTGAAGCGGACAACGGAAAATGCTTCGTGAAATGCCCCGTATGTAAAAAGAATAGTCAACATAGAGTCTGTGCTACGCCTTATTAGATTGTGAAATTGCTATAGTAACAGTTATTTGTATAATTATGATGTATGTGGAAAGAATAGTCTACGTAGAGTCTGTGCTAAGCTCCACCAGAGTGTGAGATAGCTCTATCATATTGCTATAGTCCTTTATATAAAATGTTTTATTGCTGTTCACTGTTCCAGTAACCGAAAGTCTAAACTATGACAGTTCGAGTTTGGGAATGATAGAGCATTACGCAGAAATAATTAAATCTAAAAGATTCATTCCCTATAACTATGGTGAACGATTTATTCAAAAGTAAATATTCTTTTATATCTCAGTGTTGCAGAACTTATTTGGATCCATTTTTTTCCTAACTTGTAGTCATTTTTAAGTGTCACCTTTCAGCTTTAAAGTGAGGTTATAATGTACGAACCTAATGTGAATGTGAGCGGAAAAACGCTTCGAAAAACAATATTTTAGACAGCTAAAAAAATGGCTATGGAAGCTCAGGATTTAACTTTGGTCGCTTCGGGAGATAATGTTGTTTTGTACTGTACCAAACAGTACTGTTCAGTGCAGTAAAGAGTAATGCCTACAATTGCAAACTGTTGATTGTGACTTAAATGAAGTTGATCGCCAAAAACGACAAAAAAGGGGGTGATGAATAGTTGGAAGAAAACTCTTGTTCATTGTTAGAGTTCAGACAGCAACTTGAAGTAATACCACAGATCATTAGTTAAGGTTTACTCAAGCTAGGGAGCAGCTGGGGGTCGTGTATTTGCTCCAATCTGGTCAAACGGTCACTGTTGACCGTTATCGTCACCCTTATAACTCACCCGACGTACTCTCCTGACTTGACTCCTTAGGTTTTCCATTTCTTCCGTTCGCTGCAGCATCACCTGTTTGATAGGCGCTTAATATATCTTGTTTTTTTCGATGTAGGATTTGATTGTTGTTTGTGAGAGTGAAGGAGGTTACTTCCAAGCTTCCTTTTTTTTACCAATAAACATTAAAAGTAGTCAGAACGGGAAGGCCTTGAAGTAAGTTGATAATAAAATATACAAGAGTTGCTGTTTGCGTATACGGAATAATAAATAATAAATTATAGTTTAAACAAAAATAAAAAATACGCTTTAATGGTAAACCCAACTAAAAAGTAAAAAATAATTTTTAGTATAAGAATTTTCTCGTTCATCACTTTAATCTTATGCTAAAAATTATTTTTTACTTTTAAGTTCGGTTTACCATTAAAGCGTATTTTTTATTTTTGTTTAAACTATAATTTATTTTTCATTATTTAGTTATATCAGGTACAAAAGGGTGTTTTTTTAGTTTTTCTGTTGTTGTAATCGTGTCTCAGGCTCCCTCTCCGAAAGCAAATCCTTGATCCTGACGATCCTGTTCAGGATAATGGGACGAACTTATTAAATTATTGTATTGTCATCGGTCCTTGATAAGTGCAAAGTTTCAATTTAATCTGACGTTTTGAAGTGGGTGAAAAGGACGTTCAAAGACGTTAGGTTCAAGGACGTTAAAAAGAAATATTTATCATTGAAAATGGTTTTATTGTTTTTCAATATATTTTCCGCGACGATCGACACACTTTTGCATACGTTTGAACCAATTTTCACGGCACTTTTTCCATTCCGATTGAGGTATCTCTAAAACGTGCATTTTGAACGTATCAACGGCTTCTTTTCAACAAAAACCAATCATTGGGTGCCAAATCAGGACTGTACGGCGGATGACCCATCAATTCGATATTTTCATTGGTTAAATATTAAGTTATGACCACCAAGGTTCCATGTGTGAAACGTCGGGTTGTCATGGTGAAGAATGATTCTGCTTCGCTGGTTTCTTTTTTTTTATTATTCAAAGACTTCTGGCAAACAAATGGTTGTATAATATTCAGAATTGATCGTTCTTATGATTCTCTAGTGGTAGTGTAGCCACTTTTTGCGCGAACAACTTTTGTTGGGTCTGGCTCACTTTGAAAGACTCATACAGTCGATTGCTGTGTGCTTTCAGGTTCATACGCCTATGTTGATGTTATATATGGCTTTTGACGCACCACGATTGTATTTTTTGAGATTTCTTTGCACCAATTAGTCAAGTTATGCGGAATCCAACGCGCACAAATCTTTTTCACGGCTAAATGTTCACGTAAAATCTTGTGTTTGCTTGTCATACAAATGTCCAGAGATGCCTCAATCTCTTTTCTGCCACAATCCGAACTTTTCTCTCTGGAGTTGTGCGAAATCGTTGGGTTACACAAATAAATCGTAAACACTCAAAGACCTTAAAGCGAACATTATTTGTGTAACTTGTGGCAAAATAATCAAAAATTGGTATTGCTGAATAGCGTTTTTTTTTAATCCAGAAGCGGTCATTTGCATGATATTATTTTAAAATAAAAATACCACGCACCAAGATTTAAAATAAAAACAATCACGTTGATATCTCTTATCTTATAGTTCTTATTTGATATTATTCCCTTTACAAAACATTTTTCTTGCAGCTCACCCTTCCTGTAACAGAAAGCCTAAACTATGACAGCTCCAGCTGGGGAATGATAGAGCATTATGCCGAAATAATTACAACTAAAAGATTCATTCATTATAACAATGGTGAAAGAAGAAATATTGTTAGATATGATCAGTTACAACCCCCATCTTATCCTATCAAAAATATTACGGTTCCTATAACATTTTTCGTTGGCCAGAATGACTACCTGGCTACAGTTGAGGTCTGTATAAATTTTACTCCGTTAGATTTTTTTTTTACTCACATAAAATTCAATTTGATATAGAATACCAAGCGTTTTTACAGTGAGTTAAATAAGACAATAAGATGCGGTTATCACGTTATAACAGATAAGAACTGGGACCATGGAAATTTCTTAGAAGGCAAGGACATAAAGACTCTTTTGTATCCTATGGTTTTAAGTGCTATAAAAGCAAATGTTAATGATATTTGTACGGAAGATTTGTAAAATAATATACATGAAATATATTCTTTTGCATCTAAATGTTGCAGAAATGTTTGGATCAAACTTTTTTCCCGACGTGTAGTTATTTTTAAGTTTTTATTTTTCATATTTAAAGTGGGGTTATAATGCACGAACCTACTGTGAATGTGAGGAAAAACGCGATGTCGTTTGCAATATTTAAAGCAGCTAAAAAAGTGCAATGGGAGCTCAGGATTTGACTTTTGTCCCTTCAGGAGCTAATGTTGTTTGGTACAATACCTCAGTTCTTCCATTGGAATCTTCGCTGTGAAACACTAAACTCAAAGTGATTTACCACTAAACACCAAATCACTTTTTGAAACTGATGATTTCATCTAATTCTAAAACTAAACTATGTTCTATTTATATGATAAACCTACCTAATAAAGCGTGTAAAAATCATGAACCGTGAAACTTACTAAGCCTTAGATTAATAATTGAAAAGTTGACTGAACGGGATAGGCCCTTTATCGCGGTTCATGATTTTCCTGCACTTTTCTATTTGAATGCTTTCATATGCATCCAAAGCCCTATTGTTATTTACACTTTTTACGAGTCTTAAATTTCTAACAACTATATTGTGGTCATGCTTAACACTACATTTTTCACTTCTCCCGTACCTAATGTGGGCAATGTGTTCTTTAAATCTCGTTAATATTGATCTTTTTGTTTGCCCAATATTTCTTCGATCACAATCTTGACAACTAATTTCGTAAATCCCCGACTTTTCCTGTTGCTCTACTTTATCCTTTGGATTGTCCAGGACTTCTCTTTATTTATTATATGGTTTGAATACAACCTTAATGTCCACTTTTTTAAAATTTTGTCTAACCCTCGTGTTAATAGGACATCAAATCGGTATTACCATGAATTTACTTTTGTTCTGATCCTTTTGAAAAGTCGAAGAGTTTCAATAATTTTCTACACTTATGTTTTCTGATTAATTTATCTACAATCTCCTTAATTAATTTTAATTCTTTCTTATAATTATCTTCGTTTAAAGGAAAATTTATTAATCTATTTACCATAAAATTTAAACTAGCCATCTTATTTTGGAAGCTATAATTCGAATCATTAGGAATGTATCTCGAAGTGGTCATGTTTTTCCTAAAAATATCAAAATCTAACCTAGTTTTATTATTTCTACTGACTAAAACATCCAGAAATGGTAAACTATAGTTGTTTTCAAGTTCATGAGTAAATACTATGTTTTGGGAACTATTTAAGTTCTTAATAAAATCATCTAAGTTTTAATTTTTTAAATCGACGTCCACATATCTTAACGTCATCCACATATCTTAACCATACCTTCGGAAAGTTATTGAATTCATCTTTCGCCTCTGATTCAAATATGCTCATGAATAAGTTGGCTAAGAGCGGTGACAGGGTTGCTCATTGCCGTTCCTTCTTGTTGTTCGTAAAACCTGTTATTAAGCTGAAAACAATTTTGCTTCATACATAATTTTATTAAAGAGATGTACTCAGAAACAATATTGTTATTAAAACCGTCTAATCGGGACCCTGGGAAACAACGATGATACGTCAAGGAAACCAAGACCTCTCCTTCCTGTAGATGTGTGTTTTTGACTCTTTCTATGAATTTTGTTGAATTTATCACAGTACAGGAAGGTAGATGGTTTGGTAGATTTTCAAATCCCTTTGTTAACCATTTTGCCAAGTTGTATGTTTGAGAATCAATGGCTGATACAATATTGACAATTTTGGATTCGAAATATGTAGTTTGTTTTTCAGAGAAGGAGAAATAAGGCTGTTGTAAGATTTCAACGTATCTCTGACTTCGTTAACCATTTTTGACAACAGATTTCTAGGTAATCGTTTCTATGGACCGTCTTGAATTAACTTTTCAACGCGTTCAAAATAATCACATTTATCCATCACTACAACCTTATTTTCCCTTTCTCAGCTTATAAATAAAAACAATCCTTTTCTCGTAGACGCTTGACAATCTTAGAAATATTTGGCATATTTTGATTTTTATTTAAAATATTTTTTCCAATTTTGCCTTTACGTTACTCTCTGATGGAAGCTTTTGAGGACTTCGGCAATTGTATAATGCCAGTTTCAATACCGGCTACCATATCGTCCGAAGCGCTACGGGGTGCCAGCAAAACAACATTGAGGCCTTTATTTAAGAGATCTAGTTCTGGATTGTCGAACGTCTGTGTTGAAAGATTTTCTACTATATTGCTCTTTTCTGGAATATGTTCTTTCGACTGCTCAATTTTGAGTTTTTTGAATTTTTATTTAAAGATGACATTTTTTTAATGGATTTACTATTTATTTCTGGGAAAATATTCCTTTGGAAAGTGCACCAACACATGTAGAACATGAATGTTGATCTCATGATAATGATTTTATTAAGAACTTAAATAGTAAATCCCAAAACATAGTATTCACGTATAAACTCGAAAACAATGATAGTTTGCCATTTCTAGATGTTTTAGTCAGTAGACATAATAAAAATAGGTTTGATTTTGATATTTTTAGAAAAAACACCATCACTTCGAGATACATTCCTAATGGTTCGAATCATACCTTCCAAATTAAGATGGCTAGTATACATTTTATGGTAAATAGATTAATCAATTTTCCTTTAAACAGAGATAATTATAACAAAGAATTAAAATTATCAGGATTAAAGGATCAGGACAAAAGTAAATTCATAGTAATACTCTTTGATACCTAATTAATACGAGGGCTAGACAAAATTTTGAAAAAAGTGGACATTAAGGTTGTATACAAACCATATAATAATTTAAGAGAAGTTCTGGATAATCCAAAGGATAAAGTACGCCAACAAGAAAAGTCGGGAAGGTACGAAATTAGTTTAGAATCGAACATGACCAAAATATAGATATTAAAAATATAAGACTCTTAAAAAGTGTAAATAATAATAGGACTTTGGATGCATATGAAAGCATTCAAACAGAAAAATGCAAGAAAATCATGAACCGCGATAAAGGACCTATTCCGTTCAGTCAACTTTTCAATTATTAATGTAAGGCTCAGTAAACTTTGCGGTTCTTGATTTTTACACGCTTTATTAGGTATGGTTATCATAAAAATAGAACATAGTTTAGTTTTAGAATTAGATTAAATCATCTCCCGATGATGCTAACATGGTTAGCGAAACGTGCGTCGAGAAGTTTCAAAAAGTGATTTGGTGTTTAGTGGTAAATTTCTTCGGGTTCAGTGATACAGTACTAAAAGTAATGCCTACAACTGCAGACTGTTGATTTTGACTTAAATGATGTTGATCGACATTACTAAATATTTACTCAAGGCAGGGAGCAGTTGGGCGTCATGTATTTACTTCAATCTAAGTAATGTCTGAATGATTGTGGCGTGAAAGATCGCACTAAACTAAACATAAATACAATTTTGGAATTATTAACTCTGGGCTAAAAAACCACATATTTTCAATTAGAAAATGATTATTATCAACAAAATTTCGGAATGGCAATGGGTTCTTCGCTTTCTCCTTTGACGAGTAATATCTTTATGGAGGAACTCGAGAATGACATATTAAATAAATCTCTTAAAAAGCCATTAATTTGGCTTAGATATGTTGATGATATTTTTGCTATATGGCAACATAGCATTGACGATCTAAATATTTTTTTATAAGATATAAATTCTCGAGAGCCTACAATTAAGTTTACTTCAGAGATGGAGAGGGAGATTAAATTGCCATTCCTCGACCCTTTAATATTAAAACAAAGCAACACATTAAAAACTACAGTTTATAGAAAACCGACAAACACAGATAGGTTTCTCAATTTCTTTTCAAATTATTCAAAATCGGTCAAAATAGGAGTCATTAAAAGTTTATATGACAGAGCAAAACTTGTTTGTACCGACAGTGATACACTACAAAAAGAAACAAATCACATAAAAGACATTTTAATAAAAAACAATTACCCAAAAATTTTTATAGATAAATCGTTTAAAAATGTTGATACTAGACAAAACAGACAAGTTATTAATAACAATAATAATAACTCTCAAACAATTAACCTGACAATTCCTTATATCCGTGGTATTTCTGACACAATTAAAAGAGTAGGAAGTAAATACAACATAAGAACGACATTTAAAACAAAAAATAGTCTTAGATCTCTATTAACAAAGACTAAACCAAACAATATACAACAAAATACCAAAAATGTAGTTTAAAAAATTCCTTGCGAATATGGCAAATTCTATATAGGTGAGACATCTAGACCGTTAGATATTAGAATAAAAGAGCGTGCCAAGAGCGCCAAACTGTCAACCATACGACGTCACGTGTCTCTCGGGACCGGTTTCTAGTCTTTCAGCCGTCATCAGCCGAGCTCTAGACGAACGCAAGGAAAGCAGTTCGGTGGCACCACGTGGAGAATGGGTGAAATATTTCTGTAATATTTTTCCTCCACGGTTCCGTTACTCTACCTTGTGGGCATACCTGGTACTATACCCGAGGTTCCAGGCAGAATGTTACGAGCGGTCCTGACTGCTACGAGCATTCGCCGTATGATGGCGTGAGTTGTGTGCGATCACGACTCGTCATTAAAATGGCCAGTTGATCTGGTCTGGCCCCGATTGCCTCTCCGAACTGCTTTCCTTGCGTTCGTCTAGAGCTCGGCTGATGACGGCTGAAAGGCTGGAAACCGGTCCCGAGAGACACGTGACGTCATATGGTTGACAGTTCGGCGAAGGCGATCGGTGGCACCACGTGGAGAAAGATTTCTCCACGGTTCCGTTACTCTACCTTGTGGGCATATATATATATATATATATATATATATATATATATATATATATATATATATATATATATATATATATATAGAGAGAGAGAGAGAGAGAGAGAGAAGATTTGTAAAATGAAATATATACATATTAAAAGATGTATTAAAAAAAAATTAAATATTCTTAATGACAATAAGTACAGTTTTGGTTTCACCAACTCAATGGTTGACGTATTTCGGGCATGGAGACGTTTCGTTTTTTGGCAGTAGTGGCCACTTCCTGTTCTTCCAGTTCCTTGTAGTATAATATGTTGTATAGCCACAGTAAAAAGGAAATACCTGAAAAAATACGATATGAGATGCGTAAATAAACTAACCAGACTGGTGGCTTAGAGTTCGATCTGGCAACACTCAATGCGAGTTTGAACTCCCTAGAGTCACTTGGTCAGCAATTTTTTTCGTGACAGGATTTTTCAGAATGCACGGTTCACAAAATTCAGTGCTACGGACTATCAAATGAATCTAGGGAGTTCCCAAATGAGTAATGCCAAATCGATCGCTACTTCACCAGTCTCATTACAATCTTTAAACACCTCGTATGTCTTATTTTTATATTAAGGATAGAAAATATTTACAAGACTATCAAGAATATTATGAAATCATTGTCAGTTTTCTTCGACAATTAAAAAATTTTACTTTTTGCGTGACATTGATGAAGTGACAGTGATAAAATTGGATTTTCTGAGCTTTATTTGCTTAGAACAAACATTAAATGGTTTTTAACGCATTAATAGTGAGAGTTTAATCTTACCTATGCAAAAAATGGTAACGAACAAACCTAGAAAGGCGGTACCAATCAAGTGTGTTGCGAAGAGTAGCATAATAACTCCTGATATAATTAATAATCCAATGGACATTTCTAAGGCCACCGTGATTATATAGGGTAGAATGAAATATCGTTTTTCCTAAAAGAAAAAGAAATAATAAAAAAAAGAAATAAATAATAATCGCAAAAGAAAGATTAAATCATCTCCTGATGATGCCAACATGGTTAGCGAAACGCGCGTCGAGAAGTTAAGAGAAGAGTAGCGCGTAGAGAATAGTAATAAAATGATTTGGCGTTTAATGGTTAAATCTCTTTGAGTGTAGTGTTTGCATCGAATGTTTAAACAGAAGAATTGAAATAATAATGTTTTAAGTTTTCTTTGAGGCCATTTAACGTATTATGTAATCCTTTTCGTCAAAAGAAATGATTATAGGGCAATTTCATATTGTGACATAAAATTATATTAATATCTGATGGTGTAATGTCGGGATTCTTTGGTGGATTTAGTATAATAGTGTGAGTGAGTGATCTTAAATAGAGCAGTGCGACTGGTTTGCTTTTTCTTTGAAGGGAAGACATGCCATCATCTGATGCGTACCCAGTACGAGTTTGAACTCCGTAGTCAGTTGATGGACCCGTAGACATTTTTTCGCGAATCAGATTTTTCAAGAGGGTTTTGAAAATGAGCGTGAACATGTTTAATGTGTCATCTCGTGAAGTTCAGAACTCAAATTAAAAAAATAACAACAATATTTTACGGTAACTTGATTTGTTGTTGTTTTCCACTGTTTGACTCGTTTTTACAACCAAATTCGACATCATTCCCAATCAATTCTTCTATGGAACCTTTGGTGTGAAACACTAAACTTCTTCTTAATAATTTAATCTTAGATTAAATTATCTCCGGATGATGCTAACATGGTTAGCGAAACGTGCGTCGAGCAGTTCAAAAAAGTGTTTTGGTGTTTAGTGGCAAATCTCTTCTCTTTAAATCTTCTTTAAAATTTTGTTCATTAGGCAAATTCATTACAAAAAAGAATCACTGAGAAATTTGTCTCCGTTTGGTTTTTTGTTTTTACTCAGTGATTCTTTCTTTAAATAAGAACAGGTATTTTTGATATTTTTTGAGTTTTAGATAGTGGCGAAAAACCCAAATAAAGAAAAAAAATATATGAACACTTAGATTGCCAATGTTATTATTTTTGAAATGGTTAAGTCTCCTACGGGTATGGTTTACAGTATTATGGGCTGTTATGATTTCTTGATAGTTCACTAGATCGATCGTTTGGCATTTATGGAGGTGTTGTCTCTGACGGTGCTCTAGTACTCGCTTGATCTGCATTCGGCAAGCAGTCAAGTCAAGTTTAGCTTAACTTTGCACAACTTTTTGCAACAATTTTCTGTATAACTTCTCATATAAGTCCAGTCGAAAACTACGACAGGAAATACATAATCTATTCTCTCACATAATTTTACTGATGTTTAAACACAGCGGAAAAAGTTTTCGAATTATGTGTGTGCTACTAAAACAATTATGTTAAAAAACCTACCTTAAAAGTGCCCCATACGAATAAACTGTTGGCAATTATAGATAGCAAAATATATGCTAAAAGAATACCAAAAAATATTAGTATGATCTTTAGGTCATCTTCAAAACCAGATATAAGTTTTGATAAAAATCCTGTGAGAATAATCCTCCATATCTAAAAAAGAAAAAAATAAATCTCGGAAACCATAAGACATACAGAAATGATTAAATTAGAAAAAAGTTGTGCCTTACTGAACTTTGCAACGACGCGTTTTCAAATTTTACAAATTATGAATATTTCCGAAGATATATCGGAAAAACCGAATAATCGCGATGTAGAATTTATTCGTCTCGAGATTCTATTTGATGAGATATGTCAAAATAAATTTAATATTTTCATGGACACTTTTTTTTCTTCTACAAGGTGGTGTAATTAGATAAGGGATGATATTATATTAACAAAAAAAAAATTAACATGATTTGCAATTACATCGAGAGTCCTAAGAATTTTAGGCAGGCACAGCTGCAATCTTTTTAAAAATATCCCGAACGGCACCAACCGAATGAATCCATTTTACAAATAGTATTTAATTAATAATTATCATTAATTTAATCATCTCTGTATCCCTTATGGTTTCCAATCATAAGGGAAACCGTGTCTACATCATGTACACATGTACTTAACATGAAAGTGGTGAAGGCGATGGCAAAAATATTTTGGTAATATAATTACGCGTGCTTTGAAATATAATATTGAAAATGTTAGCCATATTAGATGCTCACTTGTTATTTAACAGTCATTAATGTCAGAAAAAATCGAAGATCGAGTCGTTATTAAATTCTTGCATTTCAAAGGCAATATGCTTAAGCAAATTGAAGCCGAAAGTTAATTTATGTAAGTACTATACGACATATTATATAAGTTATACACGACATATTACACATTTACTGGTGAAGATGTATCATAATTGAATAATCTCCTGTTGATGTTAACATGATTAGCAAAACGTGCGACGAGAATTTAAAAAAATGTTTTTTAACTAAAAAAATGTAATTTAATTAAGAAGAACCATCACTATATGTTTCTATACAAATTTTATCAATTATTTTTAAAACTAAATATCGTCATTTTAATTAGTCATTTAGCCTTTAAACATAATTTAAAATAAATATACCTAATAACCAATATCAATGAATTTCCCTTTTGTAAGTATTGTCAGAGAGTAAACTTAAAATACCAAACAAGATAAGGCAATGAATATTACTTTTCTCGAAAAACAGTTACAGTTTTTTAAGTTTGATTTAATAATAAATAATATTTAACTTTATTTATACACACTAAAAATATATTAATTTTTAAATTAAACGTCTTTCTGGTACATCACGAGGTCGAACAGAATGTATTTAACGTTTCTAAGATGCTTTTATTAAAAAGAAATTCGTAAACTGGAGACTTATAACTTCATTTCAAATCTAAATTGTTCCTTAGGTTTATTATTGCGTACGAAGAATCATAATAAAAGTTCATGATTGTCAGGATGTTGTCAGTTGTCAAAATTCAATCGCAAAAATGACACATAACTTGCCTACGAGACCGAAGATACCCCTTTATTGTAAACGCGAAAGTTCCGGCATCATCGTGTTTTTTAAGACAGCGTAATTGTGAGGGAAGAGGTATATGCACCTTGAAAGTAGTTGTGACCGCTAGGAGGCCATAAATCTCTCCAAAGGGCGGTATATCATCTAGATGTTTCCTCTTAAATACTTACAAAAACTTTGTCTTTTCAAATTTTCATTCAATATTTTTGTGAAAAATCAAGTTTGCTATGAGACAGATAAGAAAAAAATGTTATGATACACTTTTTGTAGAGAATAATATTCTGCGTTGAAGAATTATTGAAGTATTTAAGTTTAATTTTGCACAGCACGGCACTAATTATTTTTTAACTTAATTAGTAGCAAAATTCTATAACTCCGCCACTGGCTGCTTGAAGGACTTGATATTCTCTCAAATTATGGGAACCGGAGGAGTGATGATGTGTATTAAATTTGGTTACAATATTTTTCCTTATGCGGATGATTTTACATCCATACAATTACATTTTATTGAATTTAAAAAAAAATGAATTCAACCCATTGTAGAATTGGACAAAAATGTCTGGCAGAGGATTTTATTAACACCCTCTATATATATATATATATATATATATATAGAGGGTGTTATATATATATATATATATATATATATATATATATATATATATATATATATATATATATATATATATATATATATATATATATATATATACACATATATACATGTTTCTAAATCATTCCGGGTGTCGATCCGTTGATTCTGTGAAGAGTCACGACGTTTCGCCAAAGTCGAATTTGGCATTTTCAAGTGTTGTCCGCTTCGACTGAAGAGTCCAACTGGTCCAAGAATTGGACATTGCAATGAGACAACAGTTATATATGTGTTAATATATATATATATATATATATATATATATATATATATATATATATATATATATATATATATATATCCCCTTTGTGGATTAGACCTTGACGTGGTAAAGGGGTTTGAGTAGGGCAATGAAGCATTGAGCTATGCCGTCTGGAGTCTATGCTCCTGGGAGGGTCACCCCTGGCGGACAGGTTAAGGCGGAGGCCTCAGACTAACATGATCCAAAATCTGCCAACCCGCATTGGACCAGCGTGGCAGATTACGGTCCATACCTTCAACTTGGTATTTCAATATGTTGAAATATGACAGTACAACCTCAAACACGGCCCTCATTCCCCGGAGGCCAAGTGGCAACTACCTACGGCAGCGGGAAGACCTGCCCCAAGGCAGAGGGTGCTAAGAATCACCGGGTTAGATCAGGCTGCCATTGGAATTTTGACATTGCAACGTTAAATATACGGACTATGAAAACAGAGGCCCGATTGCAAGAACTGTTAATCGAACTTGACAACATACATTGGGATATTATTGGGCTCTGTGAAATACGAAGGAAGGGTGAAGAGTTAATCAAACTGGAACCAACTGGACACGTACTCTACACTCGAGGTACGGAAAATGGCCGATGTGGCGGAATTGGATTCCTCATCAATCGAAAGCTGAAGGACAGTGTGGTAAAATTTGAAAGTACATCCGACCGATTAGCCCAATGCGTCGTTCAGCTGAATAAAAAGTTTAGGCTTCAAATCGTCCAAGCTTATGCACCAACTATAAGCCATAAAGATGAGGAAATTGAGGAATTTTATGATGATGTGGCCCAGCTTTTATACAAGGAGAAATGTAGGTACAAAATCCTGATGGGTGATTTTAATGCCCGAATTGGAACAACAAGAACAGACGAAAATGCAACTGGCCCATATGGAACTGGTGAGCGAGACAATAGAGGTGACAGATTAGTTGATTTTGCTGAAGAACAAGAACTATATATTATGAATTCATTCTATAAGAAAAATATCAGCAGAAAATGGACATGGAAAAGTCCATCTGGGCTCACAAGCGAAATTGACTACATCATGACCAACGATAAAACAATATTTACCAATTGTACTGTCCTTAACAATTTTAATGTTGGAAGTGACCATCGAATGGTACGAGCAAGGGTTCGGATTGACTGTCGAAAAGAGCGCGAAAGAATGGTAAGATCAAAGAAGGGCAAGGTGGATTCTGGAAAACTGCTGGAGAGAGGAAGCGATTTTGAGATTGCTTTGTCAAACCGGTTTGCTGCGTTACAAGATCCAGAGGACGTGGAAATATCAGTTCAATATGAAGAAATCGCCAACAATGTACTTCAAACGGCTGCTTCAATAGCACCAGAGGAAAAATGTCTCAAACAAACAAAAATCTCCAGTGAGACCATTGATTTAATGAAGAAACGGCGAGCAATGAGAAAGGCAGGCAGTCCTTTTGGCAGGGTCGAGTACACTGAGCTCTGCAAAACTATAAGAAAACGTATCAGAGGACACGCGCCGATTCAATATGCAGCTAGTGCAAAAAACCCTGGAAGAAAACAAAGGAATTAACAAAGCTAAACAGAAGCTGAGAAACAAAAGAACGCAAATATATGCTTTAAAGCGTGAGGATGGCACAGTGTGCAGGACGCGTACCCAAATGTTAGAGATTGTCAGAAGGTTTTATTCCCAGTTATATGAAGATCAGAGCCAGTCAGGGACAGCAAAAAACACGGAATAACAATATATAATGCCAGATATCCTAGTGGAGGAAGTAACAAATGCTATAGAATTGATGAAGAACGGCAAGGCTCCAGGAAAGGATAGTGTAACTGTCGAAATGCTAAAAGCTGGTGGTCGGACGTTACATAAAACACTGGCAAAATTATACTCAAAATGCCTCAAAGAACAAAATGTACCAGACTTATGGAAAAATGCAGAAGTGATCCTTTTACATAAAAAAGGAGCACAGGAAGATTTAAAGAACTACCGTCCAATAAGCCTCCTATCAGTGATGTACAAAGTTTTCACTAAGATAATTTCTAAAAGAATATTAAAAAAACTGAATGACGCACAACCAAGAGAACAAGCAGGATTCAGAAGTGGATTCAGTACAATGGATCACATCCAGGTTGTACAGCAGGTCATAGAAAGGCACAACGAATACACCATGCCACTGTGCTTGGCTTTTATCGACTACGAAAAAGCATTTGATTCCATCTCAAAGCATGCGATAATGGATGCACTGCTTAGCCAAGGTGTAGAGAGAGCCTATGTAAACCTATTAGGATCGATATATGATGGAGCTACAGCCACAATTCACCTTGATGATCTTGAAGTGGGAATTAATATAGAACGAGGTGTACGGCAGGGTGACGCAATATCGCCTATTCTTTTCTCGGCTGGCCTTGAAGAAGTATTCCGTAAACTGGATTCGGAACAGGATGGTGTAAAGATCAATGGTGCAAACTTAAACCATCTTAGATTTGCAGATGATATTATTCTCATTTCACAAGACCCAGAGGAGCTGCAAAGACGCATACAAGAACTGCAAAGGGCTGTCGAACGATTTGGCTTGAAAATAAACCTGAAAAAGAGTCAGGTTATGTTCAATAACTTCGCTCAGGACAGAAGAATTTCAGTTCTAGGAAGGGATTTAGAGATTGTTGACAGCTTTATATATCTTGGGCAGAGGATTTCCATGGAGGGGAATACCGCCCGGGAGGTGGAACAGCGTGTTCAATGTGGCTGGCAGGCCTTTGGTAGGCTCAACATAGTGTTTAAGAGCAGACTCCCACTTTGCCTGAAAAGAAAAGTATTCGATCAGTGCGTTCTACCCGTTATGACATACGGAAGTGAAACCTGGACACTCACATCGCAATCAATTCAAAAACTTCGGGTGGCACAGAGGGGAATGGAAAGATGTATGCTTGGCATTACAAGACGAGACAGAAAGTCCTGCCCATGGATCAGGGAACAAACAAAAGTCTGTGACATCATTGGAAGAGTAAAACAGTTGAAATGGAGATGGGCAGGCCATATAGCGAGGCGATGGGACGACAGATGGACCAAGGCAATCCTGGAGTGGATACCGCTTGATCGCAAACGTCCGCGAAGAAGACCGAAAGCACGATGGATTGATGACATCGTTAAGTATATTGGACCCGAGTGGCAGAGGAAAGCCCAGGACCGTGAAGGTTGGAAGCATGCTGAAAAGGCCTTCATCCTGCAGTGGATCGATGCGGGCTGATGATGATGATGATGATGATATATATATATATATATATATATATATATATATATATATATATATATATATATATATATATATATATATATATATATATATATATATATATATATATATAAACAGGGGGAGGGTAGTCTTGACCAACTCGTTGAATAAAGCGATTATCAATTTAAAAAACTCTTTTTTCACAAACGTCGAGCTTGAGGAAATATATTGTTTCCTTTTTCAAGGGTGCAAAGCAAGTTCAACGGTTTCAACAGTGTTTTTAAAGTCTGATAATAAATCATGATTTTCACACCACATCTTGAATTAAAATTTTAATGTAATAAAATCGGACAAACAGAAGATTGACCTGATGCTTTTTAATAACATGAGCCAAATTTATTTATTTATTTATTTATTATAAAAATATTTTAATGGGAATAATTTGGTAATGGGCAATTCGAGAAACCAGAGATGGAAATGTCTTTTAATTTGCGCATTGTTGTATTTGAAATTTGCGTGTTACACCAGAGGGCCTTTTTTTATTTTCCTGTAGATTTGCTAGATTTACTTTTAAAAAAACTAGATACTTCTTACCAATCCAATACATCCTGAAATATATGCCACGAGTTTTAAATTACACAGTTCCCCAGAACACAGTTTAGCAAACCAATCACAATTTAAAGGCATCTTGGTTAGTACTGTACTGAAACCAGTTTAGGTCTAAAATTATCTTATCGCAATGTTTACACACACTTTATGCGAGACAGCTGAACACCTACTTTTTGCCGATATAATTTTTCATAATAAGAATGAGATAATACATGAAATATTGATGAAATTGTCACTTATATTTTTAAGAAATTTAATGATTAACTGGAACAAGTGGATAAGTAGAAATTGATGTCTTAATAATTAATTTGTCAAAATGTTTTATCACTTGGATATAGATTTATTGTGGATGCGTGTTTTACTCACGATTTTTCTGAGTTTAAACATGTTACTCTAAACAAATTAAGAAAAGTTGTGTTTAGTTTAAAAAACCGAAGTACGAGTGACAATTACGATAAGGTTAATAAAAAAAAAAAAAATGTGTCATCGGTTATCCTTTATTGTACTTAATTAATACAAACGAATACATTTCCTGAGGATTTAAAAACCAGCATTATTGTACCAATTCCAAAAATACCAAAGCCTAGTGTACCAAGTGACTTTAGACCAATTAATTTATTACCTGTTGTTGATAAAATCATTGAGACTATAGTATGTACAGAGTTGAAAACTTATTTTGAAACCGATAAATTGTTATTTTCTGCTCAATCAGGGTTTAGGACAAAACATTCTTGTGAGACGGCTATTCAGTATGTCTGCGCAACATGGAGGAGCGATATAAAGGTCGGAAAAACTGTGCTTAGTGTATTTATAGATTTAAAGCGAGCATTCGAAACTATTGAACGGGATATACTGTGTAAAAAATTATTAAGTTATGGTGTAAGATCGAAAGCCTTAAAATGGACCAAGAGTTACTTAACAGACAGACATCATAGGACGAGGGTTAAGGGAAAAGTGTCGGCAAAGAGGGAAAGTGCGTGGGGAGTTCCTCAGGGTAGTGTTTTGGGCCCGTTGCTGTTTTTGATATATATCAACGATATTTCTGCAATATTGGATAAATGTTTTATTAGTCTTTTTGCAGATGATACTCTCAAATCTGTGTCTGGATATAATTTGCCTGAAATGGTTGAAACATTGAATAGTGAACTGGCAATACTATTTAGATGGCTATGCAAAAATAAACTTAAACTAAACGAACTGAAAACAAGGTGCATGTTGATAGGGTCTAAAGCAAACTGCAAAAGATTTAACGAGTTAGGGTTAAAAATAAATATAAATAATTGTGATAGCCGGTCGCGTTGGTGGGGCGGTAAGAGCGCCTGCTTTGCCGAATCCGCGCTGGAGCGATAGCTGGTTCGATTCCAGCGCTCGGATGGTTATTTTTCTTTCTTCTGTCCGTTTATCTTTCCTAAATGTTTGTGATTGTTTCTAGGCAAGAGTGTAAAATCCGACTACGAATTACCCCTCAGTCACGCCAGTTAAAGGCTGGGTAAAGCCGGATGCCTTCTGAGAACTGTTCTACGTTGGTCACTCGCCAGTCGGTAGGTTTCCTGATAGACTTATGGGTAGGCACATAACCAAGGGTTTATAGCCCGAGGGGGGTGCTGGCCTGGGTTTGTCGGAAGCTGATGACCGTGGTTCGGAACCCACGTTAAGCTGTAGGTCCAGTCGCTAAATAGCCTAGTTGCTGATGCGCCTCTAACCCAAAACACTTTACTTTACTTTAATTGTGATATTGAAATTGTAAATGAAATTAAATACTTAGGAGTACTGTTGGATCCTCAGCTAACATTTTGTAATCATGTCAGTTATCTATGTAGAAAGATTGGGAAAAAAAATAGGGTTCTTTAGTCGAATATCGTCACATTTATCGCCATGGTCCAAGAGGCTTGTATATAATACTATAGTTTTACCCCATTTTACCTATTGTATGTCTGTGCTGATATCATGTAATAATGAGAGTATTGGTAGACTTCAAATACAGCAGAACAAGGCTATGCGTGTACTATTGAACTGTAATAGGTATACACCGATATAGATAATGTTGTGGTCACTGGATTGGTTTTCAGTTGCGCGGGCCATTAAAGGGGCTAACATTCGATTGATATATAAAATAAAACATAATTTGTTGCCCCATTATTTGAATACTTTTTTGGTACAAAGAATAAATATACATTCTTACGATGTCCGTTCTAAGAACAATTATGATGTACCAATTGTGAGAACTACTGCTCTCCAGAAGACATTGTTTTGGGAAGGTGTTTGTCTCTTCAATGCTTTGCCCGCCCACATAGGGAGCGCTCCTAATGTGCATGTATTTAATAGACTGTTAAATTATTATTTGAAGCAATAGAGTGTTTTATCATTTGAACAATGTTGGTTATTGCCTTTTGATTGTATTTTCTTTTGTTAAGATTTTTTAGAATTTTTCTTACTTATATTATTTTTTGTATATTGATTTTGTTTTGTTACTATTAGCTGCATATGCTAAATAAAGTGTGTATTTATTTATTTTATTTAGGATATAAAAAGAAACATTTTACAAATATTTGAGTAATTAAGTTTTCGGAAAGTTCCTAAGGATTTTCTTCACTTGAGAAAAGAAGTATCAGAATTATTTTCCGAGAGATTCGATCCAAGAGATTCGTTCTCTAAATTCGTGAGAGACTCACACATCTTATTTGCAAACGTACCATTTTTTTTTCAAATGGTAAAAAAAACGGTTCAAATGGTTAAAAAAATTCGATTTTGAAAAGTATTGTCGTATCAACGAAATTGACATAATAGAAACCGAACCTTATTTCCAGGTCCATCTTAAAAAAAAAAGAATTATTCAAATTATTGGTAATATTTTATGTTCCCCAAAATTTGAAGCTAACGATACGAAACACCTTGTAGATTATATTTGTACGTATGCCATCGATAAAAACATATCAATAACAAACAATATGGTCTTAATATATTGTAGATATAAAGTACGTCAGCTAATAATATATTTATGTCTATATAATATTACACCTAATCCTTTAATTATATACAGATCCCCTTATTATCAACTTAAGAAGGAACTTTGAAAACAAAGTTTTTTGTTTTGACTTTCAGTATATCATTATATTTTTGTTGCTTTTTTTTCTAAAACTAATTTTGTCGTTCCGTATTATTTTCAAAGTTTATAATTTATTTCCAGTTTGGCAATTTAATTCGGGTTGTTATTTGTATTTATACCGATGTGGTAAAAATTAAAATCGTATAACTTTTACCTTCAGTCTAACTTTAATATAATTTACATATATATCGGGGGCAAGACATAAAGTTTTTTTGTTATTTTATATTGTAATAAAATATAATTTATTTTATATATAAATTAAATTGAACTGACAATACATGGTGTGTACGTTTTACTTCTTCTTCTTCTTCTTTACATTCTTCTTAGCAGAAGAGTCGTGACTACGGGAAACTTGTTTCGTTTGCACAGATTCGCGCAACGATATTCCTCGATGTGACCCGAGCATTCGACCGAGTGTGGCACCAGGGTCTCGAAAACAAGCTAGAAAAATATCTACCACAACAAATGAGCCAAATTCTCTTCCTTGAGCCAGTGATTCATACATCACTGACCGCCACTTTAGAGTCAAGCATGGTGAAGAATATTCAGATCTTAAAAAGATATGTGCTTGAGTGCTCCAAGGCAGTGTTCTCGAACCTGTTATTTATTTGCTATACACCAGCGATATCCCGCAGAGCAGTGAAGCAGTGACGGCAACATTTGCCGATGATATTGCTTTACTCGCTACTGGAAATAATAATAATAATAATAATAATAATCGTCTTTATTTGGAAATGCATCAATACATAGAATAAGTGCATTGCATGGGGTCCGGAGAGAGGGGGGAAGAAGTTTGGGGGGCCACAGGAGGGGTAGCAGCCTGCGCGTATGAGCAGGATGGGGAGGTAGTAGAAGTCGGGGGGCGATTTGCTGTGAGTGGTATAGGGGCAATGCGGGGGGTTGGTCGTCCCTTTCTTTCAGACCCTTAATGGCGTTGGTTACCATTTCGGCGGTGGGTGGATGCGTAGCTTTGGCTTTGGGATTTTTTCTTTTTGAATTACGATTTTACCTCTCAAGGAGATGCCTTGTTTGCCGCAAAAAAATATTGCTTTTACGATAGGGATTAGTTTCTTTCGATTCTCCTCTTGTTGTCTCTTTCTTTCAGAAGACAGCTGTTCAGTGACCGAAAAAGCCTGCGAAGACGTTACTTTTAGAATGTTATCTGCCAGTTCTGAATTTCGCTTGTGGTAGCCCGATTTCGCATGAGCTTCAAATATTTCTAGGGCATTTTTCCACTTACAAAAAGGTTCGGTTACCAACTGGCCGATCCTTTGATGACCGCCTTTACCTTCATCAAGCGAACGTCCCATTACCATGCAAACTCTGCAGTATGCTCCACTTTTATATTCCGAATATGACAACCAGGGGAATCTCTCCAACCATTTCAATTGAAAGCGCAAGTTTCGTTTTGTGGAAATAGGAAACTTATAATCTCTGGGTCGGTTCCATGGCGTTTTTAAAATTTGGACTTTAAAATATTCATCCAAGATTTTTTCTTGACTCGCGTAAAAACCAACATCCAACTTAGCTACAGTTGTAAAAGATGAGGTAACAGGCAAGCTGGCCTATTGCAGACTAGATGTAGATTCGGCAGTTGAAGGTATCGAACAGGGCACCAGCGACATGGCATTGATTTCGACATTCGGTATTGTGATTGAGGTCGAGGTCGAGGGCCCACTTGTCATCACAGTCTTCTTATCAGCATGCAAGGTAGCTGAAGCTTTGATAGCTAAATCCAAATTTGTTTCTTTATTAGAAACCCCTTGACGACACCACTTTTTCCAGTAGTCCATACCTTTAAGTTTATCACCCTTCCTTTTTTTCCCCTCCATTTTTCGACAGTAATAATGATTCACCTATCTATCCTTAACAAGGTCACCGAATAATACTGTACTAAAATTACTCACTTACACGGTACACTTAATTCTCTTCACTATTCGTTCACCACTTTTCACTTATATTCGCTTCGAGTTCGCATGGAAAAATACTGCCGTAAGCGCGGTCACGCGCCGCTTATATAGCAGCCCAGTAGTAGCTGTCCAGAAACTACCACAAACTTCCACAAAGCTCCGCTCATTCCGCCCGAGGGGCGTGGCGAATAATCGAGAAACAACGCAAAGTTTCCATACGATACAAAATAGTTCGACTACTCGACAAGAGATGGCGTTACTGTGCGCAACGTCAACTAGTTCGGATATATATTCAATTCAAATGTAATAATTTAACTCTCTTCACTCCTCGTATTTTTCGGTATAATATTAGGTAATATTTGGCTTATTTCGGGGCTTATTTCGGCCCCCCCCTGGCTACGCCCGTGATAAGCAACATTTATATTTCAAACAGTGTTGTTGTTATTAGGTTTTCAAAATCAGGCGCCTTTATTGGAGAACTTTTTAATTGATTGCCATATTTTGTAAGTTTGACATTGAGATCATGTGGTTTGGTATTGTTGGACTCTTTTTAGTTACGTGAAAAGCCAGATGTATAAAACTTGACAGTCGATTCTTGCACTAAAAGATGAAATTTTTGGAATCATGGGTGAGATAGAGCCGCTGAATACCAAAATTTCTTACTGCAAGAGGTAGTCGTTTGGCAGATATCGTCTTTCGTATTTTAATGTCATATACTATGCTTCAATAACTAAAAAATCCACTCCATTTGATATATCCTTTATACCCAATTATACATGTTATATTATTCTTCTCTGTATTGATCATACATTTACTATTGTTATTTGCCTTAATAATAATAAGAATGCCAATATTATTGTGACACCCTTAAACTTGTATAAAGCTTATTAATATTTAATAATATTAATAAGCTTTATACGGCGTCTAGGGCAGCGCGGACATATAAAATACATATTCGCGAGATCTGCCATAGTTAAGATGGATCCGCGAAGCTCCGATATCGAAACTGAGAAGAACACAAGACTTATAGGGTTTTTAAAACCTCTGATGATATGTACCGGTACTTGGTCGTATTACTGGACCGATAATTACGTACTGAATAAAATCTATTCCGTATATTCCAACTTACCTTTAAGTATCTTCGTTGTTTTTTACATTTCGATAATAATTGAAATTTTGAGGGTTATCACTTTCGAGGAAGTAACAGAAACGTTTTTGTTAACCATGGGGGTAAGTAATTTTTATCATAATCCTTAGAATTTGCTTGAATCATCTCCTGATTATGGTTAGCGGAACGCACACTGTGAAGTCAACTACACTGTTTCACAAGTCGAATTTCGTGTTTCACAAATGTTCCAATGGAAGGGTGGAACTATGGAAGAATACAAACACCACGATTAATCAATCGTTCTTGTTTCTGCTCCTTACTGAACAAAATTATTTTTTCAAAACTTTTTCGTTCGCAGGTGGCCATTGACGGAACAAAAATTATTATTCGCTGGGGTTTTTACTTCAAAACCAAAGTGTTAAACATGATGAAGGACATAATGGTAGAAGAACAGACAGTATTTGAAGGTGGGGAACAGGACATCATCGAATACTACATGAAACGATCAAGAGCTTGGAGTTCAACAGTAAGATATACAATATATGGCCTTTAAGCACAGAGATCTGTTTTGATCCAATCCAATAAAAGTGTCAGATTTCTCTAAAACCAGACATGATGATAACTACGAGTGATGATTTGGTCAGTTTTATTTTATCTGGAAGCACATATGATGACGTTACAGATATCGCGTGGTACACGGTCCGTCACTCAAAGTGATACCAATTTCAAAATGCTGTAGTTTTGTGAATTATGAACATTTTTATTTAATATTTTTAGACAATGTTGAAAATACATAAATTCTATGAAAAATGTCTTACTGTTCGATCAGGCCACTTTTGGCGCGGATGATGGCATCGAGTCATTCCCGATAAGCGTTGACTTTAATCAAAGAGCATATGGGGAAGTCCATTAGATTCAAGTTTGGTGAGTACGGAGACCATTGTTGTGAAGAAATGAACTGTGGAACGCGATTTTGAAAAAAATGTTGCGCCAAATTAGCTTTATGGAATGTAGCTGAGTCCTGTAATAATATCTAATGGGTGAAACCAAATTGTTTGTGTGTCCAACCTTTTGTGTGTAACACCTTTTGTTGGTACACTTGCTAGTTCACCTTAGCGCCCTGATCGATGAAAACGAGCGGAGAGCTACCATTTGCAATTACAGCAGCTCAAACCATTAGAGAAGCAGGCGCTTGTTTACGCATAGCAACTCGGTTGTCCAAATTGTCGCTGGACTTGCTCTTCAATCACACACGATCGTTTTGTTTGTTTACGCATTGCTAAACAGTGAAAGTTTCCACAATAGAAAACACCAAATCTTCGAGTTCGCCACTTGCGTGCTTTGCTTTTCAGTGTCTTTGATCGTTTGAAGTCTTGCTGCTATTTGTACTGGTGTTAAATGCTGCACTTTTTGTATCTCGTAAGGCTTCAACTTAAGTTCATATTACAGTATGCGGGGTACGCTTGAGTCGGACAGGTTCAATTCGTGCTCTTACCGAACCATTTCTGGTGATGACCACCTCCATGGGGTTTTGTGATACTACCAGTATCATTGTAAGCTTTAATTGTTCGATAAACAAACATTTTATTAACATGTAAATGCTGTAGCTCACGATCAATAGCATGTTGCAATTTTCCTGCCAAATACAAAACATTCACATTATTACGTTTGCATTTCATCACGAATATTTCTTTTCATTTTCGACTTAAAACGATATGCTTTCGTACCCTTGTAAACAATATTATAAACTAAAGTTTGTCAAATTTTGAGAGTACTGTGATCAACTGTTCAGCAGCTACAACAGCGTCAAGGTGGTAACACAAGTGAAGGACCCTATATATTTTTCATGGTGATCTGAATGCTTCATTTAAGATTAAGAATTGTTAAGGGTTTACTTCTGCAACTCGGAGATTTAATATAATACCACCAATTATAATCCAAGGACTTGGGATCGTATGGTCGTGATGGACAGTTGAGTAGACCTTCCCTTGTAATAAATCGATTGCCTGGCGAGACTGTTCTGTTTGCAAAATCCATTAGGCCATAACTGTAAATGCGGGAGTGCGGGGGTTGCCTTCCAACCTCTTGCCTTGTATGTTTTCATGGATAATTGACCCAATGGACTGATCACAAAAGTCTATAAGCGACATTTATATTTCAAACATTGTTGCGGTTATTAGGTTTTAACATTCTGGCACTTTTATTGGAGAACTCTTTAATTGACTGCGACATTTTGTAAGTTTGACAATGAGAAAAAAAATCTCTTCTGCATTCAAGATAATCTTTGGCGGTTCCCATAAAAACATTTAAAAAATATTACAATTTTAGCTAAAGTTTCTTCTGTTCTCGACGTGTTTTTGTTGCTTTCTCTATATTATTGAAGAGATCGTCAACAATATAGTGGTAAATATACACCATAAGGCCAATAATGAAAGCATAGAGTATCCATATTTGTACCAAATGTATTTACTTAATAAGCAGGAAAATCTTGTAAGTATTATATTGATATTATGTCATGCTACAATTTTTTCGTAAAGTTTGTGATACTTTCGGTTTGGTTGTTGTGTTGTGCAGACGTAATGTCTAAATGATTGTAGCGTGTTCATATATTTTTTTCTTTTTTTGGGTTTTTCGCCACGATCTAACATTCAAAAAAATATCCAAAATGTCTCGTTCTTATGTAAATAAAGAATCACTGGGTGAAAAAACAAAAAACCAAACGGAGACAAATTTCTCAGTGATACTTTTTTTGTAATAAATTTGTCTAACGCACAAAATATTAAGAACAACAAAAAAATTCTAAAATAAATACAAACTTTTGAAAGTTAACGTCTCGGGACGTCTTCTCCTACCGTTTTCAAAAAGAATCGAAAAAATAAACTATATTAATTTCTATATATAATGAAAAGATAAGAAGTAAATATATTTTGTGTATGTCAATGATACTTACATTGACAATAATAGTTTTTAATGACAGTGACGACCTCAAAGACGACGACCTCCTGACGACAGAGAAGACCTCCCGAAACGTTAACGTTCAAAAGTTTGTCCTTATTTAGAAAATTTTTGTGTTTTTTAACATTTTGTTCGTTAGGCTAATTTATTACAGAAAAAGAATCACTGAGAAATTTATCTTTGTTTGGTTTTTTATTTTTTTTATCCAGTGATCCTTTAATTACATGAGAACAGATATTTTTGATATTTTTTTGAATTTTAGATCGTGGCGAAAAACCTAAAAAAAATTATAGTGTAGACGCGCAAGTTCTATTATGGATATATTTACTGACCTAACTTTACTGTTTTAGGTCAATCTCTACATAACAAATTCATGTGTGGTGATATTTGTAATATTAGCCGGTAACGTATCCTTCGCCATATCTACTACTCTTATGGTTTTTGGCGCAGTGCAACTAAAAATATTCCAAATTCATTTGAAGCGAATTCACCAGATAGCTGAAACTTCGTACAACAATGATGTGGCCTTGGCGTTTAAAATCCACATAATGAAGCATCAACAATTGATCAAGTATGAAGATAATGTCATTAAATCTTTAAGAGGTATCGATAAATATGTCGCCTGATCTAGAAATGAACCACTGACCATAATGAACCACTGTACCTTTGATTGAAATAATTTGGGAGTCGCATTTTATGTTGCTATGATCAAAAGTAAGGTGACTTTAGTTTTCCATTTGTTTTTTTAAGTTGGTACAACTGTCCTTGACATCTAATCGAAGATGATGTTAAAAAAGTAGAAGTGGTACAAGTATTTTTGTGATGGTAGAGAAGCAGTTGAAGATACACCACCTTCAAGAAGATGTTCCACTTTAACCAAGGAAGAAAACATTAAACAAGTTGATGAAGAGAAGCTTTCGTTATATGATGACATTTCGAAATGTATAATTACTGGTAATGAGACATGGTTTAATGGTTATGATCGAAAAATAGCTCAACAATCAGGCAAGTGTCGTGCTAAAGATGAACTAAAGCCAAGAAAAGCTCGCAAACCCTATCAAAAATCAAAGTCATGTTAAATGGTTCCTTCGATTAACATGGTTTAGCCTACATGGATTTCCTTTCATCTGATCAAACAGTAAAAGAATGTTCTTGTTTGAAAAAGCCTGGCGATTTTTTAAATTTATCATTGCCTTTAGTAAGCCCAGTTATGAGGGAACTAAACTATCTCTACTCGTCTTCCGGTCAGACCGTTAGTATTTAAGGCACTATTTTGCACCCAGGGTATAGTGTTTTTGATTTTTGACCTTTAGCAAGCCTCGTCTCACTCCCACTCATCTCACGGTCAGACTGTTAATATTTAGGACACCATTTTACACACAGATTGTAGTGTTTTTAATGCATATTACTGGTCTGAGCTTGAAATTATCCTGAACTTGTCTGAAAAGGCCTGGCGATTTTTTAAAATTCTTATTACCTTTATTAGGTCCCGTCCTGAGGGAACTAAACTTTTTCTACTTGTTTCACGGCCAGACTGTTAATATTTACTGCACTATTTTATACCCGTATTATTGTGTCTGTAATGCAGATTACGGGCCCGAGCTTGAAATGAACCTGAAATTGTTTGAAAAAACCTTTTTGAAAGACCCTTTTAAAAGACGATTTTTTAAATTCCCGCCACGAGGGAACTTAACTATCTCTACTCGTCTCACGGTCAGACTGTTATTATTTACGGCACCATTTTATACACAGATTGTAATGTTTTTAATGCATATGACTGGTGTGAGCAGGAAATTATCCTGACCTTGCTTGAAAACCCCTGGAGATTTTTTATAACTATTATTACCTTTATTAGGCCCCGTCCTGAGGCAACTAAAGTCGTTCTACTTGTTTCACAGCCAGACTATTAATATTTACAGCCCTATTTTATAGTTGAATTATAGTGTCTGTAATGCAGATTACGAGCCTGAGCTTGAAATGAACCTGAACTTGTTTGAAAAGACATGTTTGAAAGACCCTTTGAAAAGACGATTTTTTAAATTCCCGCCATGAGGGAACTTAACTATCTCTACTCGTCTCACAGACACACTGTTAATATTTAGGGCAGTGTTTTGTACACAGACTCCATACAAAAAGTACAGATTTGAGACAAACCAACTAACCAACTATTCCCCAATTTTCGCGATATTATATTCACCAGATTTGACACCGTGTGATCAAATCACTTCATGGACGCCGTTTTTTAAAGTTCGCTGGTAATATTAAACGAAATACCGGAAGTAGAGAATAAAAACTGCTTTGAAGACTGGAAAAGAAACGTTGGGATAAGTGCATCCAGATGAGAGGAGAGACTTTGAAGGAGATATACTAAATTGAGATGAATAGATAAATACTTTCTGTTTTATTTAAAAATTCACCTTACTTTTTGATCATAATAGTTTGTCTGACAGCTGTTCGATTGTTGAAATATGACGGATTTTCGGTGGCTAAGATAAAAGAAGTAGTGTTACCCTTGCTAGATAGAGCGCGGGAATTATCTTGGTGAAAACTAAGGTTATGAGGTTAAGGTCTTTGAGGCATATGTTCTCAATGTGATAAAACAAGCGTCAAAGCTATTGTCATATTTTTCAATACCATTTTCTATAATTTGCACGATTCACTCTCTTACCACCTCTTGGATGTTGTGTATGTTTTCAGAGTTGTAACGCATCTGAATGAAAGCGTAAAAAGTATAACGCTAGGAGAGTTTCTGTTTAGTTCGGTGAATTGTGCTTCTGTCGTCGCAAATCGAACCAAGGTAAACATGATTAAAAGAAACTGAAAGCTATTTTGTATTAAGAAAATGAACCAATTTAATATTCCAGGTCAGTGAAGTGGGATTTGATGCTGTTTATACAATCGGTTATGTATTCCTTTTGGTTACACAAATTTTTGTTTATGCTGCAGCAGCTAACGAAATAAAAATTCAGGTAAAATATATAACAGGTGCTTTGACAAAAATTATTTTTTATGTCTTTTATTAAGCTTAATTCTGAACTTCTGTTACCCAACATTTGTGAGAATGGGTTCACAATTTCCTACTGGAGAGTTTTTCAGTTCTTCAAATTCTTTTTCTAACACACACACACAATATGCACATACCGTGTGTCCCAGCTAAATGGGATAAATTCGTTAATAAATAAATGGGGGCGTGTTTGAAAAAACGCTCGAACACGTCGATTGGTATTTTTAGTGCGCATTTTTTTCAACAAAAATTTTTTATACAGTGTGTGTCATGTAACAGTGGCCAATACCAACTTTCTTATTTTAAATACAACACCCTGTATATTACTTAATTTTTGGATTCTTCAGGAAATTCTAGACATATTTCATGTAAAATGTCATAGACTTATCTTCAACTGTTTCGGAAATATTAAGTAATTCTTAACTTTAATGCTAGCTCACACCATCATCCGGCTCAGTTATTCGCCGTTGCAAAATATTTGGCTTATCGATCGCAAACTCTAACGGATAAGGAACACTATCAACAAGAAATAAATCTTCTTCAAAATGTCCTGGCAATTAACGGATATCAACAAAAAACTATCCGACCGGCGTTCAATCCGACAAGACGGGCGTTCAATCCGACAAACAAACAACAAGAAACAGAGAAAAAGACATACACAAACAAAACAGTTTTACCATATATCAAAGGCACCATTGACAAAATTGGAAAACTTCTAAGGAGACATGACATTGAAACTGTTTTCACCACCGACAGGAAAATCAAAGACATTCTTCCAACCGCCAAAGATAAAATTCCCTTAGAAGACCAAGGCGTGTATGAAATTCCGTGTCAGGACTGTAATCTGTCATACATAGGCCAAACAAATAGAAAAATAAAAGCCAGAAGGGACGAGCATATTAACGCCGTCAAGCAGAAAACCACCACTTCCTCTCTAGCCCAGCATGTGCTCAACACCGGATACAAAATTAATTTTGGGAAAACAAAAACCTTAGCGACAAATAAAAATTTCTCCGCCAGAATTATTAAAGAAGCGATAGAAATAGAAAAAAGGCCCAACAACCTAAACAGCCGAGATGATTCCCAAAGATTACCACATGCTTGGAAACACATTTTATCGAACTTTCGAGTAAAATCAACAGAGAGCCCGAGACAACGAGATCGTTCTCCATCCATACAAGCCGTGCTACTGACAACGGGTCCGCAAACACGTAGCCAAACCCGGGCTCTCATTGGCCGGAATCAACTGACCAATGACGTCGCGCCGCCAGCAGACAAAACCCGACGGGATAGACCGACCAGCAGCATTTGTCGTCGAAACACCGTCGAGTAAACGCTTTGAAAATGATGGATGAGATTCTATCGAAACGTCAGCGATACCGTCCATCAGTGGACATTCAGCTACCACGGGATATCCGAGAAACTATCATTACATTTCACACCCGTGAAAACATTCGTCAAAATATATATATATATATATATATATATATATATATATATATATATATATATATATATATATATATATATATATATATATATATATATATATATATATATAACTTACTTTTACTATACTTTTGTTGGTTACTTGACCGGGAAGGAGCCCCACCTATCCCTCCAAGTCCATTTAGGTCGAGACACAGGTTGTTGTTTGTTCCACAGATTGTGGAACCCAACGGTTGGGTGTGTGATGACACTCAGCTACTGATGTATCATTGGACATAGTCCAAGAAAAAAAAAATGTATATATATATATATATATATATATATATATATATATATATATATATATATATATGTATATATATATATATATATATATATATATATATATATATATATATATATATATATATATATATGTATATATATACATATATATATATATATATATATATGTATATATATATATATATATATATATATATATATATATATATATATATATATATATATATATATATATATATATATATATATTTTTTTTTTTTTGAGTGGTTTGGGAAATCTTCTAAAGACATCCATGTGTTCGATGTTCAGTGACATGGGAATGTCGGATTCATGCCCTTGTTGGAGTCATGCCTACCGACTAAAACCCTTCCCCCTCAAGGATATCTGCTCGTGGCCTGGAAACCGCCGTTAGGCATTACTTCAGGACACACAACAGATTGTCAGTCCAAATTTGCCTTACGTCTTCTCTCGTCCTCTATTTTTGTCCTCATTATTTTCTCCACCATGCCCATTATTCTTGCCCACTGTCTTTTTCCTTCCAAAAGCAGAACGCCGATGTTGTGTTCCGTCACTTCTACGTTGCATTCGGCAGCAGTAGCAATCCGGAGCGGTTCCCATCTCGGGCAGTGGAAGATTGTGTGGTCCCTTGTATCCACCATCCCACAATAGCGACAATCCTTGTCCTCTGACTTTCCCATTCTGTGTAAATAATATCTGAAGGATCCATGGCCCGTTATTGCTTGTGTTGTGTAGAAATTTGTCTCCCCTAATTTTCTGTTGTGCCACTCTCTCACGTCTCGGATAAATGTTTTTGCCTTTCCCTCATAGTCGTTCCATTCTTTGTGCCAGGTTTCCAGTAATTTCTGTCTTGCTTGGGTTTTTGATTCCTTTCCGCTTTCGAATATTGATATGCTTTCCATGATTCGGAGTCTTATTGGTGGTAGACCAGCAACGGCTAGGATGGCCATTGTGGGCACGGTTCTATATGCACTTGTAATGCGTATTGCCATTTTTCTGTTTACTCTTTCGAGCATTGCCTCGTAGTGCTTATACCTTAATACCTTTGCCCAAATAGGCGCCCCATACAAAATGGTTGATATAGTGGCCTCCACCAATATACGCCTCTTCCAGGCCCTTGGTCCTCCTGTTTTTGGGGTTATTTTATTTAGTATCATCAATGTTTTATTTGCTTTTTCACATGTCAGTTTGACGTGAGTGGTCATTTTAGCATCTTTGTCTATGAGAATCCCCATATATTTAGTTGCATTGTGGCACCCTGAATATTGATTTGGAGGTTTGTGAGTTTTCTTCTCCCCTCCAATATTACCATTTCAGTTTTTTTTGGTGATATTTTAATGCCCATTTGATCCATCTCCAGGGCTATTTTGTTAACAATATGCTGTGCCATTTCTTCCAGAACAGACCTGGTCCTTGCTCTTACCACCACAACCAAGTCATCAGCGTACGCCACCATGGTAACTCCTTTCTCTGTGCTGATTCTCAGGATTTGATCATAGAAAATATTCCATAGTAAAGGTCCGATGATCGATCCTTGCGGTACTCCGCAGGTTATTGATATTTTGTCCCCCCACTGGGTTAATATATATCTGTCTGAGAGGTATGATTGAATCATTTTAATTAGGTACGGGCTGATTTTTGCCCGATATAAGGCATTTACTATCTTTTCCCAGGGGGCTGAGTTAAAGGCATTTTCTATGTCTAACGTGACCATTGCGCAGAATTCTCGGTTATTGTAGGCCTTTGTTTTTATTTCTTCAGGAGTTTCCATAATCTTCGATAGCGCATTTAAAGTTGATTTCCCTTTCCTAAATCCAAATTGGTTGTCGTGTAAGATTTTACGGTCTGTTATTTCTTTCTCCAGTCTGCTTTTGATCAGCGCCTCTAGTAGTTTTCCGGCAGCATCCAGTAGGCATATGGGTCTATAAGATGTAGGATTTAGCAGTTCCTTTTTTGGCTTCTCAATTAGTACCAGCTTTGCTTCCTTCCATATATCTGGAAAATGGCCTTTGGCTACGCACGTGTTCATAACACTGGCAATATTATCTGGATTATGCAAGGTAACAACCTTCACGATCTCTGGAGGAATGTGATCTGGTCCTGCGGCTTTGCCTGTCTTTATTTTGTTTGCTGCATTTATAATTTCTTCTGATGTGAAAAGCGTAATGGCTCTCTCCAGGAGGTCTATGTCTGGCCATTTAGTTACTGGGCGCTTTGGAAACAGTTTGTCCACTTGTTCTTGTGTTTCGCGTTTATCTATTGTCCTATGTCTTTTCAATTTCAATTTTTTTGTTACAATCTGATATCCTTTGCCCCAGATGTCATTTTCTAGCTCTTCGCTTAAGTCTTTCCACATTTTTCTTTTCTGTATTTTTATTGCTTTTTTCAGATCGTTTTTTGCTGTTTTATATGCCTGCTCTTTTGTGTAATCGTTGTTGTCTTTTAGTTTTCTAGAACGTACAAGTGAACTTCTTTGAGCTATGCATCGTCTTCTCTTTTCAGCAATTTCTGATGTCCACCAGTAAACTGGGGAATGACCGTATTTCGGTTGTCTCTTTCTTGGGAGATACTTGTTGCAGAGATGTTTTATTTGTTTAATGAGGTCATGTGGCGCGCTAACCATTGACCCCTTATTTTGACTTGTCGCTAAGTTGTTCTTAAAAGTTTCTAGAATATCTGGGGATATTCGCCAACCTCGATAGGTTTCGCTTGTATATTCTCTTTCATTGTTCAATTCTCCCCGTGTGAGTTCGAAACATATATTACGGTGGTCGGACATGTTTTCGGACTCTACTTCTACTCGCCAATTAGTAATACTATTGCTTAATCCACTTGACGCCATAGTAATGTCGATGAGAGAACTGCCAGTTGCAGCGCAAAAAGTAGGAGTATCTCCTTCATTCACAGTAATTAGATCGTTCGCCTCTAACCATTCCTCCAGAATATACCCTCTTTGGTTTGTTGTTTTTGACCCGAAAATGGTTGTTTTTGCGTTTAGATCACCTCCTATAATTATATTTTTTTCACTTCCGCGTATATGTCTTTCGAGATTATATAATAATTCCTCAAATTCATTTATAGGTCTGTTTGGCGAAAAGTAACACGAGTATATAGCCAGGCCCTGGGTTTCTACGCTTGTGAAGCCATTTCCCTTAAAGTGATGGGTCACCGATAGTTGGCGGTTCACGCGGATAAAACAATTGCCATCTAGATCGCAATAATCGGTTGCCACCTTGTTTATGTTGGGTTCCTGACCGATTACTATATCGATTTGTTTTTCATAAATCGTTTGGTTTAAGAGATTATGGGCCGCATAACACCGATTAAGGTTTATCTGCAGGAATTTAATCTCTTTTGGAATGGTGTGCTTTTTTTTAATTTTTTTTTTTTTAAATTTTTTTTATGTATATATATTTTTATATATGTATATATATATATATATATATATATATATATATATATATATATATATATATATATATATATATATATATATGTTTTTTTTTCTTTAGAGTGCAGCCATAGCTGATGCCCTTTACGAATGCGAATGGTATAAATTAGATAAAAACTCGAAAAAAATGGTTCTAATTATGTTTATAAGAGCCCAAAAACCCTTAGAAATCAGCATTGGTCCATTTGGTGCTATGACCAATGAGACAGCCCTGATGGTAACTCTTAAATCACATGAAACTTTAATAATTCATGATAAATTATGTGTTTTAGATGATGAAAGCGTGCTATTCATACGTTGCTTTTATGAATGATGCCTAGGTGGCGGGGGATCCTTGATAAAACAAATTTTGTCATTTTTATTAATAGTAGATGCACAGCAATTCATATTACAAAGAATTTGCGATTTACACCAAATATATATATATATATATATATATATATATATATATATATATATATATATATATATATATATATATAATAAATATATATAAATAAACTTAAAATCACAGTTTATTTTCAATGTTAACAATCTTATCTTCTTTTTTTTCCGGCTTAGTACTAGTGAAAATATAGCATATATAAAACTAAATCTCTATTTTTTTAATTTATTTAATAACATTTTGAAAACATATTACCAAGACCTTAAAAAAAACATGTAGTTTCACTATTTTAGATTTAAAAAAAATGTGTTCTACGTATTTCAATCTTTTAGAAATATCACTGCAATAAATTTGTGGCGCCATCTGTTGAGAATGTATGATAAAATGAGGAAGGAATCTTTATTAGACCAATTGGGGTTAAGCAACAGTTCGTTCCACTTCTGGCGTCAGATGGCGTTGCATTGCAAAAACCGATGAGTTATTTATTTCATAGGTGTAAAGTATTTGAGAGGAAAAACAAATAAGGAGCATTTTAGACATATAATTCTTTTTATTTCCGAAGAAGCAAGAGTGATTTGCGCTAAATGAGATACAGTAAGCAAAAAAGTATTTGTACACCCTACTTTTTACGAGTTTATCACAAATTATGGTCAAAATAGTTGAAAGGGCCTTCTCTGGGGTCTGCTTCTTTGAGTTTTGTATTATGTCCCTATCCCTGCAGATTTCCTACAAATTTCCTATTGTATATCTTGCCATTTCGCATCATCTTTTGATCTGAACAGTGTTACCACTGTCGTTCGATACTAGAATCACAAGATAGACGAATTGGGTTTTTAAATAAAAACTAATAATCGATTTTTTTCATTAATTTAAAACTTACTATCATAAACAATGTTGATAATCGTTGTGAAAAGCTTTTTAAAAATGTGTTACAATTAATTATGAATGAATTAAAATTTATAAAATTAAAAAAATCACGTGACGACGAACGCGCCACATATTCGCGACGTCATAATAGTAAAATGTTTTCACAACAGTACTGTCAACGGCTTCTACCTGTTTATATACTGTCGAAATTATTGTTGGTGAAGTGCAAAATAAAATATTGTTGGTTAGTAATTGACAAAGGTTTTATAAAGGCTAATTCTGATAAATTACCTGCTGTGGATATTTTTATGGTTACAGATTTTCCCAAAAATGACATTCGGTTCAATTCAGTTGAAGTTCGATGTGCGAAAGCATCAATGTAAATTTTTTACCAAATAATAATAATGTAAATGTAACTAAGGAACAAAATATTTCTATGAAATATAATTAAACTATTTTTAGAGTAAACTTGAATAGATTTACCACTAAACACAAAATCACTTTTTTTGAACTTTTCGACGCACGTTTCGCTAATCATGTTAGCATCATGAGGAGATGATTTAATCTCCTCTTTGTAGGGTGTCACGAGAAAGTTACGGTGACAAGGCTATAAGTTTTGTTCAACTTAACCTCAAAAATGGTATTTGCACGGTAAAAGGACGTGTATGTCCAGAACATAAAGTTCGGAGTAAAGCTTATTCAGTTTCCTTGATTATTAATTAAAAATTAAGAAAAGTTCAAAACACTTAATGTCACGATTGTGCAGCTTCAGTAGGTAATAAATACTCAAACACAAAAAATATAATGTTACAATATTAGTAATCTTTTGTATATATTTGATGACAGGTGGTTGTAAACATGCATTAGTACTAGTCATGTGGACACATCGGAGACGCGAACACATCAACATCCACTGAAGTTGCATGCTACTGAAAAAGTCTCGTTTATCAGATGTTCGTACTATTATAAAGTATATCGAAGCTGAAAAATTTACCAAAAAAGTGACTCTGCCTCCAGTTGAAAATTTCCCTAATAGTAGTATCTTTTTACAAGTTTTTTGTAATTATTTTTTTAGTGAAAAAACAATATAAATCATAATTAGAAAGACAAAACACATACAAATTGTTTAAATCACTAATTTTATTTCAATAAACTATACACTATTAAATATAGATAATAAAACTTTCCGCAACTAGGATAATATTGATATTATATTACAGTAGATTATAATATGTAAACTACATTAATAACCAATTCAGAATATAAACAATCACTACCTCAAATTATATACAAATTTGTTTAATTGCATAATAGTTTGATTGCTTTCATTGAAGTTTGCAATACTTCAAAATACCACACTAAACTCTATTAATAATATTTCCAAAAAAAAACCATCCATATTACATTATTGCTTTGATTAAGGTTTTGTGTATTATATTTAACTGAGGTAGCCGATACTTGATGGAAATTCATTTTAAATATAAAACCAAGATTAATATCGAAATTTCCACTATATTTAAAACTTGTACGTATGACAATTGTTTCTACACACAGTCTCTTTTTCAAATACACACTAAATTAAACTAACAGTAAGAAAAACAGTTACTACCTAAACTAATCTAATAAAACCATAAATGATGATAGTGGGAGTCCCGCGTCTCAATGTCTAGAGTAATATAAGTTTAACAAGGGTGAACCATTCAAGTCTACCTGATCATTCAGTAAAATACCCAAATTTTTTCTTTTATTAATTTCTAAGCTCTCTAAAAGATTTACTTTTTTAGATTTATTTTCGTTATGCAACATTTTGAAATTATCGTTGAAAGTGTTTTCTTTTGTGTGTGTAAAATTAAGTAATTGGCATAATGAGAATTATTCTGTTCTTTAATATAACTTCTTTTATGTTCATAAACCCTGGCGGAAAAGGATCTTCCTGTTTGTCCAACATAGACTTTTGGACAAGAACCGCATTCAATTAAATAAATTCCTGATTTATGAAGTTTATTTGTTTGACTTTTGTTTTTTATTAAGCGTCCAAGACTATGGTTTGTTCTGAATGCAATATTTATATCGCTTGTTTTTGACAAATGTTTAGAAATTAATTTGGTGACTTTTCCAGTATATGTAATTGTTTTGTATGCGGTGTTCTTGACTTTATTGATAGGATATATGAAATTAATGGTATTATTATAACATTTTTTATTAAATATTTTATTTATAATGTTTGGGTCATAACCATTATTTACTGCGATCTGTTTGATGACATCCAATTCTTTGTTATAGTTATCTATTGACATTGGGGTATTTATTAATCTGTGTATGAATGAATTAAATGCTGTCATTTTTTGAGAATAAGTATGACAAGACTTGTTATGTATCACACTAAATCTGTGTGAGATGGTTTATGATAAATTGCAAAATCATGTTTATTCTCTTTTCTTGTAACTGTTTAATCTAAAAAGTTAATATTGTTGTTTTGTTCTTTTTCAACTGTAAAATGAATGTTCTTATGTAAAGAGTTTATATAAGTTAGGAATTGATTTAATTGTCTGTCAATACCCGTAAAACAAATTATAATGTCATCAATATATCTATACCAGTAAAGTGATGATTTGAATAGCTGATGTTGCAATATCTTATTTTCTAAATTATCCATAAACATTTCCGCCAGTAAAGGACTTAAAGGGTTCCCCATTATCAAACCTTCTTTCGAAAAATAAAATCTGTTATCAAACTCAAAATCATTCTGATCCAAAGTAATTGATAGTAGGTCTAAAATTTCTTGTTTTATGATTGAATTAACGTTATTTTTAATTAGTAATTTGTCCACTAATCTCATTACTTCGTATGGTGGTATACTAGGGAATAAATTTTGTACATCGAAAGAAATTAGTTTAGATTTTTTGGGTAAATTAATATTTTTAATTTTATTGATGAAATCATAAGTATTTAGAATGGCATATTTTGGTTTAAAATTAGTGTATTGCAAAATGATTTTGATAAGCTTATTTGATAATTTAATTGAAGGAGCTGTAACAAAGGAAACTACCGGTCTGATTGGATAATTATCTTTGTGTAATTTTATTAACGAGTATAATTTTGGGGCTTGAGGATTCATGATTACTAATCGTTGTTTCCCATAATCGATAAAAATTGACGAATCTTTTAATATTTGTTTAATTCTTTTTTGAAAGGTATTCGTTGGATCAGAATCCATTTTGTGAAATTTCCCTGATTTTAAAAAATTATTACTTTTTAATATGTAATTATCTCTAGACATCGCAACAATGGACTTACCCTTGTCCGCTCTAGTCATGATAATATTGTTTTCTTTGATTTTCTTGTTAATCCTTTTTGCTGTATGGAATTCACTGATCTGATGTTTTCTTAATTTTTCAAATGGTAGAGTTCTGATTCTGTGTGCCGCTAGATGTTTTTGTGATGTGTTTGAATTGGAAAGAACGAGGTCACACTCCACTCCAAGGTGTTCTCTGTTATGTTCGTTGTCTTTGGGTTTTATGTTATACTGATTATTATTTGATTATATTTGATTATTGATTATAATTATTTTTTTGCTTTTCAGTATTACATGTTTTACAAACCACCACATTAGACTCTTGATTTATTAATATTTGCAAATATAAATAACTCTGGCTGCTAACTAACTCTATGCATGACCAGCCAGAGATTTCCCAAATAACAGTAAATCATTTTTTTTTACATAACCCTTTATTTAAACATATCCTATCAAATTAATATTGAATGAATGAATGAATGAAGGAAAACATTAAATATTTATCTGTTTTGTTTTATTTAGAATAGAAATATAACATTGTCTTTATTTTTTGTTTGGTCAGTAGGTTTGCTTTTCTATTTTTGTTTTTTTTTGCATACTGCTTCAGATGTTTGTTTTGTTTCCATGGAAAACTGTTTTGCCAGTCCTTAATTTAACTCATTGATGTTCATTCAACTCATTACACAAATTTCTGTACTCTGCGACCACCTACAAATTATATTCCTATCCTACAAAATAGACGATTCTGTAGGGCTTTCTCATTGTTACTACCTTCGGTTGTGTTGCTACATGTAGTTTATTTGCGGACAAGCAGGAATATTCCTTCCTACAAATTTGGCACGTTAATTAGTTTTCCCTACATGAATGAAAAAATATAAATAAAAGTTATATAAACGGATCTAAAAACGCTGATCTTATTTCAATATTTCATTCTGAACTTACCTTTGAGCCAATACAACACCCGAATTCAACATCCGAATTATTCCGAGCTGTCCCGATATAGGCGTTCGTGTTTATTCTTTTTACCATTGCGAGGTCACAATCGCTCGGGTTTTTTTTCGGGAACTGTACTAGGTTTGGTTTCAATTTATTTTTAATTTGATATAACTTTTTAATTATAAGGAAAAATATAAAAATTAAAAATAGTTCTGTTATAAAACTTATGACAAAAAAAATGTTTGGCTTAGTCCAGTTGGCCAGTTTGGCCAGTTGGCTTACTATCTTAAATTAACTGTCGATAATCGCTATTTTTATTTTCTCCTCGTTTATTCCTAGCACAAAAAAAGGGCTTTCATTTTTCTGTCAATACAGGCAGCATTAAAATTTCACTCATCCAATGGGGGTGTTTTTAAAGTTTTTGCCTTTGTTTGATCTATAGAGTTTGTAAGTTTGTCTTCTTTGTCGTGATGAAGTATTCCGATCTCTGCCGCACCTTGTTTATGTATAGGGCGATGTTAACTGACAAAGACTCTGTTCCTTGTCCTCACCCTAAGCGAAAAAAAATCCACACAGAAGTACCTCGAAATACGATACACGTCTTCTTAACAAGACACACCCTCAGAACTATCCGATAACTTTTACTGGAAACCTTTAAATTTATTTATTTATCTAATTGACAAATGAAGGCAAACGACCAGAGATAACTAAACTTAACTTATAATTTTCTTTAATTGATTTCCGGAAGTTCCGGGGGCGGAAGTTGTAAAAGGTAGTGGGTGCTCATGTAAATGAAGGAGGGTAGCGGTTACCGTCTCGGGTGTGGTCTTTCTATTTAACCATTACGATTACGACTTTGGGGAAAAGTTAAAACAGGCCTCGCTAGACTCCATAGTTTATATATTTTCTTAAGCTTGTAAACTTTGTCGGCGAATAACCGAATTACCGTCCACGATAATAAATTCCGGAATTATGTCGAAGCTAATTGGAAACTTGTTCCGTTCGTGCTTGAGAGGTAGTTTCAAATTTATTTTTTAAAAGAAAACATTATTAGAATAAAATTAAGTGAAGATTAGGATAATTTTTAGTTCGCTTATTTTTTTTTTTGATATATTTTCAAATCTGTGCTTGAAATTAATTAACTTATTTATTAGTTTGCACTTATTACTTTACATGTTTTACAAACCACCACATTAGACTCTTGATTTAATAATATTTGCAAATATAAATAACTCTGGCTGCTAACTAACTCTAATGCATAACCAGCCAGAGATTTCCCAAATAAGACTAAACTATTTTTTTTACATAACCTATGTTTAAACATATCCTATCAAATGAATATTGAATGAATGAATGAATGAATGAAGACACTAAATATTTATTTGTTTTGTTTTATTTAGAATATAAATATAACATTTTCTTTACTTTTTGTTTGGTCAGTATGTCTATTGTCTTTGGTCTATTTTTGTTTTTCTTTGGATACTCCGTCAGATTTTGTTTGTTTCCATGGAAAACTGCTTTGCCAGTCCTTAATTTAACTCAAGAGTTAAGATTAGGATACTTTTAAGTTCGCTTATTTTTTTTTGATATATTTTCAAATCTGTACTTGAAATTAATTAACTTATTTATTAGTTTCCACTTATTTCAGTAATTTTTTCGTAGGATATTTGATGAATGGAGCTGTTTTCTAAAGTTCTTTGATGCACTGGCAAGCTCATTCCTTCAGGATAACCACTTATGCATTTTAGATCGTTGATGATTTGTTTTAAGACCTATCAACAAGTGTTAAATGAGCACTACATAGCAGGCATCCAAAATCTGTCAATCCTTTTACGATTACGCATAGCGAACTCTGTGAATATATCTACGGAGTGCACATAGTTTATTTGGAATGAAGAATTGATGACGAGGGAGTTCTCAGGCGCTATACGAGTGTTATGGCTCTGTTATGAGTTATGGCTATGTCAAATATTAACCAGTTAGGTTTCGATTTGATGCTATACTTGCCTTATACGTCAGATTTAGCACTTGTTTTCATCTCTAAATATATATATATATATATATATATATATATATATATATATATATATATATATATATATATATATATGGGACATTCCATGTCAAATCGACCACTTTTGAACCATACCCCCCCCCCCCAAGACGTTTATCAGAATTTTTTTGAAACTTCTTTACCCAACCCAAAAAAGTTATGGGTTTTTTCAGAGGCACTGTTTAGAAAAAAATACGAAAAAACAACAACAATCAAGTTCTATGAAATTATTTAATTTAAAAAAAAAAACGACAATTTTTTCTCAAAGAAAAACTTTAATTTTTTCTATAAATATTCCCGTGCAAAGGGGAGTGGGCCGATTTTTCCTTCTATTTTTTCTATTTCATTGAAATGTTTTCTTTTTCAATTAACTTTAACTTAACTTTTTCACTTTCTCTATTTTAAAAACTTTGTTTATACAGTAAAATTTATTTCAGTCAATGATTTTGCGATCTTTAATTCCTATTCAAATATTTTAGCCATTTTTTAAAATTTTTTTGGGTTGGTTAAAAAAAAATTAAAAATTCTAAGGGTAATATATATATATATATATATATATATATATATATATATATATATATATATATATATATATTATATATATATATATATATATATATATATATATATATATATATATATATATATATATATATATATATATATATATATAAAACATGATGCAGAACACATCTCCCTAACGAGATTATGTATGAAACATGGAACAAACCTTTTTCAGGTATCCAGCTTGAGCCCAGCTGATGAAGGCTTAAGGCCAGAAACCGGTTTTGGGAGACGCTTGCTGGTGCTTTGGATGACAGATGAAGGAATGGCAAAGCACGATGTGCAGCACTGGTGAACTTCGTTAGCTTTTTAATACTTTTCTCCACGGGCCCAGTTCACAATTTTTTGATCATACCTGGTACTTACCCGAGGTTAGACCGGCCACTACCGGTTTCGCACAGTCTGACTGCTGTAACCGTTTACCGCAAGATGGCATGGCTGCATGCATGTGATTGCAGTCTCCATTCGACATGGCCAATATAAATAGTCATGGCTTTAGTCGTTCCTTCATCCGCTTTTCAGGTGTCCAGCTTGAGCCTAACAGATGAAGGCTTCAGGCCAGAAACCGGTCTTAGGAGACGCTTGCTGGTGCTTTGGATGACGGATGAAGGAGAATGGCAAAGCACGACGTAGAACACGGGTAAACTTCCTTAGCTTTTTAATATATATATATATATATATATATATATATATATATATATATATATATATATATATATATATATATATATATATATATCTCACCTCAACTGGTTTTTTTTATTTAGATACTAGCTGCCCGGACAGACTTCGTTCTGTCAAAAGTTAATAGTAAAAATTAAATAGTATTCCCGAGTGATCACGTTATTTATGTCTCAACAATAAACGACGATTATTTACAAAAATAAATTTCTATTTCGTAGACTGCAATACTTTATAAACTTGATGATATTCATTCTAATGCTTTATGGTATACAATATTTTTTGTTTGGTTACTTGGCACGTAAAGAAATAAAGCTGACGGTTTGCCAACGCGAGAGCAGGCAACTTACAACTGTCCATGAGAGAAGCATGGGTTTTCAAGATTAACGCCGCAAATACTTAAAGACTGACCCTGTGATTTATTTATGGTCATTGCGAAAGCAAGCCGCACTGGAAATTTCAGTCGTTTAAATTCAAATGGTACGTCAGTTGGTATCATTGGGATGCGGGGTATCAACACTTCTTCTCCATTATATTTTCCTTCCTCCTTTGTTGCTTCGATTACATTGTTAAGTAAATTTTTCACTGATAGCCGTGTGCCGTTACAAAGACGCGATGGGTTAATATTTCGTAACATTATGACTACCGATCGTACTTTCAATTGAAGATTGTAGGGTGGCAATCCTGGCAAATTCAATGAGTTTAAAAATTCTGGTGGATAGTTGACGACATATTTGTTTTGTTTAGATTGACGTTGACAATTTACGTCAACTGATTGACAGCTAGTTTTTATGTGAAAAGAAAAGTGTTGTTTTTACTATTGTTAACGCATTTTTTTTTCTTAAAACTTTCCCTGTGCCTTAAGAAATATACGAAAAAAATTAGCCGAATTGGTCGAGCCGTTCTTGAGAATTGCGCTTAGCAACATTCATTTATATATATATATATATATATATATATATATATATATACATATATATATATATATATATATATATATATATATATATATATATATATATATATATATATATATATATATATATATATATATATATATATATATATATATATATATATATATATATATATATATATATATATATATATATATATATATATATATATATATAGTGTTAAACTTCTTCGAACTGCATTCAATGAGACAACAGTATCCTGAAGTTATACATCTGAACCGCTGGGTTCCATGGTACCATGTGGAAGATACAGCAATCTAAATGCTAAAGGCTAAGGTGTGGGTTTTTAACTGCGGATATAGTCTGTCTATTCTTGACGAGAGAGCATATGTCGGTACCCTGATGAGATGAGTCTAAACACCAAGAAACGAAATATGTGTCTCTCAATGGAAAATATGGGTGAGACTCGAAAGAATTTAAGGATGTCGAATTGAAAGCATTGCTGGAAGAAGACGAAATACAAACTCTACAACAAATGGCAGAGAGTTTAAATGTCGGTCCCCGAACCATTTGTGATTGTCTCCATGCCATTGGAAAGATCTAGACGGTAAGAAAATGGGTACCACATAATCCGAATGACACACAGAAGAAAAAGCGAAAAACGGTCTGCTGGATTTTGCATTCTTGAAATGAAATAAAAACTTATTTTTGCATCGAAACGTTACTGGAGATGAACAATGGATATATTTCGAGAACCGAAAACATGGGTTAACCCAGGACAATCATCAACATCAACCGCAAGACCGAATCGTTTTGGAATGTTGCTCCATCCGCCGTACACACCAGACTTGGCCCCTTTCGACTACCACTTGTTTTCATCCATGTTTCGAAAAATGACTTGATGACTGAACCACCTCAAAAGATGTACGGTTTTTCTGTGAGGGCATGCACAAATTGCCAGAAAAATGGGAAAAAAGAGCAGCTAGCGATAAGACGTGCTTTGAATAAACCATTTTTTACTTTGCTCCCAAATTAAACGTCTCTTTTTAAGAAAACATTAAGAGTTATTAACTGCTACATCTGGATGAACATTCTTCCAACAGTTGGAAAAATTTAAAAATTATTTTGTTTTAGTTTAGTGTTCTAGCAAGTTTTCTGCAGTCGGTAAAATTGCTCATTGACGATTTTTCACGACTCATTGACCGAAATACGAAATTCCAGAGACCTAATTGGCGCCTCTTTAACACAAAGGATGACACTGCTGTACGAATACCGAAAACAAATTCGATTCAAATTCCCGAAACGATGAGGATGAAGTTGGACGCGTCGGTTTTTTCGAATGATTGATTAAAGCTCAACGACTTCATAACGGAAGTGTCGGAATAATAAAAATATCCATTATCTTTTTTCTTCTTCAATAGTCTTTTAATAATAAATCACCCTCAAGACATTTATGAAAGCGCTACGTTATCCGCATAATATTTATTTGACATAAAGGTTTATAATGTCTGGGGCCCGAAATGCCGAAATTAAAAGCTTCTGTCATTTCCGACGCGAGAATAAAACTTCGCGAAATGTTTGTGGAATACGAAAAGAATTTACCGCAGTTAATCTTGATTAAATATGCTAAAATGACGATGTTTAACAATGATGTGTTCTGGGTAATATTTTGATATTTAGATGGTAAATTATTACTTGGCGACTTAATTTTGCAGCTCTCATAACTAACTACCACAGTTATTTCAAAATGTGATTTCCATGTCCGACAAGGTCAGGGCCAGGTCATGTTAACTAGTCATGTTAACTAGTCATGTTGATTGTGAGTTATGCTCTGTAACAACGGCTGATGACGGCTATAAGACCAGAAAGCCAGTCTCGGGCTTGCTGACGCCATGGTGGCGACTAAACAAAACGCAACCATTTCTGCAGAAGACATTTTATTTTTCTATAAATAATAATTATAATAATATTTAAAGAGGTAATGATAAATCCTAATACTTTCCCGATTTTTTAATGGAAGGCAATACATATCTTCTGTACAAAAAGAGTGATGCTAAGCAAGCCAATAACTACAGACCCATCACATGTCTGTCAGTATTTTTAAAAAAAATTTGACAGCCCTAATCAATGAAAAAAATTACGAACTTTGTGATGAAAACAATATTTTTGAAGAAGAGCAGAAACGATGCATAAGAGCAAGTATGGTATGCAAGGAACAGCTAACGATCGATGCTGTAGTTCTCGAACAAGCGCGGAAAAGAAAACGCAACCTAAACATCTGCTATATAGACTACAGGAAAGCCTTCGATAGTGTTCCACACGATTGGTTACTAGAAGTCCTGAAGATTTCTAAAATAAGCCCTTCCATCATTAACTCCTTAAGGTGCCTGATGGGGAAATGGAAAATAAATCTCTTTATCGATCAACAATGCATTACTACTGCGAATATCGAGAGGTGAATTTTTCAGGGAGATTCCCTTTCTCCAGTTTGGTTTCGTCTAGCACTAAACCCTATGTCTACATTACTGAACAACAGTAATATAGGATATAAACTAAACATGATGAATCCACGAAAGCTCTCGCACCTACTATATATGGATGACTTTAAACTGTATGGCGAAACTAGAGAAAAACTAAACTCATTAATAAAAATGGTCGAAGTATTTAGTAGGGATATCAAGATATCATTTGGACTTGATAAATGTTCTACCATTAGCATTCAGAAAGGAATAGTCAATAATCAACATTCAACACTCTGTAACAAACAACAACTGCCACCAGAAGAATCCTATAAATATTTAGGTATACCTCAAAATGAGAAATTTGACCATAGCCACTTAAAGAAAGACTTTTCTACTATGTACGAAAAGAGGCTTACAACACTTTTAAATACCAAACTGAGCAGTGGAAACCTGATTAGAGCGATCAATGGATGGGCAGTGCCAATTCTGACCTATTCCTTTGGTATTGTTAAATGGTCACAAACAGACCTTGATGGACTGGTTAGATTAACACGTCGAACATTGATTGTATTGTTTGCATCCAAATTCATCTATAAAGCGACTGTACATTCCAAGAAAGCTGGGAGGCAGAGGCCTCGTGAACATTAAGAACCTTTGTCTGAACTAGGAGAGTAAGATGAGAGAACGTTTCATTAATTCAAGCAACACGCTAATGAAGTTGGTTGCTAAGGAGGACCGGGGTTTCACCCCGATAAACTTAAAAGATAAATTGAATCGTGTTGATGGTAGAACAACACTTACGGATGGTGTCCGTGAATGGAAACAACAGGCACTTCATGGACGGTATCTAAAGTCACCTTATCGGTGGTTGTGCAGTTCTAGCCCCTAATGCTTATTTAGGAAGACATAATCAGCTGGCGAAAATTATACTTCAGCAAATTGCATTAAAGTATTTGCCATTAGATAATGCACCTGCTCCATATTATAAGTACTCACCTTCTCCCGTATTGGAATCATCTGATTCAATCCTATACTGGGACAGACCAATCACAACAGATCGAACGGTCGATTATAATAGACCAGACATTGTTCTAATTAGTAAAAAAGAGAAAAGGGCTTTTATAATTGACATCGCAGTGCCACTCACTCATAATATCAGGAAAACCGAGTTGGAGAAAACCACTAAGTATGAAAACCTTGCGTACGATTTGAGAAACCAGTGGAAACTGCATAAGGTAGAGATAGTGCCTTTCGTATATCCGCCGAAGGCCTAATAAGTAAGAACTTTTCAAAAAATTTGAAGAAACTTGGTATCTCAATATCGATTGCCATAGTAGGACAACGTGCAGTTGCAGACATGCCACATTGTTCGTAAAATTGTATGCTGAGTGAGGGGAGTTGAATTGCTTTCTCATTTTGGCATTGTAATATAGACCAGCTTAGGCTGAGATGCTGAGTTCAGTACTATCTCTACTACAACGTCATACTCAAATACAAAGGCACATCCTCAGATACCACACTGGGAGAACAGGATCGTAAAGAAAATTGATTCAAAGCGAAATATAAATTTTTGCAATTTTCGATTTACATAATAAAAACTTAGCAACGATAGTTTGCCATTTCTGGATGTTTCGGTCAGTAGAAATAATGAAAATAGGTGAGATTTTGATATTTTTAGGAAAAACACCACCACTTCGAGATACATACCTAATGATTCGAATCATAGCTTCCAAAATAAGATGGCTAGTTTAAATTTTATGGTAAATAGATCAATCAATTTTCCTTTAAACAATGATAATTATAACAAATATTTAAAATTAATTAGGGAGGTATCTGAAGTCAATGGTTATAATAAGAACATTATAGATAAACTAATTAGAAAACATAACTTCAGAAAATTATTGAAAGAATCTTCGACTTTTCAAAAGGATCAGAACACAAAGAAATTCATGGTAATACCATTTGATGCCTAATTAACAAGAGGGTTAGACACAATTTTGAAAAAAGTGAACATTAAAGTTGTGTACAAACCAGATAATAAATTAAAAGAAGTCCTGGGAAACCAAAAGTATAAAGTACATCGACATGAAAAGCCGGGGATTTACAAAATTAGCTGTTAAGATTGTGGTCGAAGGTATATTGGGCAAACAAAAAGATCCATTTTAACGAGAGTATTAGGTAGGTACTACGCTTGGTAGGTAGTAGGTTAGCAATTAGGATCTCATACAAATAGAACATAGTTTAGTTTGTAAAATTAGATTAAATCATCTCCTAATGATAACATGGTTAGCGAAACGTGCGTCGAGAACTTTAAAAAAATGTTTCTGTATTTAGTGGTAAATCTCTTTGAGTTTAGTGTTTCACACCGAAGATTCCAATAAAAAAATTGAATGGATCAGTGGAAGGAGAACTAGGAAACTAGAAAGAATAATTGAAATAATCAGTGGATGAAATGAGATACATTCTGCGAGGGACGCAATGAATATAACACCCCAACAGTGCCTTGATACCTTAAATCAGAAACTTTCAGTATATGTGACCAGGCTCAAGAAATACAAGAAAAGCAATAAGAGAAAAATGGATAACAAATTATTCCAGAAATCAAAAAAAACTTTTTATAGGAATCCCAATTCAGTTGCTAGTAATCCGATTAATGACTTCCCGACTAAAGAATAGATAGAGGAATGCTGGGGCAACCAGTTTCACAAGTACAAAAGTTTCACACAACAACGCTTGCTGTATAAGAGAGAAACGTTAGGCCTATTAAAACTGCGAAGAAATGAAAGATGAACCATTTAAAATCAAGATGAATCATAGCTAGAAAGCATCAAGGCTTGACGGACTGTCAAATTACTGGCTGAAGAAATTATGGTGCACACATGATAAACTAACAAATATCATTAAAGAACTATTAGTCGAGCTAGAAAATGCACCATTATTTCTAACTCAAGGAACAATATACCTTATACCAAAGGACCATCAAAATTCTACAAAATATCGCCCCATAACCTGCCTCCCTACTATATATAAAGTCATAGCATTAGTGATCGAATATATGCACATTATGAACGCAATAATATCATTACCATGCATCAGGAAGGTTGAACTAAACGAGCAATGGGATACATGGAACAATTCATTATTGATTCACTCGTTTGCAATCAGGCGTATGCCAAGAAACAAAATATTAATATGACATATATCGATTATAAAAAGGCCTTCGAGTCTGTACCTCACGAATGTCTTATATAAATCTTAAATATCTATAAAATATATCAGCTAATGATAAATCTTTTGAAGAGCTTTATGTCAACGTGGAGAACCGAAATCTAAATTAAGGATAGTGACTGTAATATAACAACTACAAAAATTCGAATCAGAAGAGGTATTTTTCAAGGAGATTCGTTCAGTTCTCTTTCGACTAAACTCAATCGACTGAACTCGACCATGGTTTAGGCTTGAAAAACAATGGTGAATCTATGCGGCTAAACCATTTGCTCTACGTGGACGATCTGAAATTATTTGATCTGAATCACCTACAGCAAATGTTAAAAATAGTGGAAGAATTCTCCAGTGATATACGAATGCAACTTGGACTGGAGAAGTGTCGCATAATAATCATCGATAGAGAAAAACAGCTAAACAATACTTTTGAGACACAGAACGGACAAAAGATCGAGAAAATGAATGCTGTAGATGCATACAAGTATGTGGGTATAAAGTAAGCACGGCAAATTGATCAGGCTAAATTAAAAAAGATCTTACCTGTCAATTTATCAAAAGAGTGAGACAAGTTTTAAGGACATACTTAAATAACAGAAATATCAAGACATGTTTAGTGCTAAACTATTCGTTCGAGATAATTAACTGGAGTGCAACCGATGTACAAAATTTTCAATGTAAGATCAGGACACTGCTTACAAAATCAACGCCACTAGAAAAAAAATCACCACCCTAGAACGCAGTGGAACGCACAACATTGCCGCGACGGAAAGGCGGTAAAGGATTAGTCGATATTAGTCAGCAACTGGACTAACAGAAGACGAAATCAGCAAAAATATTTCTTGAAGCAAGTGGAAACGTCTATGCTACTTAAAGCTGTATGCCAGGCTGATCGATGAACACCACTACGACATGGGAGGCATTTGAATGAGGTCACCCAGGAACAAGTCCACATAATAGCGTCAAACTACTGGCTGACTAGTGGATAAATGTTTCTGGAGACAGAGGGCACGACACAGTTGCAAAGATCATTCATCAAAAATTGACAATAAAACTACAGCTACAGGAATCAGAAAAAGTTCCATACTACACGTACAAACCGCAACCAGTTCTGGAGAACAACAGTTACATAATGTACTGGGACCAGTACAATGCTTACCAAGCAAAAATTAAATAACAACATATCCGATATTGTTATGACCGATAAAATTTCAAGAAAAACATTATTTATAGAAATAGCTATCCCAAACAACAATAATTTCATTGCAAAACATACCGAAAAAATTCTGTAGTGTAAAGAGCTTCAAGAACAGGTGAAAAGACAATTATATATGAAGTGTGTCGAAACAATATTAATCATATCAACTGGAATCATCCGAAAGAACCTGGTAAGGAATATTAAAACATTGGGCCTCAACGATCACCCGTTTAGGTTAGTCGAAACAGCTCGAACCGTTCGAAAATGTTTGGATAACAATAGGAAATCAAAGACATCCACCGTCATCATTACAACCATGTGGCTAGAAAACATGGAAAGGGCCCCCATAGAGCTTAATTTTTCTGATATTTAAGATATCGCGGATAAGTTTTAGAGGGAGTGATAATGTTTTTAGGTTAAATCATAATATACTCATAGGCCAGATATTACATTGCTGGACAAAAATAAGAAAACAGCATTCCTAATTGATATAGCTGTTGCAAACACACACAACATTCAAAAGACGGCTGAAGAAAAAATACAAAAATATACAGACGTCAAATTAGAAATAAAGCGGATATGGAAGTTCAACCAGGTCCATATTGCGCCATTGATAATTTCAACAATTGGTATTATAGCAAATAACCTTAAAAATAGTATAAAATTTATGACCCTAGAAGAAAATCTGTTTAGAATAATGCAAAGGGCGGTAATCCTTAATATCATCCTTAATCCAATATAGTCCAATCCAATATTAGTTCATATATTGTAGGGTTTTTGGGGCATATAATGTCCAAATGATTAACTGAGCTGCACCTACCAAAGAGTCAAAACCTCATGAAATCTATATCAATTAAAATTCAAAGACTTCGACTTTGACTTATTTATCCAGGTTTTTGGTTAGGCTCTTACCAGTTTCTATTGAATTTTCCGGTGTTTCCGGTGTGTGTCATAACTAACACGGGGGGTTGGGGGCTTCTATCTAGCCCAGGAGGTAACGACTAGGTAAACCTGCTTGGTAAAGCCTAATCGTTTTTATTCAGGTTGGTGAAAATTCTTCTATTGAATTTTGGATTATTGAAAATAAAATGAATTATTTTACTGCTATGGAATCGGGTCGCAAGACTCAAAACCGCCGAGATTTACGACAAATTTCGCGCACTTTGGGATCCGGAGTGGAATGGTTCGATCATGGATCTTGCATTCTTCCGTCGACTTGAGATTTAGGTTGTTGGTTCCCGAAGGAAGCTCTGAAATGATGGAGATGGGTTTTTTCTTCACTTAATTCATTTTGGTGCTGCGGAGATTGTATCTTCGGAGCTATATTTGGGTTGATTTTTTCCTTCGTTTCTTGCGGACTATTATACTAGCCCGTCTTTTCTTTCGGCTGTTAATAGCTATCAGAACTAGATAATCAGTTTGGGATTGGCCGTGGCTGCCATTGGTGGTATTGCCTCCACGTTGGTCGGTCCTTAGGTTGGGTAGACGAAGTACTTGAGTAGATTCGAACCGGCTTATAACCTACCCCTACTCTCCGATTGATCTGGGCTAAATGGATATAATTTGCCTGCACGCTTAACAGTCCTCTCTGGTTAGCACCCACTCATCAGCACTAGAAGTTCATGTGCTAGCTAATCAGGCTAGTACTTTTAAATTATCATAAATTTCATTTCTAACCTTTATTTTGTTTTTCTCTTTACACACTAACAAAGCGCGTCCCATTACATCATCGAAACCAGAGCAGACACGAACGAGAGAAAACAGGTTTTGAGAACATCTAAAATGAAAATCCTGACGTGGATTCACTGTGGGAGAAACAAGACGAGATCATGTAAGATATGCTCAGACATCAGACAGCAATGCTATGTCCAGGACGTCATAAGGTGAAAACGAGTACTAAGAGGAAATTGTAACCAACACGTTTCCAGAAAGAACGGACGGTAAATCTGAAGGATCCAGACCACCAAAAAAATGGAGAGATAGCTGAATATCAATCTAACAGGAGGAAAGAGCCTAGTAAAACTACGTCTTGACCTAACATTAGAAGAAAAAGAGGGAGTATTTAAAATGTGTTCTAATTATAATCGAATCATTATCTTGGAAGCTACGGCCTAATGGCTTAATAACTTAGTGTAATTTTCTTGAAAATCAATTGTCGTTATTTAAAATTTAATCAAATTAAATTATACAGTTCTAAAGTATTTTTCCCGTCCCGTCCCTCCATTATCCGACCTATAAACAGCTAAACTCACACCAAACACAGGCATAATTATTCATTCGAATGGCGCTTTAATTTCGGTAAGGGTAGCGTATCCCTCCAGCTTCGGTGACGTGCCGTCTTGACACATTTCATCGTGTGCCGACATCTGGGCCGAAGTGAGTGTTTGCGTAACACCCTAATTGTCGTTAGGATAAGAGACACGGGCTAATTACAATGTAGCCCCCTCGCCGCCCTCGCCACGGCGTGAATATTCTTAGTTTTCGGTCGGGTTACAATCTCTGACATTCAAACAATTGCTTAATCCATTCGCTTTAATGCGTTTAATTAGAGCTTAGTTCGGGACGATTATACGGTTTTTATGGAGCCATTTTGGACTTGGAGGGCGCCGTAAACAACTAGCGAGAGACGTGTTAAATAACCGATAAAATTAAAGATAATTATGAATTTGGAATTGGCGAACGTTTCGCTTGAAAACAACGTTTGGGATGAAGGTTTCGTCGGCTTGTAAAGTCCCTGTTTTTTATGCTTCCTGGCTTCAAATTAAAATTTATAATCGAACGGGTGCAATGTTCAAGATTAGTCAAATTATTAAAAACAATAACATTGCTGGTGCTTATTTTATACCAGAATATATAATTACCCTGATACTACGCTCTTTTTCTTCTGACGTCCTTTAAACCTTTCCCACCTTCGTCTTTATGCAGGATACTGCTCTCCAACTCAGTAAGATAAGTTAAGGATCTTGATATGATGTTATTTTTTATTCATTCATCCTTCCCACTTTGCTTTTATTTGTGACTTTATAAATAAAACATTCAGTTATTTATCCAAACATATATTCCAATGTTTTTTTCAGTTTTTTAAATAGTTTTCACTCTAGAGTTTTGGTATTTTTGTAATTTAACTAAAGTAATTAAACAGTAATTAAACTAAAAAAGTTTACATGTGTTGCCATGCGGAATTAAAATGTTACCGTGATATTTGTCCCACCTGCATTAATAAACATATAAAAGAAGCTCATATGCTTTAATATAAGTAATTGAAAGAGAACAAACGATTTAACTATAATTCGCATACCACCAGACTGTCTCATTGCATCGCTAGACTGACTTAATCAAGTCGTCTGTAACGAAATTTCAGTAAACAAATAAAATAATTAACTGGAAGCAAGAGAGCCGCAGGGCTACATTACGGTTCATCAGTGTCTTTTCAGCCGGCAGTCCTTTGAACACCGTGAGTCCTATTCATCTTTCGACGTGCGGTTGCGGAGGAAAGAAAAAAAGGCATTAATTAAGAAGGAAACTCGTCGAGAATAAGGAAAAACTCTATCAGGAACTGAATAAAGTCACGGATTTAGAAAAGTTTTAAACGTTGCCCAGGGCGAATATAAAATAATTCTTTGTTTGGGTCGGATTTACTTTCGACTTTGCGATGTTTGCTTTGAATAGTAACGTTTACAATATAATTGTTTTTGATCAAACCTTTAGGAAATTTTATTAAAACTATAAATGTAATCATAGGTATATATATATATATATATATATATATATATATATATATATATATATATATATATATATATATATATATATATGTAGGACTCCAAATTTCCTTTGAAAAGACACAATACATGACCTGCAACAGACTAAGAACGCCATTTCTAAAAACAAAATATGGTAACATCAACGAGTCTCTCAATTCAAATATTTGGGTGAAATAATCATGGAAGATGGGTTGGAAAAAGCGGCCAATAAGGGTAGATGTCAAAAAATGGAAACGGTATTGAGACTTACACAAAACATTTACAACAAAAAATGCCTATCTAAAAACACAAAACTGAGACATTACAACACAGTTATTAAGCCAGAATGTCTATATGCTGCGGAAACGCTCATTTTGAATAGAAAGAGGGACATCGAGGACATTGAAAAGAAGGAAAGAAAAATCATAAGAAAAATCCTAGGGCCCAAACAAATAAATAGCACAACATACCGACTTCGAGAAAACCAAGAAATCAAACAATACACAGATATACATAGCGATATGAGAAAAAGAAGACTTAAGTTTTACGGACACATAAAACGGATGAATCCGAGTAGGTTAACTAGACAAATAGTCGAATTTTATGAAAATAGGAGTAAAGCTAAAGTAGAAATAATTAAATGGATTGCTGCAATTAAAGAGGACCTAAGATCAGCAAATATAACACAAAGTGACATTCAGGATAGAGGCGTTTCAGACACAAGGTTAACGTTTGGAAGGTTGGCCAGAGAGAAAAATGTAGGAAGACTGGAAGAACTTGGTCTGACGAAAGGAAACAAGCTCATAGCGAAAGAATGAAATCAGTATGGGCACAAAGGAAGGCTAACAATAACAAACGCCTCTAATTGTACTTCGCGTGGTCCACCAGGCCCATACGTGAATAATAATAATATATATATATACATTTAAATACATACAATTAAATTTATTTAGACTAAAGAACTTTAATTTTTTAATGTTAAAATATTTATTATTTTTTCACAATTTATTAGCAAAAATATTACTGAAATTTCCTTTCTATCTGTCCTAACACAGGTCTGCAGTGGATTTGGTGCCGGAAAAACTAAAACTCTTTTTGAACATGCTCGTTTTACATTAGTATATATATATATATATATATATATATATATATATATATATATATATATATATATATATATATATATATATATATATATATATATATATATAAAAAGGTCCTGCTACCATATGTAAAAGGAATGACAAATGGGATAGGCAGACTACTAAGGAAACATAAGATCAGAACAGCCTACACGCCGCACAAAACTGTCGCAAACATCCTAAAAAACCCCAAGGACAAAGTTAGACTGGAAAATCATGGGGTGTATAGTATATCTTGTTCCGACTGCAACAGAACATATATAGGACAAACAAACAGACGAATATCGCCCAAAATACAAGAATATAAAAACAATTTAAAAATCAAACAAACCACTTCCGCTCTGTTCCAGCACCATCTACAAACAGGTCATAAAATCAATTTTGAAGAAGCCAAAGAAATAGCGAATATTGAAACCTACAAGATCCGAACAATCAGAGATGCCCTTGAAATAGAAGAAAGGGGTGAGCTAAATACGCGAAACGACGCTCGCAACATTCCAAAAGTATGGAAATCCCTTCTGAAAAAAGAAGAAAAGCGGCAACGTGGCGGCGAAGTCACGAAAAATCAATAAACGGGCGCCCGACAGCGTTGCCGAGCGGCGCAAATAGTCCCGAACTACCCCGATATAATCTGCGCAGTCGCCGGCCGGCTATAAAAGCGAGCACAACTACCCGTGCACTTCAGTTGGACTGGACGATACTTCACACGCAATATATATATATATATATATATATATATATATATATATATATATATATATATATATATATATATATATATATATATATATAAGAAGTGGGAATTAATATAGAACGAGGTGTACGGCAGGGTGACGCAATATCGCCTATTCTTTTCTCGGCTGGCCTTGAAGAAGTATTCCGTAAACTGGATTGGGAACAGGATGGTGTAAAGATCAATGGTGCAAACTTAAACCATCTTAGATTTGCAGATGATATTATTCTCATTTCACAAGACCCAGAGGAGCTGCAAAGACGCATACAAGAACTGCAAAGGGCTGGCGAACCATTTGGCTTGAAAATAAATCTGAAAAAGAGTCAGGTTATGTTCAATAACTTCGCTCAGGACAGAAGAATTTCAGTTCTAGGAAGGGATTTAGAGATCGTGGACAGCTTTATATATCTTGGGCAGAGGATTTCCATGGAGGGGAATACCGCCCCGGAGGTGGAACGGCGTGTTAAATGTGGCTGGCAGGCATTTGGTAGGCTCAACATAGTGTTTAACAGCAGACTCCCACTTTGCCTGAAAAGAAAAGTATTCGATCAGTGCGTTCTACCCGTTATGACATACGGAAGTGAAACCTGGACACTCACATCGCAATCAATTCAAAAACTTCGGGTGGCACAGAGGGGAATGGAAAGATGTATGCTTGGCATTACAAGACGAGACAGAAAGTCCTGCGCATGGATCAGGGAACAAACAAAAGTCTGTGACATTATTGGAAGAGTAAAACAGTTGAAATGGAGATGGGCAGGCCATATAGCGAGGCGATGGGACGACAGATGGACCAAGGCAATCCTGGAGTGGATGCCGCTTGATCGCAAACGTCCGCGAAGAAGACCGAAAGCACGATGGATTGATGACATCGGAAGTATATTGGACCCGAGTGTCAGAGGAAAGCCCAGGACCGTGAAGGTTGGAAGCATGCTGAAGAGGCCTTCATCCTGCAGTGGATCGATGCGGGCTGATGATGATGATGATGATGATATATATATATATATATATATATATATATATATATATATATATATATATATATATATATATATATATACCTTGATCTGGGGGGCATATGTTTCGTCTCTTGATGTTCAGACTCTTCCAACGAGACAACAGTAGCTGAGTGTGATACACCCAACTGTAGGGTTCCACAATCTCGTGTGAAACACACAACATATATTGACATATGACATATATTGACATATATTGACTTTTTAGATATTTTAAGGATCGTTACAACTTTCTGGAATTAAATATAATGTAATAATATTATAAAATTGAATCTGTTCGTCCTACTTCTCGCAGTGATTTCGCAGTTTTTGAGAATTTTAAAATACGGCCAGGCATTTTCTATATAAAAAAAACGTATGTTCTAATACATGTGCATTGAGTTTAGGGTTAAATAAATACATTTAAAGCTCTTAAAAGAACTGATTTTATCAACAAGAAATTATCCAGAACTCAAAAAAATAAACAAATCTTAAAACGTTACCGTCAAATTTATCAAGAACGTCCAGTTCAATCGTTGTCAAATTAAATTCTGTGTTCATAAACGAATTAATTAGCCGATTATTCGATTGCTATCTCTCTTTAAGACATAGAGGTTGTATGATGATATCTCTAGACATACTTCTTGACTTAGATCCACTTTTATTTTCACTTTCAACTCAAATTCAACTTTCTTTGTTTATTTTTTCCAATGGACTCACATATCCAATGGGGGCCACTGGGGACCAATTTTCCAATGAGCTCACCTATCTCAGCCTTGTTATCTGAAATTTTTATGGCTGATTTTCTTGTTTTCTAAATTGAACGAATAACTTCGTGGATACGGTTTCGAGACTTTGAAGGAATTTATTACGTTTTGCTTTTGTGTTTATACAATTTTTTATATAAAAAATCAACAAAGTTATACTTATTCGAAAAAATAAGTTAAAAAATAGAGTTTTTTCTTTCAATTAACATCCTTACGTAAAATAATAGTTGTCTGAAAGGTAATTGAAGGGGAAATATTTATCTTTTCAGCTTTCTTTAATTAGCGACTCTTAAATCATTGAGCCAAAGGCTCTATCACTTAGACGTATTGAATTTCGCTACTAAAGCTTACCTTAGATATAGTTAATTGAAATTTAACGACGGTAGATTAAAAAAAAAAAAAAACAAGATAAATAACTGCAATAAATGTGAAAGGATTTTATTCAACGAAAAAAATGTTTTAAGATAAAAAAGTTTATAGTCGTGCTCTTCTCTATTGAGGTGCTTCATATCTAGTTGTCAGATTTTTTTAAGAAAAAGAGAAACGCAAATTATTTATGTAAATATATATTTAGTTTATTAGTAGGTGTTTCAATTAGTAATAGTGACGATCGGGGAATCCCCGCTTTCTGTTTTGTATATATAAGAAATGAAGAGAATTGGTTGTGACATAGATTTTTTTTCGATATCATAGTTTTTATTTATTTAAAATTAGTTAACAATATGTTTAGTTCTGGAAAGTATGTAAGTGGGAACGAAAAACGAAAAAAAAAGTTGCCTAAAAAGTTAAGTAAAAGTAAAAGTATGCATATTTCATTGACGATTAATCAAATTAATAGTGCAGTGAAAATGACGTCACTAAACACTGATTAGCTACATCCAGAGCAACCACCATCATGTACCAGAAAAACTCAAAGTAGACTTCAAAAACTTATAGACTCAATATATACTGAGCCAACACTCAAGAGATATCGAGCCAAATGCGGTGTCCATTGTGCTGTCCATTTAAATCTGGTGGTTAATGATGCAGTAAAAGAGGTTATAGAAATTTATAATTTTTTTTGGTCATCAAAGATGTAATATATTATCAAGCTTTAAATATAGTAAAGAAGAAGAATCTTCAACTTCGGCAACATTAATAACATTAAATCCAATTAGATGGCGAGGACGTTTTTGCTTTAAAAGTTTGGTTTGTTGAAGTTCAATAAGCGTCAACAAAAACTATTTTATTAAATTCCAAAGCAAATGAGAGAAATGAAGCTATTTCACTGAAGAAGAAGGTCAAAAACTACAAATTTATTATGTTACTGGTTTTTCATTGCAAAATTTTACAGAGCATCGACGCGGCCTCTAACGCACTTCAAAACACTTTAACATAATGACGTCACAAACATGGCAACCAATCGAGGCGTGATTTTATTTTAAATTTTATAAAACTTTATTTATAATTAATTGCAAACAATTTTTCAAAAGTTTTTTGCATCGATTATCAAAGTTATTTATGATAAAGTTTTAAAATAAACTAAAAAAAAACGATTATTATTGTTTATTCAAAAAAACAATTGTAATACGTACAAGTTTTAAAGATTCTTGGTTTAAATAAAAAACAAAGATTAATATCCGAATTTCCACTATATTTTAAACTTGTATGTATGACAATTGTTTCGACACACAGTGTCTTTTTCAAATACACACTAAATTAAACTAACAGTAAGAAAAGCATGATAATGGGGAACCCTTTAAGTCCTTTACTGGCGGAAATTTTTATGGATAATTTAGAAGATAAGATATGTCAACATCAGCTATTTAAATTATCACTTTACTGGTATAGATATGTTGATGACATTATAATTTGTTTCATGGGTACTGACAGACAATTAAATCAATTCCTAACATATTTAAACTCTTTACATAAAAACATTCATTTTACAGTTGAAGAAGAACAAAACAACAGTATTAACTTTTTAGATTTAACAGTTACAAGACAAGAGAATAAACATGATTTTGCAATTTATCATAAGCCATCTCACACAGATTTGGTTATATATAACAAGTCTTGTCATCCTAATTCTCAAAAAATGGCAGCATTTAATTCATTCATACACGGATTACTAAATACCCCAATGTCAATAGATAACTATAACAAAAAATTGAATGTCATCAAACAGATCAAGTGCATAATGGTTATGACCCAAACATTATAAATAAAATATTTAATAAAAAATTTTATAATAATACCATTAATTTAATATATCCTGTCAATAAAGTCAAGAACACCGCATACAAAACAATTACATATACAGGAAAAGTCACCAAATTAATTTCTAAACATTTGTCAAAAACAAGCGATATAAATATTGCATTCAGAACAAACCATAGTCTTGGACGCTTAATAAAAAACAAAAGTCAAACAAATAAACTTCATAAATCAGGAATTTATTTAATTGAATGCGGTTCTTGTCCAAAAGTCTATGTTGGACAAACAGGAAGATCCTTTTCCGCCAGGGTTTATGAACATAAAAGAAGTTATATTAAAGAACAGAATAATTCTCATTATGCCAATTACTTAATTTTACACACACAAAAGAAAACACTTTCAACGATAATTTCAAAATGTTGCATAACGAAAATAAATCTAAAAAACTAAATCTTTTAGAGAGCCTAGAAATTAATAAAAGAAAAAATTTGGGTATTTAACTTAATGATCAGGTAGACTTGAATGGTTCATCCTTGTTAAACTTATATTACTCTACGACATTGAGACGCGGGACTCCCACTGTCATCATTTATGATTTTATTAGATTAGTTTAGGTAGTAACTGCTTTTCTTACTGTTAGTTTGATTTAGTGTGTATTTGAAAAAGACACTGTGTGTCGAAACAATTGTCATACGTACAAGTTTTAAATATAGTGGAAATTTAGATATTAATCTTTGTTTTTTATTTAAAATGAATTTCCATCAAGTATCTACCTAGTTACTTGAGTACCTATCTCAGTTAAATAGATTCTTGGTTTGTTTTATTTAAATACTTTTTTTTTTAATCGCTAGTTTTTCTGCCTTGCTTTGTATTCATCGACAAAGTAAAATCGACCATTTAAATGTTGAGTGATACATGTAATTCAATCGGTTTCTTCTTGAAATATTTCACCAAACACCCTTCCGCTTTTTCTTTTTTCTTTAGCTGGTACCGTAATTAAATTAAAACACCCCCTTCATTAAATCCTTTTCGCTCCTTTATCTGTCCGCATTTAGTAATAAAACCCTTTAGAAATTGAGTCAGAGTTAAAAATGGGTGCATAACGGCGAAAAGATAAATAAGTATTTGAAAACGCGTTCCGGTATCGATAAAATGGAAAGCTCAATGGCAGAGAAAATTACGATTTTCTAATAATGGTGGCTTTCTCAACAAGTTCTTTTGCGCCAGATCCCCGAACGATATATATTCGCCAGAGTTTACTCTGCATTATCGGTAATAGAAAATTTCAAAGTGGAAAATTTATAATATCTGAACTTAATTTAACACCGATGGAAAGGATATTGGAAAGCAGTTTTAGAATTTCGAAAATTTCCTATCAAATGTGTAAAATAAGACATTGTTTATTTCCTTTAAGGAATTCTTGAATTGCGTTGGCTTTTATTAGATATAGTTTATCACAAAAATGTTTTCAGTTTAATAATGTACAGGGTATAAAGGAAAATATTTTCGCAAATTTAACCAACGATTTTTTACGAGGGTTGCTATTTATGTATCCGGAATAATAAATAAAAACAAATGTTTATGATTGAAAATGGTTTTATAGTTTTTCTAAATATTCTTCGCGATGATCGATAGACTTTTGCATACGTTTGAACCAATTTTCATGGCAATTGTTCCACCCCGATTGAGGTATCTCCGAGAATGATCCTGCGTCAATGCTTGTTTTTCCTTATTTCCAGAAGTATGTCCGAAATTGTTTTGAAACATTAATGACATTGACGGATATTTCACATAAAATAACAAGGTACAGATTATTTGTGCATCATAAAATGACGTAATTAATTTCCTATATCATAGACATTGTCTTAATATCTTCTTTTTCTTTACTGAACGAGAGAAAAGGAGATAAAAAATCAATACGTATGTCTTCGAGTAAGAGCAGTACGCTAGCGATGTACGATAGCGTCACTGTGGGGTAGAAACAGAAAGTAACAAATAAATAAAAGGTTTTGTTCGTACCTGTGATTAAAAGTTTCTCCATTGACTTCAGCGGTCCTGTTTTGGTTTCCATTTGAGTTGTAATTGTGTTTTAGTGAAATTTAGTGCTGTAAAGCCGAGTTTTATTGCAAAATACTTTCTTATAATAATTAATGTTATTGAATCATTTGTTATCGGTGAGTATTTGTAAAGATTCATAAGTTTTATTTCCTTCAATAATTCTAAAAACATACTGAAATATAAACAAAACTTTCAAAATAATAACGGAAATATAGAAGTGCGAACTTTTGAGGTAACTATATTTGATTTAAGATTTTGTGTGATTTCAGATAATGTCAGGAAAAACACTGAAAACGAAAGTCCAACAATTTGTGCAAATGTTTATGAGTATTTTGAAGTGGAAAAAAGGAATGGGGTAAAGGAATGGGTGGACAATATGTACAAAGAAAGTAGTAATTTAAATGTAATGAATACAAATTAATTATTTGCCAGTCTTGCTACATATTTCTTTTAATTTTTCACATTCACAAACACTTTGGATTTACAATTTATTAGAAAACTGTAAAATATTGAGCTGACACCTATCATACTTGTATCCAACTAACAGATGAAGGCTTCAGGCCAGAAACCGGTCTTAGGAGACGTATGCTGGTGCTTTGGATGACGCATGAAGGAGAATGACAAAGCACGACGTAGAGCACGGGTAAACTTCCTTAGAATAATATATATATATATATATATATATATATATATATATATATATATATATATATATATATATATATATATGTGTAGTGTTAGATTTTCTTGGACTGCGTCCAATTCTACATATATACGCCATCCGACGGGATCTCGTCTGTACATTTGTGGATGTCAAAAAAACATCTGATTCTATTGACCGTGAATCTTTATTTCAAATCTTGAAAGAACAAGGACTAGATCTGAAAACGCTGGCAATTATTAAAGCAACATTAACTAACACAAGATCAAAAGTTAAATTCGTGGGTAACATCTCAGAGCCCTTCGAAATTAAAACTGGAGTGAGACAAGGGGATGGATTCTTGCCACTCTTCTTATTTAACTGTGTTCTAGAAAAAGTAATACAGGAGTGACGTGTAATAAAGTCGGCCCTTAATATTGACCAGCATATTAACTGGGGAGAACCAACATCAAATAGATTGTCGAGCGATTGCTGATCATCTAGCCATTTTAGCTCAAGATATATTAATGGTACAAAAACGAAATCCTGAAAGAAACAGCAGAAAAGGTAGGTTTTTCCTGACTTTCTGAACGAACCTCGCGACAGTAAGTACATGGGTAGTAATTCATGGGTAGTAAGAAAACATGGCCATGAAATTTTAAGACTTCCACCCTATCATTGTGATTTAATGCCATAGAATTTTGCTATAGAATTTGCCATAGAATTAATCAAAAAGTGCAAAATTTATGGAAGGAAGCATTGGAACAGTGTAAAGTAGAATCTGGGAAAAGTTTGTAGCATATACAGATAAATGAATTGAAGACTGGTTTATCCCAGAATAACACAAGTTCAGCCTATAATAATCAACGCAAACGAAAGTTCGTCGGCTGAATCTGATGAAGAGCTCTAGCTATAGTAGTTAATTAGATATAGTTAGTTATTTAGATATAAAGTAAAAAGTAAAGTGTTTGGGTTAGAGGCGCATCAGCAACTAGGCTATTTAGCGACTGGACCTACAGCTTAACGTGGGTTCCGAACCACGGGTCATCAGCTTCCGACAAACCCAGGCCAGCACCCCCCTCGGGCTATAAACCCTTGGTTATGTGCCTACCCATAAGTCTATCAGGAAACCTACCGACTGGCGAGTGACCAACGTAGAACACTTCTCAGAAGGCATCCGGCCTTACTCAGCCTTTAACTGGCGTGACTGAGGAGTAATTCGTAGTCGGATTTTACACTCTTGCCTAGAAACAATCACAAACATTTAGGAAAGATAAACGGACAGAAGAAAGAAAAATAACCATCCGAGCGCTGGAATCGAACCAGCTACCGCTCCAGCGCGGATTCGGCAAAGCAGACGCTCTTACCGCCGCACCAACGCGACCGGCATTTAGATTTATATATAGGAAAAATTATTTTTATTTATGTATTATTATATTTATGTATTAGTACTCAGTATTTAACGCTATGTTTTTGTATGCTTTATATAATTATATGAAATATTTGAAATTATATTTGCGACAAATATGTATGCAATTGTTGTATATTCGCCTGTATATTCGCAAACAATGGTAACATTTTCATCATATACAAATTGGTTTCGATAATAATGTTTATAGGGTAAATAAAATGATGATTTTGACCAACAAAAATTTAATTTTTTTAATAATATTTCGTGATAACTCGAAATTCTCCGTACCATTTTATTCTTCAAAGTTCTTGGATCGATCTACAACATAAAATTTTATAATGTCATGACACACACTCGAAATTTTACGTTAAAATATCGATTTATAACACGACGTTTTATTATTTCATGTTGTAAATATGTACAAATAAATGTATCGTGGATTTAAATAAAAAAAAATAAATGTCCGTTTTTCGAGGCACCAACCACGTCCATTGTGAAAGTTAGCACTAATTTTTGTTTTGATTCACATGGATAAAAAACGATGACGTATGGGTATTCATTCGACTAATGTCTGAATGATTGTGGCGTGTTCATATATATATATATATATATATATATATATATATATATATATATATATATATATATATATATATATTTATTTATTTTTTTTTTCACACTTTAATATTAAAACAAAACAACACATTAAAAATTACAGTTTACAGAAAACCGGCAAACACAGGTAGATATCTCAATTCCTTTTCAAATCAGTCAAAATCGGTCAAAATAGGAGTAATTAAAAGTTTATTTGACAGAGCAAAACTTGTTTGTACTGACAGTGATACACTACAAAAAGAAACAAATCACATAAAAGACATTTTAATAAAAAACAATTACCCAAAAATTTTTATAGATAAATCGTTTAAAAATTTTGATACTAGACAAAGCAGACAAGTTATAACAATAATAATAACTCTCAAATAATTAACGTCACAATTCCTTATATCCGCTGTATTTCTGACACAATTAAAAGAGTAGGAAATAAATACAACATAAGAACGACATTTAAAACAAAAAATACTCTTAGATCTCTATTAACAAAAATTAAACCAAACAATATGAAAAAAAATAGCAAAAATGGGGTTTATAAAATTCCCTGCGAATGTGGCAAATTCTATATAGAATGTGAAGTATATAGATGTTGAAGAAAAAATAGAATAAGAAAACCTTCTTAGAAAGGGAGATTTTAATAAATCTAGAATTTGTCAACACGCATGGGAATCGGGTCATAAAATAAATTGGAATAATTCCAAAACGGTATTAAAAGAATCGGTGACAAAATACAGAAGATTAAAAGAAACCGCTATAATTAATTTAAATAAAAATAACTGTATTGCTATGCCTTCGGTAGATTTAAATTCAATATCGTTCCCGATTCTAAAGAATACAATTAAACACATTTAAATATTTGAATACACAATCAGTACAATAAACAATCACACAGTAAACATTACCTATATATATATATATATATATATATATATATATATATATATATATATATATATATATATATATATATATATATATATATATATATATATATATATATATATATATATATATATATATATATATAGGTAATGTTTTGGTAGTATGTCACTGTCATAAAAATGTATTGTAATCAATGTAAGTATCGTTGACATACACAAAAAAATATATTTACTTTCATTCGTTACTTTATATATTACAAATAAATATATTTTATTTTTTAGTTGAGTTTTGAAAACGGAGGGAGGGTACCCTCCGAAACGTTAACGTTAAAAGTTAATCACTGAGAAATTTTTCTCCGTTTGGTTTTTTGTTTTTATCCAGTGATTCTTTCTTTACGTAAGAACAGGTATTTTTGATATTTTTTGAGTTTTAGATAGCGGCGAAAAACTCCAAAAAAATTCTTTCGACTGTTCAACTGTATTTAACTTGGTTGTTGTTTTGTTTTAATTTAGAGTTCGGGCGCACTATAAATTATATATTAAATAAAGGCAAGTCCCCTTACGATTATGCCTATTCCAGATAGCTTCTCCTATTTGCTGGTTACATGGTTATCGAATAATTTCCACGTCCCATTGAAGTTGTAACGTTGAAACGAAACAAAACCATTAAAATTAAATTTATGGTGCCCGAGGCCACATTACACTTGACGTACAATATGGCAACCGGCGCCACGCCTTTTTGTTACTGCACAGACGTCCCGATAAATTCCCGTGACAAATTCAACATTATAATTGCTGTTATCACTCTGCTTAATTAGGGAATGTTCCATTTTATATGGAAATGCCACCGTTACGTGCAATCTCATTATTCTTTCCAGCCAAGGGCGCGACTGCGACGACGACGTTCATGCGAACAAATTTGCCTGTAGGATTTTTAAATTCATTACTGTATTTTTACGGCACACGTCAGCGTATTTTATTCTCTTTCATGCCTGTTTAATCTCTCGCGTGCCTTTCTGTTTGCTCCTTTGATCTGTTTATTTCCTCTCACAATGTTTGCTCGACAAAAAATCTTTCATTTACTTACTATTGCCATAGGAGACACTTCGTCACCTGAGTGTTTGAGTGCATCGAGTCCACTTTTTATGGTTTGTTTAAACAATATGATTTCGCAAGATGCACTATCAAGCTGCACAACATTTATTTTACAGACTCGCAAAATTTTTGGAAAAAGTAAAAATAAATTTAAAGCTCAATTTTGAATTGCATATTAAAAAAAACGGAGTTTTCATTAATATTTTTAACTCACTTGTAAGTTTTTTAAAGAACGATTATAATCCTTAACTTATTTTTAGGTTCAAGTCTGTTTTTATCGTTCCCTGGAAATTATTTAGGCACACTCAAACGGTAGAAGTTTTTTAGGTTAGGTCAGTGGTTTCGGTTTGAAATTTTGAAGACCTCGTCGATTAAGTCGTGTCTCTAGATAATTCTTAATCGTACCAGCACCATTTAGGTACTTACTTATTTACTAATATTTTTTTTTATCAGCTGATGAATATGGCGAAGGGAAAGTACAATACTTGGAAGCAGGGGGATATGAATGCATCATCGATTCATGTGCGAAGTCTACACGAAATTTGGTAGATCTAACGATAATGTCATCAAGCATGCAAGAGGAATTAGTACAGCATTTGATAAAATTCGAGTCCAGTTTCTTTGGATTAAGTAGTATTGAATTTAGGAAACTTGCCTTCGAGTTTGCTGACAAATTTCAATTTCCTCATCGGAGTTCAATAAAGAGCGTGCTAATGATTTTTTAATTAATATGAACAAATTCTGGATAAATACAAGTTTACTGACAACCAAATATATAATATGGATGACACTGCATCTTCTGTTTAGAAAGGTTTTAAAGTTATTGATTAGAATTTGCATTTCTACAGCAGGTGAATTCATACAGGCTCCGGTCAACACAATATTTGGTTGCTCGAAAAATGGATGGATAACATCAGAACTTTTTGCTGAGTGCTAGCAACATTTCATTAAGTGCACAAGATTAAAAAAAGTGACTAAAAACAAATTTCTACTGGATGGTCATAGCACACGTGCTAAAAATGTAGAAGCTATCCTGATGGCTCGCGATTATGGTATAATAATCTTATCTTTTCCTGCTCACAAAACATATCGCCTACAATCGTTGGACATATCGTTCTTTAAATCGTTGAAAAACAGTTAGACGGAAGCGGCATTTTTGCGGCTACGCTCAAATCCTGGCGGTATCATAAAACAGATTAACGGTTCAGAGCTGCTTGGTAAATTGTACCTTAGTTCGGTTCGTATGGATATAGCGCTAAATGGTTTTAAAGCAACCTGTTTGTGGCCATATGACAGAAACGTTATTCAAGAAGAGGATTTCGTAGCTTCTGTACAAATCTCTTATTCATCAAATCAAGAACCTGGAAAAACTACACTACCAGGCATCACATTGTCACTCGCTAGACATACATCCGCCACTCATAGCCATAACTCCAACAATTGTTGCATCGCCATCAATCGCAGAATCGATACCAATAGTACCACTGCCACCAATAGTTGCAACGCCACCAAAAGTAACAACACAACCTTTAGTACCTAGAGATGCAACACCACCTCCCACCATTCAATTCGGATCTTCAACAATATCACAAGATACTACATACGGTAATAATACATCAGCAGTTGATAAAATCACTAACACTAATCAAACAATAAAATCTTTCTTGAACATTTTATCTTCTATTCCTTAGATATCAACAGTTATTTAAAAAAATGAAGAAAGGTACTAAGCCAAAAATGGAATTAACTTCAAGTTCTTACAAAAACGAAGTAGAAACCAAGGAAATTATAAATACGAGAAAAAAGCCTGTACTGGATTAAAAAAACTGAAAACAGCAAAAGGAAGAAAGATGAAACATGCAAGAATAATAAATACCTAAAGACAAATAATTATGGCTATACCAATAATGTAAGGAAGATCGCGAAGAAAACATAATCTAATGTGTGAAATCGAAAGGTTGGGTACATGATCTATGTGCAGACGCAGAAAGTAAGATGAAGAACTATATTTGTGTAATTTTCTTTCTTAAGAAATTATAATTTTGGTTTTCTATGTGTAATTTACATGGTAATTAAGTTCGACTTTTTTTCAAAAAAATATTGGTGGTAAGTTGATCTTAGACTTAGTAGTTTGTAGTTTTTATTTTTTTTTTAATATTATCTCTTGCTATTAAGTATTTTCCTATGTAGTTTATGATGTCTTCACTGAAGTCTAAGTACAAGTACGAGTATTTTAAGTACGTCTTATACTAAGTACTTTGACTGTACGTGGTACGAATCAGGCGACCAGGCGCCTTAATCGTAGAGAAGGTACTTTGAAAAACGTTAAAATACCTGTTTTGATAAAATATTTTTAGGTTTTTATGAATGTTTATTAAGAAGCAAATCAGTAAAGATTTTGTTTCATTTAAATTGTACTAAACATTATAGTACTATTTCCTTAGGAGGTACGCCTTAGCAACCTTACCGTATCGACGGCCAAATTTTCAATAATTCAATATTTCCTTTTTCAAGCTTAAAAAGGTCAATCAAACAAATGATCTTTAAAAAGAAAAATACAATAACTACTTAACACTAAAACTGTAATGTAAAATCGAAAAAAGGTAGCGACAGAAACCTTACAAAAGGTACTATTGCGACTATTTTATTCGATATGCAAAATGTTTTTGCACTCCTTACAGCTAATGTGCCCAACTTCTACAAACGGAAATTAAACATATTTAATTTAATAGTGCATAGCACGGTGAGTAAAAAATGACTTTCTGTGGGATTAGTAAAAATTTTAAAGGAAATAGTTACGATAATTTGTATATAAAACATTTTATTCTATGGTTCCGCAAAATCGGGATAAATAGTTCTCTTAAGGATTAAAGATTAAAGGATAAACTGGTTTTCATTCAAATGGAAAAGGAATATTTTTGATTTTTAGATATACAGTCGGTTATTTTCATACAACCGTACTCGCAAGTAAAGCATCTACAAGTACAATCGACTGCAATGCAATACGTATCATACAGAAATAATTTTGAAGATTATATTAAAATAGTACACCGGAAAACATCGGTGGTGGGATGAAGTTTACGAGCAAGCAGTATTAAGCCGATTAAGTAAAGCATTCAAAGAGTGGAACAGTAAAAAAACAGCAATAAATTATAATATCTTTTTGGAAGTAAGAAAAGAAACATCGAAGCTAATTAGACAAACTAAAAGAAAAATATGAAAACAATCAACTTAATGAAATAGAAAAAGATTTCCAAAAAATAACACCCGAAATTTTTACAAAAAATTCAAAATTATATTAACAGACTATCAACCCCACGGTCTTGGCTTCCAAAAGGAAAACCGGACAATTAGCTCTAAATAACCAATGCAATTGCAAGGAACTTGCGAAATAGTTTGAACAACAACTAAACTGTCCTGAGCCCTTAAACCAATTACCAACACTAAACCCTAAATAAACATACCCAGATTCATTACCACCGAATGAAGACGAAATAATTAGGCAAATCAAGCGTCTAAAAAATAACAAAGCTTCTGGTGAAGATGGAATCACTGCTGAACGTTTGAAATCCGCTGGTCCAGGTACAATCAAGGAAATAACCAAAGTTCTACAAGAAATTTGGCGAACCGAACGGATTCCGGAAGACTGGAAATATGCTCTAATCCATCCAGTACACAAGAAGGAAAATAGAACGGATGTAAACAACTACAGAGGGATGTCTCTTCTCCCAGTTTGTTACAAGATTCTATCTCAATGTCCACTAGACAGGGCACAGGGACAGATAGAAGCGAAAATTGGTGAATATCAAGCAGGTTTTAGACCAGGCAGATCCTGCCCTGAATAGATCCTGAATCTAAAGTTGATTCCAAGACATCAAAAACTGTACAATAAAAATGTCGTCTGTACATTTGTGGTTTTCAAAAAAGCATACGATTCTATTGACCGCGAATCTTTATGCCAAATCTTGAAAGAACAAGGACTAGATCTGAAAACGCTGGCAATTATGAAAGTAACACTAACTAACACAAGTTCAAAAGTTAAATTCATGGGTGACATCTCAGAGCCCTTCGAAATTAAAACTGGAGTGAGACAAGGGGATGGACTTTCGCCACTCTTATTTAACTGTGTTCTAGAAAAAGTAATACAGAAGTGGTGTGAAAAAAAGTCGGCCCTGAATGACCAGCCCATTAAACTGGGGAGAACCAACATCAAAATCCAGCAATTTTGGCTCAAGATATATTAACGGCACAAAAACAAATTGAAATCCTAAAAAAAAACAGCAGAAAAGGTAGGACTTCAAATTTCCTTTGAAAAGACACAATACATGAAAATATGGTAACATCAGACGAGTCCCTCAATTCGAATATTTGGGTGAAATAATCATGGAAAACGGTTTGGAAAAAGCGGCCAATAAGGGTAGATGTAGATCAAAAAATGGAAACTGCATTGAGACTTACGCAAAATATTTACAACAAAAAATGCATATTTAAAAACACAAAACTGAGACATTACAATACAGTTATTAAGCCAGAATGTCTATATGTGGCAGAAACGCTCATTTTGAATAGGAAGAGAGATATCGAGGAGATTGAAAAAAAGAAAAGAAAAATCTTAGGCCCCAAACAAATAAATAGCACAACATACCGACTTCGAGAAAACCAAGAAATTAAACACAGATATACATAGCGATATGAGAAAAAGAAGACTTAAGTTTTACGGACACATAAAACCGATGAATCCGAGTAGGCTAACTAGACAAATAGTCGAATTTTATGAAAATTGAAGTAGAGCTAAAGTAGAAATAATTAGATGGATTGCTGCAATTAAAGAGGACCTAAGATCAGCAAATATTACACAAAGTGAAATTCAGGATAGAGGTTGTTTCAGACACAACGTTAACGTTTGGAAGGTTGGCCAGAGAGAAAAATGTAGGAAGACTGGAACAACTTGGTCTGACGAAAGGAAAAAAGCTCATAGCGAAAGAATGAAATCATTATGGGCGCAAAGGAAGGCTAACAACAACAAAAGTTCTCCAACTGTACTTTACGTGGTCCACCAGGGCTTATACGTGAATAATAATAATAATAATATAATAGTACACCCTCAGAAGGAGTTAAGAGCTAAAAGCTATCGCGAAAATCTGTTATGGTCCAAGCAAAAACGAAGAATATTGCTTCTCTGTTAGTATTTACCAGAACAAGATAAAATAATGAATTTTCTTTTGAAGTAAAAATATATTGTTTTTTTTGTAAATAGACCTGGGACAATTTTTTAACGAAGTCGAAAATTTTTTGTTTTCATTACGTCATGTCCAGACTAAATTTTCAATTATTTATATCAATTTAATACTCGGAAAAAATAAATATTTTATAATAATGACAAGGACTCCAAATTTCCTTTGAAAAGACACAATACATGACCTGCAACAGACTAAGAACGCCATTTCTAAAAACAAAATATGGTAACATCAGACGAGTCTCTCAATTGAAATATTTGGGTGAAATAATCATGGAAAATGGGTTGGAAAAAGCGGCCAATAAGCCAAAAAATGGAAACGGCATTGAGACTTACACAAAATATTTACAACAAAAAATGCCTATCTAAAAACACAAAACTGAGACATTACAACACAGTTATTAAGCCAGAATGTCTATATGCTGCAGAAACGCTCATTTTGAATAGAAAGAGGGACATCGAGGACATTGAAAAGAAGGAAAGAAAAATCGTAGGAAAAATCCTAGGCCCCAAACAAATAAATAGCACAACATACCGACTTCGAGAAAACCAAGAAATCAAACAATACATATATATACATAGCGATATGAGAAAAAGAAGACTTAAATTTTACGGACACATAAAACGGATGAATCCGAGTAGGTTAACTAGACAAATAGTCGAATTTTATGAAAATAGGAGTAAAGCTAAAGTAGAAATAATTAAATGGAATGCTGCAATTAAAGAGGACCTAAGATCAGCAAATATTACACAAAGTGAAATTCAGGATAGAGGCTGTTTCAGACACAAGGTTAACGTTTGGAAGGTTGGCCAGAGAGAAAAATGTAGGAAGACTGGAACAACTTGGTCTGACGAAAGGAAAAAAGCTCATAGCGAAAGAATGAAATTAGTAGGGGCGCAAAGGAAGGCTAACAACAACAAACGCCTCTAATTGTACTTCGCGTGGTCCGCCAGGGCCCATACGTGAATAATAAATAATAATGACATTGTGTTAACCTAAACATTCAGATTTCGTTTTCTGCAGCTCTGGACTTGACATGCTCCAGTACTCAAATGATCACTTGGTATATTAGGAAATTTGTGAATAAAAGCTAATTCACGTTATGACTTATCCTTATCATTTAACTACCTTCGAGATGTTAACACATGTAACGGATTGTCGGGCGAGTTCGAAGGAGGAAGTTTCCTAACCATTCCAGTCAACAACATAAACATTATTTGATGCGCCACTCGATAAAGAATATTTAGAATAAATGATTTATAAATTGATCGCGTGGTTCTCCCTCCTAGACCCACATTCTCTCTATCCTTACCGCTGAGATATACACACACCACATACACACACACACACACACACATGTACAAAACCTTTATCTGGCTTTTGTATTACCTCGCGATGACTTTCAGTTGCAGCGCTCGGGGTGGCGTTTTCCGGCTTTTAGATTTTATTGTGCTTTTCTGGTTTAGTTACTTTGGGGCACGCCATTTAGAACGGGAAGCGAAACTTAACTGTAAAATCCTAAACAAGTCAAAAAGATCGCGTTTATATTGCAAAGGCAAGCTCTAGCCATTCTCGATAAACTTCTTTCAGAAGTCTGAATCCTTAGATATATATATATATATATATATATATATATATAAATATATATATATATATATATATATTATATATATATATATATATATATATATATATATATATAATAAAAAAAAAAACTACAAAATATTAGAAAAATCATTTTATATTACAATAAAACATGTCCATGTCTAAAGTATAAAGCGTCAATACATACACATCTAGAATTAACGTATAAAGCATCTTATGTAAAAAACGTGTCGTCCGTAATCTCTAAAAATTTCATTCATATTCGAAAATGGAAAAATGCGTTTATTATTAAAATATAGCGAGTCTCTGTTACGTTTCCTTCCTTTCTTTTTTTTAATAATAACTTCGTTCGAGAACGAGACGAAACAAGAAGAAATAAGCCGTCATCTCCATTGTGCTTTTGATTTCTTCAGAAATTCGCGGCGCTGCGTTTGACGGTGCGCTAACTGGAAAAGAAAATCGGCGTGAGAAAGAGATAATTCAAATAGAACTAATCTTAAGACTAACTTAATGTAAATAATTATTTAAATAACATTGGGTTGATAAAAAGAAAGAAAAGATAAAGGTTCGACTCATCAGGGCGACGACATATACCATACTATCAGAAATCCTGGTCAAGCAACCAATAAAAATGTTCATATAGGCGGAGACGCAGGTTGTTGTGTGTTTCACATGAGATTGTGGAACCCAACGGTTGGGTGTATGATGGCACTCAGCTACAGCTGTCTCATTGGGTGCAGTCCAAGAAAATCTAACTCTACATATATACGCTATCCGACGGGAAGTGGGCGAAAACATGGGTTGTTGGCTGTGAATAGGGTCTCTCTATTCTTGATGGTGTGGTATATGTCGGCGCCCTGATGAGTCTGAACCTCGAGAGGCGAAACATATGTCATCCAGTTGAAGGGATTGGTGGGGCTCCTTCCCGACCAAGCAACCAACAAAAAAAATGTTCGATAAACTGCAGGATGAGGGCCTCTTCAGCATGCTTCCAACTTTCAAGGTCCTGGGCTTTCCTCTGCCACTCGGGTCCAATATACTTAACGATGTCATCAATCCATCGTGCTTTCGGTCTTCTTCGCGGACGTTTGCGATCAAGCGGTATCCATTCCAGGATTGCCTTGGTCCATCTGTCGTCCCATCGCCTCACTATATGGCCTGCCTATCTCCATTTCAATTGCTTTACTCTTCCAATGATGTCACAGACTTTTGTTTGTTCCCTGATCCATGCGCAGGACTTTCTGTCTCGTCTTGTAATGCCAAGCATACATCTTTCCATTCCACTCTGTGTCACCCGAAGTTTTTGAATTATATATACATATAATATATAATATACATATATATATATATATATATATATATATATATATATATATATATATATATATATATATATATATATATATATATATATATTACAGAAATCTTTCACCCTTTCTCCACGTGGTGCCACCGATTGCCTTCGCCGAACTGTCAACCATGCGACGTCACGTGTCTCTCGGGACCGGTTTCTAGCCTTTCAGACTTCATCAGCCGAGCTCTAGACGAACGCAAGGAAAGCAGCATATATATATATATATATATATATATATATATATATATATATATATAAGTTTATTTGCTGTACCAATGATAAAAATACAATAACTAAAAAATATACAATAATACTATTTTAATAATTATAATAATATATAAGTCCATTATTATACACAAACATTCATTAATGGTACGCAAAATGGAACTGAAATCAATTAAAAAAGATCTAGTCCAGTTCCAGTTTTTTTTTAAATTCAAACATATTAGAAATAACCGAGTATATACAATTTGTCTATAATTTTTTCAATTTATTGATCAATATAATACGAATAAATGAGTAAACAACAGAGAAAAAAAATAAAAAAACACCACAAACGGAAGAAAGAAACCTAACAATCCATTTCTCCATTCCTAGCCCTTTATACTCTTTAATTTTTGATGCTGGAGGATACATTATCCGATGTTCATTTTATGGTGATATTTAAACGAGTCTGGGGATAATTTCTTTGGTTTGCGCGAAACATTGTTATAAAGTTTATAAATATTAAACGTAAACGATCTCTTAAAATTTTGTAATTGATGTGAAGGAGGCGATAAGAGGCCCCCAAAGGGGCACACCATTAGGGTGATTAATTTTTAAGCGGTATTTTTTTTTCAGTCCAACCTGAAAATCTGATACTTTATAAAAAAAAAATATTCCCGTTGGAAAAAAAATTAAGTGAATTTAGAGGTTTCACTCTTCCTAAAATTCGATTTCTCATATAAATAAAACGGGATTTTTTTTTCAACTCGATTTTTGGGTATTATTTTTTTTTGTGGTTTTGGACGAAAATTTTGTGTTTAATTCAAGATTTTAGAAACCAGCCCAATTTGAAAAACCCTTTATTTTATTTGTAAATAATACAATAGCCAGTCAATATAATAATAACAATAAATAAAGAAATAATATAATACGAATATGAAAATAATAATAATAAGAAATAAAGTCATTCCGGAAAATGTACTCGTACAGTTGCAATACGAAGTTGCTGATGAATTCTATTCCACAGACTCTCATATTAATGAAGAAATTCAGAATACTAGAGCAAGCACTCCCACCGACGCTTCACATAACATAATCCACTACAATATTAATGGAATACCTAGGAAATGACCCAACAACAAGGCCTTATATACCAAAACAAAGTTCCACCATTAGACTGGCCACAATCGTTAATATTCTAAATGAAGAAATTCTTCATGAAAGAAGCTCAACTCATTCGAAGACCTGCACACAGTTGTCTATTGAGCGACTCATACTGCATCAGTTGTAAATGGATCTAAAACAATCAAGCAACTTTATGAGAAAATGCCATCCCAGCAGAACATTAAACAGGGATGACAAACAGATTAGAGCGCAAGATTGAAAGTATGCCGGCAGATACAGGCAGATTTTTGGAATTCAGTCGATAAAACGAACCAGCATGTCAAAGAGGTTATCGATACCCTAAAATAAAAACTTTAAGTATATAGTTCTCGTCTGGATCGATATAAAAAAGCGATGAGGTGTAAGCAGCAAAACTGTCTTTTTAGAAGAGACGAGTGAAAATTTTATAGAAACCTCATAGATAGAGTTAATAACAAAAATCTTGAGGGGAGTTCTAGTACACCATCCAGCCAAGATATACAGACATTTTGGTCCTCGATTTGGTCAAATCACGGCCAATATAACAATCAGGCCAGTTGGCTAGGTGAGGAGGAAGCAAATACGAACACAATTGAAGAAATGCCCTATCCTGAAATTACTATAACTGTACTACAGAATATAACAAAGAACCTGCATAGTTGGAAGTGCGCTGAAACTTATAACATTCATAATTACTGGTATAAAATGTTCACATATCGTCACCCTTTCATAGTAAGATATTTGAATGGGTTTATAAGAGAAGCAGAAATTCCTCGCTTTCTTACCCAAGGTAAAACATATTTACTCCCCAAAGGAACCGTTTCTAATAACCTAGCAAAATACCGGGCAATTACCTGCCTTCAAACGATATATAAACTACTAACATCATGTTGCACAGTGCTACTCACAGGACATATAGACAAACATGATATACTAAATGAAGAGCAAAAGGGTTGTCGAAAGGGAATGCAGGGATGTAAAGAATAACTTATTATAGATTCAGTTATATTGAAACACGCTCGGAAGAATAATCGAAATTTATCATACTGTTATATTGATTATCAGAGGGCCCTGGACTCGATCCCACACTCTTGGCTAATTAAAATACAAACACTATTCAAGTTCACCCAGCTTTAACAAACACACTTCAAGAACTGATAAAAGAGTGGCGCACCACTATTCATTTATCTGAAAATGGAAGTACTACCAAGACTGAGAAAATCAGGGTGATAAGCGGCATATTTCAGGGGGACTCGCTGAGCCCTCTGTGATTTTGCCTGGCAATGAATCCACTCTGTAATCTGATTAAGAGGACGCAAAGCAGATATAAACTCCAAAATCAAAATGTATCGCATCTGCTGTACGTGGATGATTTACAATTGTATGCATCATGGCCACCGAAATTGCAACAACTCGTTCGGCTTGTAGAGAAATTTACAACTGATATTAACATGCACTTTGGATTAGATACATACAGAACTAGTAACATAAAGAGAGGGTCTAAGTTATAGATGACAGGGTTTATCACTGCAGAACAAGAATATATAGAGCCAATGCAGGAGGGCGAAATATATAAATATCTTGGAATACAACAGTCCAAGAGAGTTGAGCATAAACTCATTAAGGAGACACTAATTAAAGAATTCACGCCCAGACTTGAAAGCATATACAGGTCTGAACCTAGACAGTAGAAATATAGTAAAAGCTATAAACACTTTTGCTGTATCAGCCTTGACATAAGGTTACAACGAATAATTAGAACTGCACTAACGAAATATAGGAAACACCTGCATAATCACCTGCATAGCAGTAAAAAACGACTTATATTACCAAGAACTGGAGGGAGATGAATTATAAATATATGTAATCTACGTGAAAAATAACTATCCAGTTTAAGAACATATTTCTATCAAAGAATACGCCTCTGAATCTTAAAAAAATGGAACGATAAAATGAGAGCATTCAGACAACTGGAACAATTATACAAGGGTGCAAAAAATATGTCTCTATACGGTAGACACTCCCATGATCTTGAGGCTGATCTGAGACTGAAGGCTTTATGTGTGCAATTCAGGATCAAGTCGTTCACACTAAGAACTACCAAAAATATATCATTAAGGATGCACGGGTATGAAATGACACATGTAGGAAATGGCACGAAAAGCCTGAGACTATCCAGTATATTGTAGGAGCATGTGGTAGACTTTCACAGACGGATTATCTTCACCGTCATAATCAGGTGGCCAGTAAAGTCATAATAGCCTTATAACAGAGCGAGAGCGAGTTCCTTATTATAAATACACTCCTGTGGGCTGTACTAGATTCAGCCGATTTCAGGTTATATATTACGACCGAACAATAATAACCGACACAATCATGCACTGCAATAGGCCAGATATTATATTGCTGGACAAAAAGAAGAAAACAGCATTCCTAATCAATATTGCTGTTCCAAACACACACAACATTCAAAGGACGGCTGAAGAAAAAGCGGAATAAAGCGGATATGGAAGTTGAACCAGGTCCATATTGTGCCATTGATAATTTCAACAATTAGCATTGTACTTAAGAATCTGAAAAATAACAACATTTCTGTGACTAGAAGAAAATCTGTTTAAAATAATGCAGAGGGCGGTAATCCTTCCACTCCACTCACATCCCCGAAAATTTTTTGAGGAATGAACTTGTTTTGGCTACTGTGCTTCATTTAAAATCCAGCTGCGAAAAAAGACAGAAAGGAACAATAACAGGACAGTGCATACAAAATCACAGAGACACCACCCTAGAAGTGCAGTGAAACGCACAACATTGTCGGGACAACAAGACGGCAGGGGATTAGTCGATATTAGTAAGCACCTGGACGAACAAATAGGAAATCTGCGGAAATGTTTTTTGAAGCAGGCGGAAACGTCTATGCTACATAAAGCTGTATGCCAGGCTGATCGATCAACACCACTGCGACTAAACGATGATCAAATTCAAGTGTACGCAAAAACCGAACTTGAGAAATTACAATCATGGAGAGAACACTCAGGAACAAGTCGACATATTAGCGTCGAAGGACTGGCTGAGTGTAGAGGCCTGCCTACTGGCAATGCAAGACCAAGTTATATAGTTCAGGATAGATATATAAGTTCAGGACGCCATGGATAGTAAAACATTTACAGCAACAGAATATAAAGAAAGGCACGACGTAATGGCGAAGATCCTGCATCAAGGATTGGCAATAAAACTGCAGCTAAATGAATCAGAGAAAGTTCCATACTACAATTACAACCATCAATCTGGAGAACAATAGTTGTATTGTACTACAGAATGTATTGGGATCGAACAGTGCTTACCGAGCAGAAATTAAATAACAACAGACTCGATATTGTTGTTATTGACAAAACTTTAAGAAAAACAATGTTTATAGAAATAGCTATTCCAAACAACAATAATCTAGTTGAAAAACATGCTGAAAAATTCTGAAGTATAAGGAGCTTCAAGAACAGGTGAAAAGACAATGGAATATGAAGTACCCATCGTATTGTCATCAACTGAAATCATTCCAAAGAACCTGATAAAGAATATTAACACTTTGAACATTAACAATCGCTTTTTTAGAATCATACATAAGGCTGTATTGCTTGGAACTGCTCGAACCATATGAAATTCTTTGAATAAGAATAGGAAACCAAGGACATCCATCGTCATAATAAGAGCATGTACAGTGCAATATTGCTGTACACACAAATAATACAGAACAATTAAACCTACATAAAAATATTTTATTCTTGATAAGGTATATAATTTATTAAGTTAACAATATCTCAATATGCTACCTAATTACCTCATAATTTTTTTTTATTTTATAATCTTTTTTTTAACAATTAAAAAAAAGTTTAATCTTTGTATTTTCACATTCATTATCGCAAAACGAAACCCGTCCTATTCTGAATCGACTCACCTCTTGCCGGGACTGGATGCCTCAGGCTTTCGAGCTCCAGTTCCGCCACTTCTTGGTAGATTGACGATACTTGAGCGACACACTGAAGGACCAGTCTGCCCTCGTTGAAATGAATGAAAGACAGCTTGAGTTCGAGCTGAAGGTCGCTCCAGTCGTTAGTGTTTTGTTTTCGCAACGCTGCCGGTTCACTTTGATTTACCTGAGAAAAATGGAAAACTATATTACATCGATATGTATACATACATATGATATATATATACCGTGTGTCCCAGCCAAATGGAATAAATTCGTTAATAAATAAATGGGGGCGTGTTCGAAAAAGCGCTCGAACACGTCGATTGGTATTTTTAGATGCGCATTTTTTTCAACAAAATTTTTTATACCTTTTATACAGGGTGTGTCATGTAACAGAGGCCAATACCATCTTTCTATTGTGTGTTGTAGCGAATTTCTGTAATCAAATAATTTTCAAAAAAAAAAAACAAAAAATTCAGTTAATTTTTGCAATAAATCTGAAAACACTTAATATTTTCGAAAAAGTTGAAGATAAGTCTAGGATATTTTACATTAAATATGTCTAGAATTTCCTGAAGAATCCAAAAATTAAATAATACACAGGGTGTTGTATTTAAAATAAGAAGGTTAGTATAGGCCACTGTTACATGACACACCTTGTATAAAAAATTTTTGTTGAAAAAAATGCCCATCTAAAAATACCAATCGACGTGTTCGAGCATTCTTTCGAACACGCCCCCATTTATTTATTAACGAATTTATTCCATTTGTCTGGGACACACGGTATATATATATATATATATATATATATATATATATATATATATATATATATATATATATATATATATATATATATATATATATATATATACCGTGTGTATGTATATATGTATATATATGTATATATGTATACATATATGTATATATGTATATATATATATATATATATATATATATATATATATATATATATATATATATATCTATATATATGTATATATATATATATATATATATATATATATATATATATATATATATATATATATATATATATATATATATATATATATATATATATATATACCGACCGAAAATCTCTATTTTTTTGCTGGTGAATTACATTTATTATTTATTAAAGAAATCTTGAATAGGAGTCAACAAAACAATTTCCATAATTTTCTAATGCTTTTTGCCAGCGAAAAGTCAGTTGTTCGATTCCCTTTTTAAAAAAGTTTTAAAAGCGGGTGCGTTTTCACTTCTCCGACATTGTTATATATTTTATCTCTTAATGTATGCTCTAGCGATCTGAAAAGGTAGTAATTCGACGGCGCGAGATCTGGTGAATAAGGCGGATGAGGTAAAAGTTCCAATCTAAACCCTCATATTTTTTCGTGTGTTATTTTTGAAGCATGTGGGCTCGCGTTATCGTGTTGAAGGATCCTTTTTTTGTTATTGACCAAAACAGATCGTTTTTTATGGGCTCTTGGTTCATTTGCTCGAGTTGTTCACAATACACTGTCGCTGTAACGGTCTGAGTAGGTTCAAGCAATTCATAGTATATGATTCCAGAAAAATCCCACCACACACAAACAATTTATTTTTATCTTTATTGTTAGTGATGGTCGAAGTGTCGGAACAGGTGCTTCTTCGGGCGAAAACCTTTGACATTTTTCGTACAGGATTTTTGTATAGCACCCACTTCTCATCTTCAGTTTCAATTCGTCGCAAAAACGGATCGGCTTCATACCGAGACAAAAGAAACGCGCATTTGGTACGCCGTTGATTGAGCGCCCTCTCCGATAATTCATGAGGAACCCAATTTCCTTGCCTGTACAATTTTCCTATGCGACGACCATGAACAGCCAATCTTTAGTGGTTGTTTGACGAGGATCTGAATCCACCACCGCCTTCAGGATATCATAATCTAATTTTTAGGATCGTCCTTTTCGTGCGGCATCTTTGAGATTTCTATTTCCATTTTTAAACTTTTTACACCATCTCCGTAAGTATCAGTGTTTTTTTTATGACAACTTCGTTAGCTTTTATATATATATATATATATATATATATATATATATATATATATATATATATATATATATATATATATATATATATATATATATATATTTTTGCATTTTGATCGATGGTTGTTTATATGTAAATTCAATTGCTATAATCAACAGAGCGAGTTATTTCATTGAATCAATTCTACCAATATTTTGTAATAGAACGAGTGCGTCAAAATATTGTATGCTTATTTTCAATTTAACAGTCCAGCAATCCTAAAAAAACAATTTAATTTTGTAATTGAATGGAGGTATAAACCATGCAAATAAAATATCCCAAAAATATACAGGAATGGTTCTATATAGATCTTTAAATTATGGTAAAGGTCGACTGACAACAATATCACCTTGAATTAGAAATTTAACGTTAGTTATAAATATACAAATACATGTTGTTTATATCCACAAAATGTTAGGGTAAGTCCGGAGGAGATGGTCGTAAGGGAGAGAGAAAATTCTACAAACATTCGCTCTTTAATATATAGATCTTGAAATTATGGTAAAGGTCGACTGAAAACAATATCACCTCAATTAGAAATTTGACTTTAGTCATAAATATACCAATACATGTTGTTTATATCCACAAAATGTTAGGGTAAGTCCGGGGGAGATGGTTGTAAGGGACAGAGAAAATTCTACAAAAATTCGCTAGGTATCGCTGGCTATCACTCAATTTGCTTCAAGTCGCGCGTACGAACACCTGAGGGCAATGATACTTGCGCATAAAATGTCAAAAGTAAGTAATATCCACGTTTTTTTTTTGGCTAGTGTGAAAATTAGTTAAGGAGTTCATGTTAGAAGTTGTGGTTGTGTAGTTTTTAAAAAATTATGTGTTTTTAGGTAATTTCGGAAAGGTTTATGAGTCGTGCTTGAACATAACCTCAAAATAACTACAAGGGCTCATATATTTTATCTCAAATTTATCAGGAAATTAAATTGCAATGAAACAAATCACTGTTAAATCGGGAAAAGTAATAATATATCTTTATGGAAAAAGTGATAGTGCCAAAAATATTGCCCATATAATTATTATACAATACAAAAACTTTTACTGGATGTTCCTTTTTCTATGTCACTTGGTATATTTACTTTCTGTAGTCATATAATTATTTTACCAGATATTGTCTATTGTAGTCTTTTTTTAAGTAGCAATTAAACAATAAAATCGAAACCGAGATCTCGTTAGCTTTAAATCAAGGAATAAAGAGCTCCGAAAATGACGAGGGAGAGAAGTCGGAGCGGAGAAGGAATGCGGACCCGTCATGTCCTTTCTCCGTTTCTGGGATATCTAGGCCTTCAAGGAGCAAATTGGGGTAATGCTTAAGGAACAGTCAGGGTTGAGTAATCATTAGCTAATTATACAATTAAATTTGGGGACAGAAACAACGGATGATGAGGTTTGACACCATCAACATAGACAATTAAGAATTATTAGTTTTGGGGGTCTATGAAGAGGACGGTCATGGCGGTTACGAGGGTAGGCGCAGAATTACTCGGTCTGACTTATAGATGGCGGTTGTTGTTTGAAAATAATGACTATGGTGGAAAGTGCCAACCTTATAAAGCTTAAGTTTAACGTGAGGCAACGCTACGTTAGTTAGTTTTTGTTTGACAGCCATTAATAATGAATTCTCTCAGTGAATTTGTAAACAAGGAAAAAAATTGTCATCGTTATGCGATACAATACTTTCCTCAAGCACCCTATTCGCCAGATTTAGTCCCCTCGGATCATTTTCTGTTCCCTAACTTGAAAAACTCGTCGGTGGTAAAAGATTTGCCAACAATGGACAGGTAGAATCTGCGGTTGATAGCTATTTTGAGTAGCTCGATGATTCTCATTATAAATAGGGAATCGAAGATATTGAACATTGCTGGGAAAAGTGTATCCAGCTAAAAGGAGACTATGTAGAGAAAAAAATATATTTTTTCCGATATTTATAATTTTTTTTTATTAGGTCGGTTACTTATGGGACTACTCTCTGGGATTGTGTGTCAAAAGTAAAAATGTGAGTCAATAAAATATCGATATTGTTTTTTTTTTTAATTAAATTAAACTGAACTAAATTAATTTAAATTATTTTAATTATTAATTAATAATTAACTAAACTTAATTTGTTGTTGTCCGTCGTTAATTTATGTAACCGTTGTTGTCCGCTGAGCAGTTTTTTTAAAGTTCGGAAATAAAAAAGTCACTAGGGGCCAAATCCGGTGAATACGGTGGATGTTGTAATAATTTGAATTTTAGTTCAATGATTTTGGCCATAGAAACTGTACAGATGGGTACCCGTGCATTGTCTTGATGGAAGAGGATCTTTTACTTTTTCAAATGAGGACGATCTTTCTTGATTTCCTCGGTCAACCGGTATAATAAAAACGCATAATACTCTCCAGTTATTGTTTTTCCCTTTTCCGACTAATCGGTGTAGATAATTCCGCGTGCTTTCCCAAGAAACTGTGGTCGTAACCTTGCCGGCAAATTTCATCGTCTTCGCCTTCTTAGGAGCCTGTTCGCCGGCGTTTCTTGGTCTTTGGTGGGTAGTAGCGTTTCATTCACAGTTATGTATCTATACAGAAACTCATCAGGATTGCGGCGAAAAAGGCTCAACATTTTTTGTGTAAAATTGAAAACGCTCAATTATTGCGCGCACTTTGATTCGTTTTTTTTTAACTCCAACCACTTTTAAACTCATTTACCTAATTATAAACAGTTGCAAATACAGGAGCAGACGTGCCATGAACTTCATCCAACTCAGCTTTGATCTCTTTCGGTGTTAAGACTTAAACATGAGTGTTTAATCATTATTAGAAACTCACTTGTTTCTATTTTTCTAAATAAACAAACATTTGTTACTTGAATCGACAATAAAAATGAAACTATGTGATGAGTATAACTGAGATTTTGATAGCTATCTGGTTACGAGCACCATCTCTTGGATTTTCTTGACAAATTAGAAATTGACCAGCGTTGGGCAAGTAATAGATCAGCTTTTTTGATTTCATTGATTTTAGCAAGAATTCGCTCACAAAATGAAATTGCACTTGCACTTGCTTTATCTGGTATTGCAGCCACATTATTGGAAGGCGGTCGAAAATTACCATTAAATATTCAAAGCAAGAAACTCCGACCTGCGACATTTCGAAGAACTCAGCAATGTCAAAGGTTTTGCAGCAATGTAAGTTGATAGTGTGGGATGAATGCACGATAGCACATAAAAAGTCTTTGGAGGCAATAGACAGAACAATGAAAGATCTGCGAAACAATCGAAACCGATTTGGTGGAGCGATGATTTTTTTAGCAGGAGATTTCCGTCAAACATTATCAGTGATTCCACGGTCAACGCCAGCGGATGACCTCAATGCATGTTTGTAGGCCTCCATTTTGTGAAAATACGTCAAGATATTAAATTTAAGTAAGAATATGCGTGTTGAATTGCAAAATGATCGATCTGGAGAAATATTTTCTAAACAACTCATTAACCTTGGTAATGGCAAAATCCCTATTGATGATTCGACTGGCTACATTACATTTCCTGTCGAGTTTCAGTTGGTGTTTCAGTTTACTGAAACACCAACCGACTTCATACAAAAGGTGTTCCCAAACGTCGCTCAAAATTATAAAGATCATTTTTGGTTGAGCGAACGTGCTATATTAGCTGCCAAAAAGACGGATGTAAATGAAATAAATGGCGAAATAAATGGCGCCAAGTAACCAAACAAAAAATATTGTATGCCATAAAGCATTAGAATGAATATCATCAAGCTTATAAAGTATTGCAGTCTACGAAATAGAAATTTATTTTTGTAAATAATCGTCGTTTATTGTTGAGACATAAATAACGTGATCACTCGGGAATACTATTTAATTTTTACTATTAACTTTTGACAGAACGAAGTCTGTCCGGGCAGCTAGTATGTAAATAAAAACCAGTTGAGGTGAGAGCTTAACTATTAAGATAAAAAAAACAACTTCAGATGTGTTATACGTTTTTATACTACCCCGTACATAGCGTAATTAATGTTCTAAATCGACCAACTTTAAAAACTGTTTCTCTTTGATCTCTTGTCTGTTTTTTTTCCCCGACTAGCAAATACGAACACAACATTAACCGGCATAATACGTCGACAGAAAATGTTAAAACGAAGTAAGCTAATTGACCCTTTTCGGGCTTTGTTTTATGCGAATCCTATGTTTATTATATTCGCTTCGAAAGAAAGGTCTTTGATCAAATAGCGGGCGGCAAATTTTCGAATTTGTTTTTAAATATTTTCGGCGAGAAATTGACCGAAAACATGTTCGATTCTCAAACATGAAACACATACACATAAACTTATTGTTATTTGCTTTTGACAGAGATTAGTAAAAGGATCAGTAGACTTTTGTTGTGGCAAAGTTGTTTTTTATAGATATTTTGAAGTTTAGTTTGAAGTATTGGCTATTGATGGTTTTATCTTTCTCGAGATAATTGATGAACAATATCCCATACGCATCCCAAAATTACAGAAGCGATAACCTTGCCTGCCAATGTTTGTGTTTTAGGTCTGTTTGGACGGCTTTAACAGCTCCAAACATTGCTCAAAGGGATCAATACGTTCTTGTTTTTTGTTTCGCTGTGAATTTTATGAAAGTGTGAATTGTGTGAATGGTTGATTGCTGGGGCAGAGTCCGAGTAATGTTTATCAAGCCTTGTTTTGCTCCAACGGTATTTTTCTTCATCAAAAAGCAATGCTTAATCAAAACACGATTTTTTTTCATTATTTTGAAAATAACAACAGTACGCCATTTAAAGCTCAACAGCTCAGAAGATGGCAGACAGATTGTCATGAAATTCAGTAATTATTGGCGACTCTATAAAATGGTGTAAACAAAAATGTAGAAAAATAATAATCGGAAACTAGAAAATGAAACAAGTTACTTAACAAAAGTTTTTGTTTGCAGTTGTTATGGTACTATTAGCTAAGTCAGAATAAAATCAGGCAGAATTTAGAAAAATTAACAAAGAAAATATAACAAAAGCCATGGTGATGGCAGCACTGAAAATCACTAGAGAAAAACCAAGTTCATAAATTTAACTATCTGGGTACAATAATTTAGGCGAGTGGGAAAATAGGCAATGAAACAACAGGGAGAGTGCGAAAAGCTGAAAGATTATCCAGGATGTATAACCAACCCTCAACTGGTATGCTGACTTTATTAGCTTCTTAAGATATGATGGGTCATGGGTTACTCACGAATATTATATTACTATAAAAAATAATTATGTTCAAAAATGTGTTGTGTTTTATATTTTTGTCGAATTGTTTATGTTTTATATTTGGGAAAAAAAATTTACTAAAAATGATAATTTCACGAATAGGGGAGGGGGGAGGTTTACCTATTGAGATAAAAAGTCGTCTAATGTCCGTTTGCCTAAACTGATTTTCCTCAATTTGGATTCATTTAAAAGGCAATTGCTGGGACAATCAGATAATCTGATAATACAATCAGATAATAATTTATCTCCCAGATTATCTGGTTGTCCCAGCAATTGCCTTTTAAATGAATCCAAATTGAGGAAAATCGGTTTAGGCAAACGGACATTAGATGACTTTTTATCTCAATAGGTAAAACTCCCCCTCACCCCTCTATTCGTGAAATTACGACAAAATGTCATACAACAAAGTTGTAGGAGACAGTTTGCTAATTATAACTGAGAATTTTTCTTACTCGGTTAACACTTGAAAATACACAAAAAAATAATATTTTTAAAAATGTTTAGCTCGTCACGCCCTCTTGCGGTCGTTTTACAAGCTTAAAAATATTTTTGGTGAATTTCACATGATCATTTTGAGTACAATTTCTTTTTCCCCAAAGCTGTGGGACAAATAGTTCTCAAGATACGGCCGCGATCCATCCTTAATGGGACACCTGGTATATATATATATATATATATATATATATATATATATATATATATATATATATATATATATATATATATATATATATATATATATATATATATATATATATTTATATTAAAAAACTATAAAAATACAAAAATTGAAATATTTTATTCTCCAGTGTTGAAATATAGAAAATGGTTGACATTTTAATAATATCTATAATAGATATTATGAACGTAAACAAATTTAAAAACAAGAAATAACTGCCTCAATACATCCTTTTGGCCGTTTGCAATTAAAAAAAACACAATAAATACACATAAATTAAAAAGTCTGAAGTACAAATACTTCATCGAATTCATTGCTTAAAATAAAGTCAAGGGTCAACGTCTACTTCTACGACCCACATTATAACAGGCACATTTTTAGACCAAACTATCTACACCAACTTTTGTTGAATTGTAGAAATCGATAACTTCAGGAAGGCATTTTTCATATTGAATTATTGATCTGTATGATGTAATGAAGATAACATTGTAACAGCTTTGATTTTCTTAGGCACGCAAGACAAAATGGTGAAATCTTTTTTAAAGCCAAATATTATTGATGAAACGGGGCGATCTTTATTAGGTACAAATTCACTTGCTAATTCTTTTTATTTATATGCACCTTTACTGTATATATCCAACCGATTTTTTTTAGTTCTGTTTCAAGTTCTATTGACGAAAACCAGTTATCGCCGGTAATGTTACGGTTACTGTTTATAATTAGTTGAACAAGTTGTAAGACATTCAAAGTTGGAACTGTCAATTTTCTTGGATTAGATGTGTCTTTACCAGAATATATAAATACATTTAGTAAATAATGTGGCTTTGCATCACACATACTTATTATTTTTTATCCATATTGGTTGGGTTTATTGGACATATACATCTTGCATCTACGTTTTCCCCTAAATCCAACAAGCATCTCATCAACGGTCATATACTCACCACAAGCGTAATTTGACTGAGCAAGTTTATCACCATTTCTTATTCTTTCTTTTTTTGTGCTACTGTCACCAAATCCCAAAACTGAACACATAAAACAAAAACGTTTTAAAGTCATAGTAATCCGAAATATATCACGCCCTGTTAAATTCGTAGCCAACAGTGAACTTACATCTTCGTTATTGGATTTGAATGCGCCATAGAAAGAAGATGACCTATAAAAGCTTTCAGCTCAGTTTTTTCAGTGTGATTCGTAAATTGACATGATAAAGGTTGATCGCCATAAGAAACTGCCAGTTCAGTTATTCGTTCGTTTGTGTGCTGAACAATGATGTCCAACATATCATTATAAAACAATAAATTCCATGCATCTATGGGTTTGGATGGTTTGTCACTGTATACCCCACCAATTACATCTGGAATCTTAGATCTAATAGTGTTTTTCGCTCTAGTTTTGCTACTAACGGGCGTATTTTGGACTACTTATTTATTCTTATTAAAAAAGTATGGCTTATCTTTATCTATATTCCCTTCACCTGTATCGATTTCAGTTTCCTTATGGTCCTCTTCAACACAGTTTTGATCGTCCTCTTCCTCAGTATCAGACTCTTCTATTTCAGAATCACTTTCATGACTGCTGAATTCACTTTCCGCTTGCCGTAAAAGTTCTGCATCAGTTAAGGGCTTGTTTTTGTCCGCCATGTAAAAATATTTAAAACTACGTAGGTATCATGGGTCAGATCTGACCGGAAGCCTGCACGATTCATAAACGGGAAGTCCTTTATGCGAAGTGCAACTAGAGACTAAATGTAACGGTCAAATTAGAAAAATTTATAGAACACCAATGATGACGTCATATATCCGGCTGATTGACGGACGAATGTAAATTGGTCCGGGTCACTACTGACCCATCATACCAGTTAAGAGATAAGAACATATTTTTGAAGAAAAAGGAAACAGTAAAACAGATAAAAAATGATGCATAAGGAACTATCACGACTAAATTAAAAAAAGGAGTTTTATTTAAAATGCAAAAAAATAACCGAGATTCCAAGGAAGGTCCTGTGGATTTAAACTAACTTATTATATTGACTTTTCCCGTTTCACTTTTCTTATAAAATGATGTTGAATCTGTATCACAGTAGGTCGTTTTTTACGAAGTGAAATACGTGACCGTCTCCTGCAGACGATATAAACCTGTAACCATTTATATTAACCAAATACGTCGATATGTTTTCCGAAGGGCCACATTGCCCGTAATCCCTTCGCCGTCATATTTTTCCTGTTATAAGAGATTTGTGAAATCGCTGAAATAGATGGCGGTATATATCACCTTTAAAAATTCATTTTTCTTAATCCAGCAGAATATATATTTTCAAACAAAATTATCACGAATGGTAAATATATATGTATGTATGTATATATATATATATATATATATATATATATATATATATATATATATATATATATATATATATATATATATATGTATGTATATATATATATATATATATGTATGTATATATATATACCGTGTGTCCCAGCCAAATGGAATAAATTCGTTAATAAATAAATGGGGGCGTGTTCGAAAAAACGCTATAACCCGTCGATTGGTATTTTTAGATGCGCATTTTTTATACAGGGTGTGCCATGTAACAGTGGCCAATACCAACTTTCTTATTTTAAATACAACACCCTGTATATTATTTAATTTTTGGGTTCTTCAGGAAATTCTAGACATATTTCATGTAAAATATCCTAGACCTATCTTCAACTGTTTCGGAAATATTAAGTAATTCTTTGAACATTATCAGTAAATAGGCAAAGATAAAAAATCAGGTTTTCAAAGGTAGGTATTTGTTGTATGAAACGTCAAAAAAGTCAACGTGCCTTTTAAATTAGTTTTCTTTGACGTGTGTGATTCATTTGATTTAAACATGGTGTATTTAACAGAGAGTCATAAAATAACCATCTTAATGATGATAGGTTATGGAGATAGGACACAAACTCAAGCCGAAGTTATTCGTCTCTTTAGGGAAAAATATTCTGACTTACCACCCATATCCCAAGGTACAGTAAGTAAAGTTGAAAAACAATTCAGAGAACTGTGACACGTGAGACAAATTAAGAGGGAAGCAGTGTCGTTGACCGATAACAAAAAATTGGATATAATGCTTACATTCCAAGACAATCTGCATACCTCAACTCGACAAGTTGCCTTGGAAAACAATGTTGGTCGCTCTTCGGTTGCCAGAATATTGAAAGAGAATAAAATGCATCCGTATAAGCTACAGCTTACTCAAGATCTTAGTGAAGACGACTTCGACAGGAGAATGGAGTTTTGCGAACAAATGATGCACAGAATAGACAACAACCTTCTGAGAGTGGAAAACGTTTTATTTTCTGATGAATCTACTTTTACTCTTCATGGGCATGTCAATCGCCAGAACTGTCGTTATTGGTCGAGAGAAAATCCTCACTGGATGCGGGAAATTCACACACAAAGACCTGAAAAGATTAATGTCTGGGCAGGTATTATAGGAGATCAAATAATTGGTCCAATATTTCTCGATCAAAATTTAAATGTGGTAAATTATTTAGACTTTCTCCAAAATCAGCTCATTCCAAATCTTATAAATTTGTACTCTAATAGAAGAAATACTCAATTGCTAGCCGACACAATTTGGTTCCAACAAGATGGAACACCCCCCCCCCCCCCATTATCAAGTTAATGTGCGGCTGTACCTCGATAATGTGTTTCCAAATCGATGGATTGGGAGGAGAGGGCCACTAGAATGGCCACCAAGGTCCCCGAACCTCACTCCGTTGGATTTTTTTTATGGGGATATCTCAAAAGCGTCGTATACAAAACCAAGCCAGAAGATCTGAATGATTTAAGAGGACGCATTACCGACAGCATTAGGTCAATTACGCCACAAACATTAAATAATGTCAGGAATCAGTTTTACTTGAGGTTGGGGGTGTTGCCAGGGCGTCCAGGGTTCACAATTCTAGCATTTGTTACATAAAATGTTTTAAATAAAACAAATTATACAAAAACTAAATAGTAATATATATATATATATATATATATATATATATATATATATATATATATATATATATTCCAGTATACCTCAACTAAGGGTCACGGGTGGTGGATAGTGAAAAATCCATTAGATATTAATGGACAGCAAATATCTAAAAATAAGCAGTTCCGAACCAAGGCAAAAAAAACTAAATCCACTTAGCATTTGACTTGTATCAAGCGGTTGACTGGTCAGCGTCTGTTCATCAGTGGTGCGGCTAAGATTTTAATTCTGGAACTAACCCCTCCAGTTTTAACCTCTGAACCGTCAGGGTTCAAACTTTTAATTCAAAGTATAAGATGAAGCGTTCTACTAATTACAAAATTACCCCAGGCGGTAAACAATCCTCTGCCAGCTTTGCTGGTACAACCGGACTTTCGGATTCTGGAGCGTTCGGGCTTAAACGCAAAATCTTTCAGAGGGAGTCCAAGACCTCTGGCCAACGTCTGAAACCGAAAACAAAAACTTTCTTTGGAACGGTAAATATCAACTCTCTCCTGCGCCCAGGAAAACTACACGAATTGGACCGAATATTGAATCAGCAAAAAATCCAAATTTTAGCTCTGTAAGAAACCAGGTTGGCAGATAATAATAGCTTACAGCTACAGAAAACTACAGACTTTTTAAAGTAAAACGGACAAAAGAATACTCAAAAATACACCACATCTTGGTGTTGCTTTCGGTATCTCAAAAATCATTCTTGGTTCTATAACTAATGTCCAGCCAGTTAATAATCGACTTATGACACTATCCCTCAAGTGTGCTAACAAATACTATACGTTAATTAATGCACACCTCCCAGTTGTGACCAGTGTGAGTGAGTTGAACGAAGAAAATAGATCTAATCCTGAAAACCTAAATAAGTCCTGAGAAATTCTGTTAAAGACTATTTCTAAAATTCCTTCTAACCATTTAAAAATCCTATTGGGTGATTTCAACGCCCAACTAGGGAAAGAAAGAAAATACAGAAAAACAGTTGGCAGTTTCCACGCTCATAAATGATCTAACAATAATGGCAAAATATTGGTTGAATTATGTTCGCAGTTTAATCTGGAGGTGCCCAAACACGTACATGGGTGAATTTTAATTTGACTATATTGCCATTTCGTACCCCAATTATAAAGAGACTATGAATGTTCAAGTCAGGAAAGGAGCTAACATAGACATGGATCACTACTTGACTAGAATCAAACTTAGCTTAAAACCTCGAAAACTTAGTCAAAAGAGACTGCTAATACCAAAGTTTGACCATACGAAAATAAAACCAGCTTTAAGAGAAGAGCTTGATAAATAACCAGCATAGAACTGGCAAGAATTGAAACAAAAAATTATTAAGACAGCCTTAAAGCTGGTCCCTTTACAAAAACGTAGAAAATATCCGTTAGCAATTTTGGTTCAAGATATATTAACGGCACAAAAACAGATTGAAACCCTAAAAGGAACAGCAGAAAAGGTAGGACTCCAAATTTCCTTTGAAAAGATACAATACACGACCTGCAACAGACTAAGAACACCATTTCTAAAAACCAAATATGGTAACATCAGACGAGTCTGTCAATTCATATATTTGGGTGAAATAATCATAGAAAACGGGTTGGAAAAAGCGGCCAATAAGGGTAGATGTCAAAAAATGGAAACGGCATTGAGACTTACACAAAATATTTACAACAAAAAATGCATATCTAGAAACAGAAAACTGAGACATTACAACACACTTTATTAAGCCAGAATATCTATATAGGGCAGCAACGCTCATTCTGTATAGAAAGAGAGACATCGAGAACATAGAAAAGAAGGAAAGAAAAATCATAAGAAAAATCTTAGGCCCCAAATAAATAAATAGCACAACATACCGACTTCGAGAAAACAAAGAAATCAAACAATACACAGATACATAGTGATATGAGAAAAAGAAGACTTAAGTTTCACGGACACTTAAAACCAATGAATCCGAGTAGGTTAAATAGACAAATAGTCGAATTTTATGAAAATAGGAGTACAGCTAAAGTAGAAATAAATAAATGGATTGCTGCAATTAAAGAGGATCTAAGATCAGCAAATATTACACAAAGTGAAATTTAGGATAGAGACTGTTTCAGACACAAGGTTAACGTTTGGGAGGTTGGCCAGGGAGAAAAATGTAGGAAGACTGGAACAACTTGGTCTGGCGAAAGAAAAAACGCTCATAGCGAAAGAATGAAATCAGTATGGACGCAAAGGAAGGCCAACAACAACAAACGCCTCTAACTGTACTTCGCGTGGTCCACCAAGGCCCCTTGTTTAATATCTTCCCAGACCTGACCTGACGAAATGGTTTTCTGGAAGAAAATTCTCTTCTATACAGGGTGATTCACGGTGAATTGTACATTAGACAGTAAATGAATAATCAGTAAATAAATAACAATTTTTTTTTAATCGAATGCTCTATATATATTCTCTGAGGCATTTTGACACTTCACACACCATTCAACATCTCTTGAATATCAAAATATTTTTTTTTACAACCAGCATAACTAGAAACCTGAATTTTTGAATACGGTTCCTTAATAGATTGCTTTATGATAATGTGATATGAAAATTAATTTATTGCCTACAGGGCGTTTACAAATTAGTGCGGGTTTGATAGAACTTTTTTTTACAACATTTTTAATTTAACGAATTTTAAATAGAACACCTTGTATTTTATAGTGGACCACAAAAGGGCAATAAATCCTTTGTCTAAAAGTGTTGAATGATGATACACCAATTTTTTGAAGCTCTATTTCGATATTTTCGATTATTTTTGGATAACGCAATTATGAAGGCTTACGAAACTATAGTTTGAAATTTTAGTTTGTTTATTTAACGCTAGAATTTCAATAAACTGGCCAATAATGACAAATATCAACTATTTAGAGTAAATCGAACTTTAAGCACCCAATAAAGCTTAAAAATGGCACCATTAAAAGAAATGCAGCTATTTGTCCGATTGGGATCATGAGCCCTTAGTCGCTTTTTTGCCGAAAAGGCCATATATCTGGGATAAACGGATACGTTTAATTCCCGCACACAACTAATTGCTCTAATCTAAGCAATTCCATTAACATGCAGTTGAATGTTTACAGGCACAGAAATTTAACACGATCAAAAGCTCATTTTTGTTTGTTTTTAAGTTGGCATTTCTTCCAAATGTTCGCAAATGTAAGACTTGAAATTTGATAATTGTGACAAAGAATATATAATTTGATATGTAAATGACATGAAAGACGATATTTTCAACTGTTCTTATACACAGTCGCTTATGGTAGAATGATTTCCGCCACGGATTTTTCAATTTTTTCACTATTAATCTTTCAACTTTATAGAATAAAAAATTATTACATGATAAGGTTAAATATTTGTATAATTTTGTTATAAATGAATAATATGTCAAACTTTTTTTCAACGTTCGATTATTAATAACCAATTCTGTGACGGCTCGTGGGTTTTTAAAGTGTTAAAATGTGGTGCTGGAGATTTTTTTTGCTTTCCCCTTCCTCATTTTTACTTTTTGTGCTATTTATTTTGTGAAAATGAGTTAAAGGAAAGAAACTGAACGAAAATAAAATGTGGTGTTTTGCTTTTACTGCGTTTACGGTGATAAATGCTGGAGGGGCGGGGCCCCAACGTCCTCCCTCACGAGGCGTCACTTTACCAAACACTCGACTAAAAGTGAGGCAATATCGTGCAACCAGCAGATATTATCCGAGGTTTGAAAGTTAGAAAAGTTCCTGGTCGTGATCGCATCTCTCCAGTGCAGCTGAAACGACTACCCAACAAGCAAACTGCGGAATTGACTAACATAGTCAACGCAATTTTCAGACTCCAGCACTTTCCATCTCTATGGAAACATGCCCAAATCATCGTAATCCTTAAAAAAGGAAAAAGCCCACAGGAGCCAAGTAGCTACAGGCGGATCAGCTTGCTTAGCGCACTTGGCAAGATCGCCGAAAGAGCTATTTTACGTGCTCTGAACGGTGTTCTTACCGACAAAAACATTCTGCCGGACGAGCAGTTTGGTTTCCGGAGGGGGTACGCAGCCGTCCATTAGGCGGCGCGTCTCTCGACGGAGATCAGACAGGGTTTCGACAGAAGGCGTCATACGGGAGCCGTCTTTCTAGACCTCTCGCAAGCATTCGACCGAGTCTGGCATCTTGGACTCATAGTCAAGATGCTCAGACTCGGCATACCAACTGACCTAGTCAAGCTGTTGGCATCATTTCCGACTGGACGCACTTTCCAAGTGCTCCTTGATGGTGCACTTTCATCAGTCCAGCGAATCGAAGCGGTGATTGAGTACCGCAAGGTTCCCCTCTTGCTCCCGTAATCTTCAATGTCTACATGGCGGGCTTTCCAAAAATTCCGCACGTGTAGACTGCATTTTATGCTGATGATACGGTTTTCTTTACGTCGGCCCACGCGCCCTGGGTGATTACATCCAGGTTGCAAAAGCAGACGTTGAAAACCTCGAGATGGCTAGTCGAATGGCGACTAGCAATCAATCCCAGTAAAACCCAGGCTGTCTTTTTCACTCGAAGACAGCCGATAATCCGTCAAAATATTCTTATTCATGGAGTCCCGATCAAGTGGGCTAAAACGGCTCACTATCTGGAACTTGAGTTCGACAAGGCCTTTACGTGGTCTTCACACTTCAAGAAAGCCACCGGGAAAGCATACGGAATGCCCCGTATGCTGTACCCCTTAATCAATCGGAAAAGTAAGCTCACGCTTGACAACCAACTAACCCTGTATAAGTCCATGGTCAGATCAGTCCTTATTTACGGACATCCGGCCTGGTACCCGTTCCTCCCAACTTCATCGATTAAAAGACTTCAGTCTTTTCAATGACGTGCGCTTCGCACAATAGTAAACGCTCCCTGATTTGTTAGGAACGCGCAAATCCACCGGGAGATAGATATTCCAGAGCTTCAGACGTTCCTGTCCAGACTACTGGACAAATTCCTAGCGACGGCGTCCGTTTCAGATAATCCGCTAATCAGAGTCACGGCAGCTTCATTCTCGGCCGTTGCCCCAGAGTGACCACTCACGTCGGTCATCACAATCTTACCTAAAGAACGACAAATAAACACTCTGAATAAACGACATTGTCGCGACATCCGGAAAAAACCAGAGAATACAAGTCAGGGCCTTCGGGTTAACTTACCATCCAGGAAGAATCAGTAAGTGCAACCAGCAGATAAAAAAAAAGAGATACATTCTGTGAAAATAGTACCGTACACAAAATGTTTATTATTTATCCAAATTTATTATATCGCCTTCAAAGTAGGCCCCTCTAGAATAATACATTTATGCTAAGGAATAATCCAATCCAATAACGATCAGATAATATTGTTTATTTACCGTCTGACCTTCAAAGAAAACAGTCAACATCACTGTAACTTTTGATCGACTTTGACGTGTTTTTTTTCGGTTTCGGCTCAGTTAGAAGGCGCCATTCCGATGCTTGTTGACTGGTTTGCATGTCAAACTCGTATTCCCATGCCCCGTCATCAGTTACAATGCGTTTTATGAATGTGGGGTCGGAATTGACTCGTCTTCAGCCATCTTTACTAGTCGAGCGGCAACGCGTTTCATGCCCAAACAATCGCTTAAAATGATACGAATTGATTCGTGAGACACAGAAAGATCAGATATCTCTCTCAAACTTAAATGACGATTTTCAGTCACCATTTCCTTCACTTTAGCGATGTTAACTTCAGTTGAAGACGTTGATGGACGGCCAGAGCGAGTCAAATCCTTCTACCACATCTCGACCGTTTTTGAAAGTCGATTCATCGTAAGCCTTCTGCAATTTGCAATACAAAATTTTAAACAAATTCTTTTTCGATGTTTTTAGACGTTGTAAAATTCGCAAAACACACTTCAGAACTAACAAAATCGAGCATTATAAACAAACTGAATGACAGATGACGTTCAAACTCCGCGTCAGTATAGAGGACACTTGTGCCTATTTAGTGATAAAAAGAATTTTGACAATTCCTTTAAGCGGGCTTTTCAAATGATCAATTCCTGGTAGTCTTTTTGACATAATATGTAGTTGTAGTTAAAAAGATAGATGATGCTAACAGAGTTGGCGAAAAGCGTGATTAGACATTAAAAGCAAGTTATTTAGTGTTTAAATGTCTTGATTTTACTTATTTCAAATTGTTTATAAACAAGGCAGTAAAAATAATAAAACACAGTATAAAATTAAAATAAAAAAAAAGTGGCCATGCAAATTACGCGTTTTTTACGGTCCATCATTAAAGTCTAATCGAATAAATTAAAAAAGGGAAAAAATGATTTACCGTAATGTTATTTAGAATAAATTTGAGATCTGCCGGAGGCCTGGACGGGTAGGATGAGCAGTTGGCGTGCAAGATGTCCCCGTAATCCAGCGGTTCTCTCCCCACGCTTATTTCTGGTGGATGTACGGGCAATTCTGCAAATTGAATGATTAATTAGTTTAAAATATCTCGAGCAATTTCGCAATTTCGTCACAGTTGAAAACGAGTTATTTCAGTTAAAGGAAAAAAAGCTAACTTGCACACATTTGTTTTCAGAAATTTTTATATAAAATATATATATATATATATATATATATATATATATATATATATATATATATATATATATATATATATATATATATATATATATATATATATACAGGTCAACCCATTTTAAGAAGAAAATAGCAAAACAAAAGACCTGGAGGTGCCCAAACACGTACATGCGTGAAATTCAAATTGACCATGTTGCCATTTCGTACCCCAATTATAAAGAGATTTTGAATGTTCAAGTCAGGAAAGGTGCTAACATAGACACGGATCACTATTTGACTAGAATCAAACTTAGCTTAAAACCTCGAAAACATATTCAAAAGAGACTGCTAATACCAAAGTTCGACCCAACGAAAATAAAACCAGCCCTAACAGAAGAGCCTGATAAACAACCAGCACAGAAATGGCAAGAATAAAAAAAAAATATTAAAACAGCCTTAAAGTTGGTCCCTTTACAAAAACGTAGAAAACATCCGTGGTGGGATGAAGTTTGCGAGCAAGCAGTATTAAGCTGAAGAAGATTGGAACAGTTAAAAAACAGAAATAAACTATAACATATTTTTGGAAGTAAGAAAAGAAACATCGAAGCTAATTAGACAAACTAAAAGAAAATATGAAAACAAACAACTTAATGAAATAGAAAAAGATTTCCAAAAAAATAACACCCGAAACTTTTACAAAATATTTAAAACTAAATTAACAGGCTATCAACCCCAAAGTTTTTGCTTCCAAAAGGAAAACGGACAATTAGCTCTAAATAACCAAGACAATTGTAAAGAACTTGCGAAATATTTTGAATAAATACTAAATAGTCCTGAATGAAGATGAAATAATTAGGCAAATCAAGCGGCTTAAAAATAACAAAGCTTCTGGTGAAGATGGAATCACTGCTGAACTTTTGAAATCCGCTGGTCCAGGTACAATCAACGAAATAACCAAAATTCTACAAGAAGTTTGGCAAACCTAACGGATTCCGGAAGATTGGAAAGATGCTCTAATCCATCCACTATACAAGAAAGGAGATAGAACGGATGTAAACAACTATAGAGGGATATCTCTTCTCCCAGTTTGTTACAAGATTCTATCTCAATGTCTACTAGACAGAGCACAGGGACAGTTCGAACCTAAAATTGGTGAATATCAAGCAGGTTTTCGACCGGGCAGATCCTGCCCTGAACAGATCCTGAATCTAAAGTTAATCCTAAGACATCAAAAACTGTACAATAAAAATCTCGCCTGTACATTTGTGAATTTCAAAAAAGCATATGATTCTATTGACCGCGAATCTCTATTCCGAATCTTAAAAGAACAAGGACTAGATCTGAAAACGCTGGCAATTATTAAAGCAACATTAACTAACACAAGGTCAAAAGTTAAATTCATGGGTCACATCTCAGAGCCCTTCGAAAATAAAACTGTAACCGGAGACAAGCGGATGGACTCTCGCCACTCTTATTTAACTGTGTTCTAGAAAAAGTAATACAGGAGTGGCGTGAAAAAAAGTCGTCCCTGAATATTGACCAGCCCATTAAACTGGGGAGAACCAATATCAAAATTGATTATCTGGCGTTTGCTGATGATATAGCAATTTTGGCTCAAGATGTATTAACGGCCCAGAAACAGATTGAAGTCCTAAAAGAAACAGCAGATAAAGCTTAGAAGAATACGTAGCCGTTCTGCTGTAGAGCGTCGGTGAATAAGAACCATACGAGAAACAATAGAAATAGAAAAAACAGAAGAGATGATGCCCTCAATCTGCCAGACACGTGGAAACCAATAATTAACCGACAGATCGAAGCTCACCGGCTGCAATCGGGAGAGCAAGTGACTACCACTGTGACACACTACAACAATAGGCAATTGGTTCTGTGTGACACACAGAACCAATAAGAAGTACGCATCATCACAATCTGCGACCCAGAAGAATGTAAATATTAAGAGACAGCTTCCACAGCTTTCAGTCTTCAGACAAGCATTGAGAATGCCAAGTCTGACCTTGGCGAAACGTCTGCACGTTCCCCACAAACGGGACACAAACGATCGGATGTGTTCCCGGACTAATAGTCTAGCATATATATATATATATATATATATATATATATATATATATATATATATATATATATATATATATATATATATATATATATATATATATATATATATATATATATTTAAATATTTCTCAGCCTAATATGTATGTAGTACCTAAGGATATTTCTTACTAATGCAATTTACCAAGTCTTCTGTGATCGTTCATTTATAAATTTACGATTGATTGAAGCTTGTCCCTTGGCGAATCGGAGGATTCAATTAAATTTAATAACCTGTACTTGAATATTGATCTGTTTGATATATACTTCCTTTGTCTTATGTTTTTGTCCATATTTTAAAGTGTGTGGGAGTTAGTGTCAACTGATGATGATATGATATATTGATGAATAATTATATACGAAGGTTGCTAATTATGTATTATTGCTAATTACGTAATTAATTAAAAGTATAAATGATTGACGTCCTTTGCATCGTATCAACCGTCATCTCACTTTGTACGCAATGTGACTCGCTTCAGTTTAGTTAAATTAGAAGAGATTTAACAGTAATAAAACAATGTACAAAATATTGTAACCGAAAAACAGTAAAATCAAAGAGAGACTCGTTTCATGAAGTTTGTAAAACGCTGATAGAAAAAAGGAACAGAGCAAGGGCAAATCATGAACGAGAAAGAAACGGGAGTAACAAATAAAAACTTATCACAGAAAAGAAGAGAAAATATATTTAATGTACAGTATAAATTAATAAAAATATAAATTACACTGGGGAACAATTTGAAAAATAATTCCTTTTGAGTTCCATATTTAAGCTGTTTTATACGTAAATTGACATGCTAATTCCAAAACTTTATTTAGTTTTTTTCTATCACGTCAAGTTTTTTCTCTACAGGTTTTGCGCATCCGACTAAGCTTGGCGAATCATAGAAGTCACTACTGCTCTCCTACTGGCGAACCTTCTTCGACCTAGGAGTGGGGGCGTGAGTGACGTTGCGTCATCCAAAACTAGTTCGGTCAGTTACGCATGAGATGTTAAAGTACGCGGGTCTGTGTCGCTCTGATATAGTGAAGTCAAAGTATACATACACAACTACAGATTTTCGTTATGTTTGCCTCTGGTAGTTTCCGTCGTAAGTGCTTAAACAGCCCTGATTCATTTTGTTATATATGTGGCAGTTTTATCATCTCAATTCAACCCACTACTATTAGTACATTTGTCAGGCAAGTCTATTTTGCTTATTTTAAAGTGAAAATTGGTGACCAAGATAAATCATGGGCCCCTCATAAAGTGTGCAAGCAGTGTGCAGAGATTTTACGAATGTGGACGAAGAGAACACGTAATAAACTTTCGTTTAGTATACCAATAGTTTGGCGAGAGCCCAAAGATCACTTAAGTGATTGCTACTTTTACATAGTGAAAACATCAGGATTCAACAAGAAAAACAAACATAAAATTGAGTACCCTAGTTTACCGTCAGCTATACGCCCTGTGCCTCATTCAGCTGAAATTCCAGTGCCAGTTTTTCAAGAATTACCTTCTTTAGAAATACAATAATATGAATCAAGTGAAGATCGAAGTGACTCCACCGACGAAGAATTCAAAGTTTCCAATGATTCTGTTCGTAAAGGATTCAAACAACATGAATTAAACGATTTAGCACGAGGGCACATTTGGGACTATCCAAAAAAGCATTGGAATTATTAGTATCAAGACTGCACGAAAAAAATTTGCTTGACAAAGGAGCTAAAGTCACTTACTATCGATCCAGAGAACTGATCACTCCAGGAAAAGCTATAAGAAGAAATTTTTACCCTAATGTCTTTTATGTATTTTTTGTATAAACACAATTTAACTTTTAATAATATGTTAATCTCTGTATGAATAAAATATTCTAATCTATTTGGTCAGATCTCACCTTATTTCCTTTCGTATGTACACTTTTAAGATAAAATGAGGGATATGCTGTAGCTTAAGAACTTGACGTGATAGAGAAAAACTGTGAATATTTTTGAATTCAGAGATGAAAAATTAGTCAAAAACAAGTCACAGATCCAAGTCAACAAAATTGCTGTTCCCCAGTGTTATTAACGTCCCTTGCACCGTATGAATCGACGTCTGACTTTGTGCGCCATGTGAATTCTCACAAGTATAGTCAAACTTGTAGAGATCTACAACTAAAAACTAAATAATTTTTTTAAACTTCTCGCGCGTGTTTCGCTAACCAAATTAGCATTATTACGATGTTATTCAATGTAGATCGAATTGTCTCCTGATGAATAGAAGAAGTGGTTTCAGTATAGTTGTTAAATAATTGGAAATGCCAAGCTCTAAATTAAATATGGAAATTTTTGGTTATTAAACCTGTACATTTACGTCAAAAATCAATTTTCATTTATTCAAAATAAATGTCCCATTGTCTATTTATCTGACCTATAGGTGACCGCAGTCCAGTAAAAGTGCTATCCAAATGCAAATCCTTTGTTTCGACATATATTACATGTACAACAAAAACAGGAATATTGAACTTATCTGTTCATTAATCGATTTATGCGCATTTGCATATCTATATCTCATGATTTATTGTGCATTTTAAATCATTGTCACATACTTTTATGTAAAAAATGATCAAATATACACTCAATGATAAAAAAAAACAATCGTTTCGAGAATGTCTATTGCGTACATTTTTTAATACATTTATTTGTCCTAGAAACCTACCCCTACAGGGTATCGATGTTCCCATAATGTAAAAATGTGGTCTGGAAAAATATATAAAATGGATGTGTTATAAAAGTATAGGGACAGCTGAACTAAAGGCCACCGAAAATCAAGACGAAAAACTAAATAAATATTTTTTTGTATGCCAAAAAGTTAACTATATATATATATATATATATATATATATATATATATATATATATATATATATATATATATATATATATATATATATATATATATATATATATATATATATATATATATATATATATATACCAGGTGTCCCATTAAGGATGGATCACGGCCGTATATTGAAAACTATTTATCCCACAGCTTTGGGGAAAAAAAATGTACTAAAAATGATCATGAGGAATTCACCAAAAATATTTTTAAGCTTCTAAAACGACCGCAAGAGGGCGTGACGAGCTAAACATTTTTAAAAATCTTTTTTTTGTGTATTTTCAAGTGTTAACGAGTAAGGAAAATTCTCAGTTATAATTAGCAAACTGTCTCCTACAACTTTGTTTTATGACATTTTGTCGTAATTTCACGAATAGTGGGGCGAGGGGGGGGGGGGAGTTTTACCTATTGAGATAAAAAGTCGTCTAATGTCCTAATGTCTAATGTGAAATTCTTCTGTCCTGAGCGAAGTTATTGAACATAACCTGACTCTTTTTTAAGTTTATTTTCAAACCAAATGGTTCGCCAGCCCTTTGCAGTTCTTGTATGCGTCTTTGCAGCTCCTCTGGGTCTTCTGAAAGAAGAACGATATCATCTGCATATCTAAGATGGTTTAAGTTTGCACCATTGATCTTTACATTATCCTGTTCCCACTCCAGTTTAGGAGATACTTCTTCAAGGCCAGCCGAGAAAAGAATACACCTCGTTCTACATTAATTCCCACTTCAAGACCATCAAGGTGAATTGTGGTTGTAGCTCCATCATATATCGATCCTAATAGGTTTACATATGCTTTATCTACCCCTTGGCTAAGCAGTGCATCCATTATTGGATGCTTTCAGATGGAGTTATATACTTTATCGTAGTCGATAAAAGCCAAGCACAGTGACATGGTGAATTCGTTGTGCCTTTCTATGGCTTGCTGTACAACCTGGATGTGATCCATTGTACTGAATCCACTTCTGAATCCTGCTTGTTCTCATGGTTGTGCGTCATTCAGTTTTTTTAATATTCTTTTAAAAATTATCTTAGTAAAAACTTTGTACATTACTGATAGGAGGCTTATTGGAGGTAGTTCTTTAAATCCTCCTGTGTTCCCTTTTTATGTAAAATGATCACTTCTGCATTTTCCCATAAGTCAGGTACTTTTTGTTCATTGAGGAATTTTGAGTATAATTTTGCCAGTGTTTTATGTAACGTCTGACCACCAGCTTTTAGCATTTCGCAGTTGCACAGATGCCTATATATATATATATATATATATATATATATATATATATATATATATATAGTATCCGTCTAAAGCCTTCCCCCTTTTGGGTTAGGCAGTGATATAATTGTTAAAGATGGGGTTGTAATGTCATCAAACTTTTTAAACTGGGTCTCCCTGTAAAAGATCAATATAATTTTTTTCAGTCAAGATGAGTATATTCGAAGTTATATTGAGTTTATATTTAGAAATAAGATACTAATTTAATGGATAATAATAAGTTTTATTCCAAACTAACAATATGATGAATAATTTTCTGAAATATATTAAAATAAAGGTTCAAAACGGGCATCTCATTCTTCCTAACAGTATATCCTGTTATTAAACTTTTCTATTACCCGTTCAAATGTTTCCGCAAAAATTAACTAACATTGTTCCGTAATTATCTGCTTCAAAACCGTTCCGTAATTATCTGCTTCATGTTATCGGGTTGCGTGACGTATACTTTAAATTTTAAGTTTCCCCATAAAAAGAAATTCAAGGGCGGTTTGGTCTGGAGATCGAGCAGGTCACTTTATTGTACCCCATCGTCCAATCCATCTATTGGGATACTGTTTATTCAGATAAACACATAAACTCTTACAGCACCATAACAATGTGGAGGAACACCATCCTGTTGATAATTCACTTCCGGATCTCGAAATTCGTAAGGATTCATTACACTGGGGAACAGCAATTTTGTTGACTTGGATCTGTGACTTGTTTTTGACTAATTTTTCATCTCTGAATTCAAAAATATTCACAGTTTTTCTCTATCACGGCAAGTTCTTAAGTTACAGCATACTCCTCATTTTATCTTAAAAGTGTACATACGAAAGGAAATAAGGTGAGATCTGACCAAATAGATTAGAATATTTTATTCATACAGAGATTAACATATTCTAAAAGTTAAATTGTGTTTATACAAAAAATAAATAAAAGATATTATGGTAAAAAATTCTTCTTATGGCTTTTCCTGGAGTGTTCAATTTGTGGGCGTTCTCGCTTGATGTTCCAACAGTAGTCAGCCATCATACTGACATCCCATCTACCTTGATACCTCGCTTCCATAACCTTTAGATCTTGGTGGAATCCGCTCGCCCTGTTCATCACTAACAGCACCAAGATTTTCTGGGAAGTTAGCAAGATGACCATGTAAGAAATGCAGTTTGATGCTCATGTTGCAACCAAGCTTTTTAAAGCTCTCCAAGAGTTGTTGAATAATTTCGATGTAATTCGGGGCTCGTGTATTTCCAAGAAAGTCTTTAACAATATTTTTAAAAGCCAACCAAGCATTCCTTTCAAGTTCGGTCATTGTTTCAGTGAAATTTTCATCTTTAACGAGTTGCCGAATCTGTGGACCATCAAACTCACCAGCCTTTATCCTTTCATATGACAGGCTAGGGAATGCTGAAATGATATACTTAAAGCTCCTCAATTGAAGGAGACTTCCTTCAATTGACAAAGCCTTAACAAATTGCTTCATGAGACCTAGTTTTATATGCAAAGGCGGAAATACAATGTTTTTTCTGTCACCAAGTGGCTGATTTAAAATGTTTGGATCACCAGGTCTTAGATCAGGTCTTGGCGGTCAGTTCGATTACACCCAATGCTTCTCACGAGCTCTGCTGTCCCACATCCATAAAAAACAGGGATACTTGGTATATCCGCGTTGCTGGCCAAGAAGGAAACAGACCATTTTAAGGTCAACACAGATGCTGCATGTTATATTGCAACAAGTCAATGACTTTCTTTATGTCGCCATATTCTTCACGCAAAGAAACTGAAGGACCTATTGGGACTGAACTGTATAAATTTCCATTATGTAGGAGAACACACCTCAAGCTACGCTTTGAGCTATCTATAAACAATCGCCATTCAGTTGCGTTATAGTTAGAAATGGCCAATTCTTTCATTAAACCTTCTACGTTCTGACAATATACAAATCCGTCATTATTTTTGAAATACTGCCTAAATTCACTTTCTCTGGATCGATGGTAAGTGATTCTCTGATAGTCTGTGATTCGCCAAGCTTAGTCGGATGCGCAACAACTGTAAAGAAAAAACTTGACGTGATAGAAAAAAACTAAATAAAGTTTTGGAATTAGCATGTCAATTTACGTATAAAACAGCTTAAATATCGAACTCAACAGAAATTATTTTTCAAATTGTTCCCCAGTGTTGTCTGCTTCAAAACCTCTATGGTATCGGATATCGTATATCTTTGATTTTAAGTATCCCCATAAAAAGAAATTCAAGGGCGTTAGATCTGAACATCGAGCAGGCCACTATATTGTATCCCGTTGTCCATTCGATCTATTGGGATACTGTTCATTCAGATAAACTCTTACTCTTACTTAATATGTTCAAATACACCTGTTTGGTTAAATTTCTATTTAAAAAAAAAATACGTTCAACTATGTGATTTCTCAAGACCTCTACGCACAAGGTGTCTGTTCCCGGAAATTGTGGATGGTTCTCACGAAAGAAATGAGGATTGGAGTCACACTGGCATTGAGACAAACTAATTCATCGATTAAAACAAATTGTCTTTGAATATTCAGGTTGTTGGGCTATTATTTCCGATATCACTTCACAAAATTCAAGTGTGCGATCGTTACAGTCATTTGTAATTTGTTGAAATTCTTTTTTTTTAACTCTTTGCATAGTTTTTGCAGATACTCTGAAAGTCCTGGACGATTAGTTCTTTTTGTATCATGAATTCTGCCCGTTGTCTGAAACTTCTGCATTATCTGTCGCAAGTACGCTCTAGGGTCAAGGCCTACGTCCCATTTTACTCGAAAGTAGCAAAACTAAAGCAAATTTCTAAATGTAAGTTTGTAAATATTTACCTTTTACAGGGAGACCCTGTTTAAAAAATTTGGTGACATGCTAATATTAAATTGGATTAATTTTTTCAGTATTTTTTTAGTATTTTCAGTAGTTTAACAGTATTGCTTCAAGATTTTTCTGAGCTATGCTAATCAATTATTAAATACTCTATGAAATTGAAGTTACGTTGCGAGAACATTTTAAAACATATTTGGGAACTAGTTATAAGTGGAATTTGCAGTTCCATTAAGGGGACAAAATCGGAGAGCAAGAAACTTGTAAAAAGTAGCGGGACATAATTTTCCAAAGTCGAAAACGAAATTCCGGAGCAATAAAACTTCTTGATTCGTTTTACGAAAACAATACGACTCGGAACTTGGCTTATTGTAAAAGTAAAGTTTTCCCTCGAACATCCGATCACTCGTAATAACTTCCAACTTCTGCTGACCTTCCACCACTGTAATTAGCAGGATCCTTTTCCGTAATTAATTGCTTTTAAATATCTGCAGTGGAATATTTTTTTTGTCTCGATAATACAAATAAAAAAAAAGACGACGTCAAGGTATTTGTAAATAGTATGATTTAAATTTACTTCAGTTTAATATTATTAAAAATTATCTCAAAAACTGTTGAAATATTCTTCAAATAGGCAGTTATTTTAGCAGTTGTAAGTAGAGTTCTACGTCAATCCTCTTTTTTGCATGCATTTGCGATGCATTTTAAGAAAACGTTTCAAAAAGCTCCACAGAATCTAGAAATGTAATGACGTATAGGGTATTCCATTAAAAAAAAGAACTTGGAATCAGCTTCGAGTAGATCTGACAACACTGCAGCACAGAAAATATTTCAAATAGAGAGTTCATCTTCATTTACATAAGTATCCAAAATTTAAAATCATAATCCAACTGGAGCCGGTGAACAAATATATATATATATATATATATATATATATATATATATATATATATATATATATATATATATATATATATATATATATATATAGCTGGGTCAATCAATTAAAGTCAATAAAGAGAACCAAACAACAGAAATAAAAATAATTCGAATAGGTTGGAGTATCATTTAGCAAACCGTCTTTCATTCTGAACGACAAGAAGGTTTCACTAAACTTGAAGAGATTTACCACTAAACACCAAAACGCTTTTTTGAATTGCTCGACACACGAGATTTAATTTTAGACGCATGATTTAATCTAAAGATTAAATCTTCTCCTGATGATGCTAACATGGTTAGCGAAACGTGCGTCGAGCAGTTCAACAAAGCGTTTTGGTGTTTTGTGGTAAATCTCTTCAAGTTTAGTATTTCACACCAAAGGTTCCAACAGAAGAATTGAAGAAGGTTTCAGTTGAACATAAAACTAAAATATTCAACTGATGTGTGCTTATTGTGCTGGCGTATGGAGCTCAGACTTGGACCTTCACTAAGTCCAACTTTGACAAACTGACGAGCACACAAAAAGCCATGGAGCGAAGAGTGTTGAATATAATTCTATAAGACCATAAAAAATACGTGGATAAGACAAGTGAGAAAAGTTATAGACATAGTAGAACATATCGTCAAACTTGAATGGAAATTGGCAGAACACAAAAATAGGATCTCAGACAATAGGTGCAATCGTATCATCTAAAACTGGAGCCCATATAAAGGATAAAGAAACATAGAACGATGACAAATGAAGTGGGTAGATGACATAAAGCGATACGGAGGATTGGCAAGGAAAAAAAGGCATAGGACAGATAAAGGTGGAAAGAACTGGAAGGTGAGATATTCGAAGATACCTGAATGAATAAACAGGATGATGAGCAAAAATAATACCATTTTAATTTAATTTAATATTACCATTTTAAATAACATGTATGTGAATCAAGATCAATAAAAAAAAGAGGAAGACTAAGGAGAACTTGGTAATAAGAAGTAGGGTTAGTAACTAAGGAAGAGAGCGTTCACTGAAGCGATTCACTTAATGATATAAAAATCTTTGGTGTAAAACATTAAACTCGAAGAGATTTAAAACTAAAGGCCAAATATTTGTTTTTAAATTCTTGGCGCGCGCGTCACAAACCATGTTATCATCATCAGGAGATGATTTAATCTAGGGAATTATAAGAAGTAAATATTGCAAATAATGATTGTTATTTAACAAAAAATATAATGAAAAGCGATCTGCGAGTTTGCAATCGCTTTTTAAAAATCTAATAATACGACTCGGAACTTGGCTTATTGTAAAAGTAAAGTTTTCCCTCGAACATCCGATCATTCGTAATAACTTCCAACTTCTGCTGACCTTCCACCACTTTAATTAGCAGGATCCTTTTCCGTAATTAATTGCTTTTAAATATCTGCAGTGGAATATTTTTTTTGTCTCGATAATACAAATAAAAAAAAACGACGTCAAGGTATTTGTAAATAGTATGATGTAAATTTACTCCAGTTTAATAGTATTAAAAATTATCTCAAAAACTGTTGAAATATTCTTCAAATAGGCAGTTATTTTAGCAGTTGTAAGTAGAGTTCTACGTCAATCCTCTTTTTTCATTTCCATTTTATTCACCAATGCTTTGTGAGTATTGATCTACTCGTAGGTAATACCAATTTTGATTTTTAAATGCGATGCATTTTAAGTAAACGTTTCAAAAAGCTCCACAGAATCTAGAAATGTAATGACGTATAGGGTATTCCATTAAAAAAAAGAAAGGCATAGGACAGATAAAGGTGGAAAGAACTGGAAGATGAGATATTCGAAGATACCTGAATGAATAAACAGGATGATGAGCAAAAATAATACCATTTTAATTTAATTTAATATTACCATTTTAAATAACATGTATGTGAATCAAGATCATTAAAAAAAAGAGGAAGACTAAGGAGAACTTGGTATAAGAAGTAAGGAAGAGAGCGTTCACTGAAGCGATTCACTTAATGATATAAAAATCTTTGGTGTAAAACATTAAACTCGAAGAGATTTCAAACTAAAGGCCAAATATTTGTTTTTAAATTCTTGGCGCGCGCGTCACAAACCATGTTATCATCATCAGGAGATGATTTAATATAGGGAATTATAAGAAGTAAATATTGCAAATAATGATTGTTATTTAACAAAAAATATAATGAAAAGCGATCTGCGAGTTTGCAATCGCTTTTTAAAAATCTAATAATTGTTACGTGCACTTTCACAAAACCACAAAACTTTAAAATGAAAACATTCAGCAACAGTTGGTGCTGTTGGGGCAAAAATGTATTAAAATCGCTTCGTCTCTCGTCGAAATAGCAACAATAAAAGAGCCCTTTGTTCTGAAACAACAGGGCACACATAACTTTAATTAAGGGAGATTTAAAAGGGATGCATCGGATATGGTTAATAACGGTTACGTTTTCGCTTCATACGAAACTGGCTGCGCTTTAATTCGGTTTTGTCTTTGTATCAAGTCAAATTACAAATAAAGAAAAGAACAAAATTAGTTTCAAGTTATGTTCGTGACGGAATTGTGCAGTTGCAGTGAAACTTAAATTATTTGTTTATATTTCATTAAAAATATTTATGTTAATTTTAGTGTGAAGCTAAATATTATGAAAATTCAATAAAACGTAAAGAAAAGAATATACAGGGTGTCCCATAACTTAGAGCCATAGAGCAACTGGTGATAGTAAAGATCAAAATAAAAGTATTCAGTCAATAAATGTTTTGGCAAATGTTAATCAATAAAAAGATATAGGGTGTTGAAAGTAAAACTAAATTTTCGAAAAATGGAGATCATTTTAAAACGCTTTAAGATATCAGGTTCAAAATCGGTGTAGTTGGGTTTCCAAGGGTGGCCAATCCGAAAATGGTACTAGTTTGAGCCTAGTCCCTAGAAGGTACTTGCAGCCTTATCGAATATAAATAAATTTAAATTTGTTGACTGTCATAGTTACTTTGCTTCAGAAATCACATTATTCAAACATAAATACGTATATGAGATGAAGTTGAATATATAACAAAAAAACTGAGGGTGACTGGAAAAAATAACATGTTTTTTGTAATGAGAGTAGATAAGTACATACCATTAGAAAATTCGGCGATAGTTTTTATCAGCGATATTTAAAAATAAATTTTCTTTTAAACTTATAGCAATGAGAATACAACTTTAAAACTAAACCATTTAGATTGGTAGTAATGTACGAGAAAAACAAATAACAAAGAGAAATTTATGTCTGTAACAATGGTTATATAAAGAAGTTTATGCAGCGACATAAAATAAAAATGTAGTGAAATAAATGTAGGCAATTGCATTCGGTGCTCGGTTAAGTCCGGAAAACGTAAACATAACCATCACATAAATAACAGAAACTCCAGAAAGGAGCCAGTTCTTTTCATAACGGTCACCGAAGCGCAAAGCCAAACAATTTTACTTACGCACAACTAACATGGATTTGGAGTCTATTCTCGTGTGAATGTTCGGACCGTCTGTTGTAACTTCGCAACTAAAGTTTCCAGCCAGATTGAATTCGATATCCTTTAGGACCACTTGCGAGAAGTTCGATCTGGCAAACTGGAATGAAAATAGATACTTTTAAGGTTTTGTCTGAGGCGGACAATGCGTCGTCTGACGTCTATAATGAATTAGGACGTCGACGACGAAATGAAAATATGAGAGTAGGTATTGTGTCGGTCGGTATGATGAAGAGATGTGCTTGTCATGTGTGAAAAGGAGCTTGTTAATGAAGCTTTTGAGTTGTCGACGTTGTTGCCTTCGTCCACAAAACTTTCTTACCGTTATCTGGTTTTGAATTTCGAGTTCATAAGAGAAATAATAGCTTAATGCTTTTGTTAGTTGAATAATTAAGGTATGTACAAGCTATTCAGGAGAATTACAAATTAATATACATGGTTAGACCAATAAATATCGGGACTGATTTATTCATGCCAAGGGGAAGGTGTGGATGAAGGAATTTTGTATAAAACTGAACACATCCGCTACGAAAAAGGATAAAGCCATATCTAGAATACGTGTTTTTAGGTGGTATAATAGATTCAAAGGATGCCGGGAAAACGTTGGATATGAACAACGCGCTGGACGTTCAATCTCAGATCGAAGCGACGAAATTGTGGTCAAATTGCGATAATTTCTAATCGCAATTGATGATTCGCAAGAAACGCAATAAGGAATTTTTATAATAACCATGTGTGGGCAGATGAAAATTCGCATGAGGTATGCGAAAATAGTTTTCAACATCAGTTCTCGTTAAATGTTTGGGTTGGACTTGTAGGTGACTATCTAATTGGACCGGTATTTCTATCACAAAGACTTACTGGCGAGGTGTATCGCAATTTTTTGGAAGCAACAGTGCCTGAGTTTCTGGAAGATGTACCATTGGCCACAAGGCATGAAATGTGGTTTATGCACGATGGTGCACCACCACATTTCAGTTTGGTTGCTCGTGATTTTTTAACAGTAACATACAAATATCGTTGGATTGGTCGAAGTGGGCCACACGCATGGCCTGTTCGATCCTCCGACTTAAACCTCCTGGATTATTTCTGCTGGAGATATCATAAGTCATTAGCTTACGCTACTCCATTGAAGAATTTGGATGATTTGCGAAATCGGATAATTGCTGGGTGTAAGTTAATTAGAAACGACCCTGATGTGTTTGAAAGAGTTCGACCGTCAATGCCGAGAAGATTGAATGCTTGTATCAAGGTTGGAGGAAGTCATTTCGAACATTTATTGTAGATTGAGCTACTTTACATATACTTTTTGATAATAAAATTGTTAATGTCGTAAATTTTGTTCACCCTGTATCTTCCAAACAAAGGGGTTTTTCAAAAATCATCATACAATAAAATATTCTTAGAATAAGTCAAGGAATAACCACTTTAATTTTTGCCGCATGTTTACCTAACACCCTGTATATATATATATATATATATATATATATATATATATATATATATATATATATATATATATATATATATATATAGACGCATACAAGAACTGCAAAGGGCTGGCGAACCATTCGGCTTGAAAATAAACCTGAAAAAGAGTCAGGTTATGTTCAATAACTTCGCTCAGGACAGAAAAATTTCAGTTTTAGGAAGGGATTTAGAGATTGTAGACAGCTTTATATATCTTGGGCAGAGGATTTCAACGGAGGGGAATACCGCCCGGGAGGTGGAACGGCGTGTTAAATGTGGCTGGCAGGCATTTGGTAGGCACAACACAGTGTACAACATAGAGGCGATGGGATGTCAGATGGACCAAGGCAATCCTGGAGTGGATACCGCTTGATCGCAAACGTCCGCGAAGAAGACCGAAAGCACGATGGATTGATGACATTGTTAAGTATTTTGGACCCGAGTGGCAGAGGAAAGCCCAGGGCCGTGAAAGTTGGAAGCATGCTGAAGAGGCCTTCATCCTGCAGTGGATCGATACGGGCTGATGATGATGATGATGATGTATATATATATATATATATATATATATATATATATATATATATATATATATATATATATATATATTTATATATTATTTAAAATTTTTAAAGAATGCTTTGAAGTAAAGCAACATTGACCAAAAATAAATTATATCATCAATTATATCAAGAAAGGCAATATGTTATTTAATAAGTATCTGTTAGCTTACAAAAAAGGCAATAAAATTTGCCACAGGTATTCTGAAACAAGCTTCAATTGGTGTCTGCAGAGGCCGTTACTTACGCCTCACCGACGTCAACGGCGCAAAAATGGGAATATCTCCCGTGGAATTTTCATATTTCAATTTCCCAGCCTCGAGTTTATCATTCAGATAATCGTTTCGTATTTTCCATTTTGAAACTGTATTTTAATATTTCGTCCTTTTTAATGTAGTTATTTATATGTCAGACTGAGAAAATGTCGTCTGCAAAACGTATAATTTAGTTATTATTTTGTTAGAGGCCCTTCCATCAAGCTAAATAATATATATATATATATATATATATATATATATATATATATATATATATATATATATATATATATATATATATAGGGTAGAACCGCGTTTTAGATTTACAAAATCTCGACGTTAAGGCATCCACTTTGAAGCCTTTTTCAAGAGAATCTAATTGATTTACTACTAGGCCTCAGTCCGCCTACTCCCCAGAGTTTACAACCAGAAAAGAACGTGGACCTCTGTATTAATAGGTGAGATTGTAGGTGGGGTGTTGTAGGTTGTAGGTTGTAGTGATTGTAGGTTGTAGGGGTAGGGTGAACTTCCCCTCCCCTCCCCTCCTAAGGAAGTTACTGGTGACCTCCTCGATAACCGAAAGTGCTATGACCTTGAAAATAGTTTCAGTTCAGTCCAGTAGAAAACAGTTTCTTTTAACCACGAAAATTTCGAACGAAAATGTCTTTCTAAAATAACTTTGAAGAATCCTCGAACTGCGAGGAAAGACTATTTGGAGAATACGATACAATAGATAATTGTCTGCCATCCTCGATTATCCAGAAGTGTCGACCATAATAAAATTCAAGAAGCTACAGTAGGCTTGTCATGTAGAGCGGTTGGATGACGGAAGAATTCCCAAACGCACACTAAAGAGTCAGTTCGCAAAGACCAGTTGGAAAACCTGTTCGAGAACTGAACCGAAAAGGATGGAGGTGGAGTATACAGGACTCCAAGGCTCGATTTGGACCTTCCATGATATTCTCTCTCTGTCCATCGCTTCGTTGGTTTTCCTTGTATTCTTGCACTTTGTAATCTTCTCCATGCTGTATTTTCTCTCAGTCTATTCATGCAGCCCAACCACTGCATTCTTCAAGATTCCCCTATCGTATTTATCCTTGGTTATTTGAGGATATTATAACTTTCCTTATTCGTTCTTCTGATATACTATCATCGGCTTTCTTTTGTCCTAATATCCTTCTGATTATTTTATGTGCGTATTTTAACATTTTTGTTCTTCTTGATGCTTAGAGCGAACCTAGTTGTTAGTTTCAATACTGTCATATATAATTTTAATTTAATATTTTTAGATATGAGTTATTCTAGATATTTCTAGATGGTCTTTTAGCCTTCGTGGGACTCGAGCTGAAGATCGTATCTATTGGACTTTTCCGAGGACATGGGCTATCACTATACGCCACAGGCCATCCAGCGGCGGACGTTCGCAGTATAGACGGTGCGAATCATCAAGTATGGCATCAGATATGCGAAAAATTGAATCTTCAGGATACATTCACATAAATCATTCAATTTTGACGATATACAAGGTAGGATTGTTAAGATTTGAATGATTTCAAATTATGAAAAAACGACATTCGACAAGACGCGGACGTCCCATCATAACTTATTCCTTTTCAGCGAGTCTTCACGAAACGAGAGGTCGAAAAGTCGCTCTTCGTTTACGACTTCGATACTCGTTTGGCAACGAGATGATTTTTCGGGAAATATAAAGTGTATTTTTGACATGGAGCCAACTGTACTCTGTTCTCTATACTGAATGTCTGTTTGCTGTTAGGGCAATTATTTAGAGGTAAACAACAAGTTCGCCTATGAATTGATTTTTGTTTTAAGTTAGCGTAGACACAGGGGCCGTTTCTTTCGATTTTAGTTTTATGGAGATTTAAGGAATATTAAAGTTAGATGGAGTCATGCATGAAGCTTTATTAAAAGTCTGTCCACAAAATTCGAATTGGATATTTGTTAGCTTTGTTTTTGGTTTGATTTGCTAAAAATATATTATTATTATTATTCACGTATGGGCCCTAGTGGACCACGCGAAGTACAATTAGAGGCGTTTGTTGTTGTTAGCCTTCCTTTGTGCCCATACTAATTTCATTCTTTCGCTATGAGCTTTTTTCCTTTCATCAGACCAAGTTGTTCCAGTCTTCCTACATTTTTCTCTCTGGCCAACCTTCCAAACGTTCACCTTGTGTCTGAAACAGCCTCTATCCTGAATTTCACTTTGTGAAATATTTGCTGACCTTAGGTCCTCTTTAATTGCAGCAATCCATTTAATTATTTCTACTTTAGCTTTACTCCTATTTTCATAAAATTCGACTATTTGTCTAGTTAACCTACTCGGATTCATCCGTTTTATGTGTCCGTAAAACTTAAGTCTTCTTTTTCTCATATCGCTATGTATATCTGTGTATTGTTTGATTTCTTCGTTTTCTCGAAGTCGGTATGTTGTGCTATTTATTTGTTTGGGGCCTAGGATTTTCCTTACGATTTTTCTTTCCTTCTTTTCAATGTCCTCGATGTCCCTCTTTCTATTCAAAATGAGCGTTTCTGCAGCATATAGACATTCTGGCTTAATAACTGTGTTGTAATGTCTCAGTTTTGTGTTTTTAGATAGGCATTTTTTGTTGTAAATATTTTGTGTAAGTCTCAATGCCGTTTCCATTTTTTGACATCTACCCTTATTGGCCGCTTTTTCCAACCCATTTTCCATGATTATTTCACCCAAATATTTGAATTGAGAGACTCGTCTGATGTTACCATATTTTGTTTTTAGAAATGGCGTTCTTAGTCTGTTGCAGGTCATGTATTGTGTCTTTTCAAAGGAAATTTGGAGTCCTACATTTTCTGCTGTTTCTTTTAGGATTTCAATCTGTTTCTGTGCCGTTAATACATCTTGAGCTAAAATTGCTAGATCATCAGCAAATGCCAGACAATCAATTTTGATGTTGGTTCTCCCCAGTTTAATGGGCTGGTCAATATTCAGGGCCGACTTTTTTTCACGCCACTCCTGTATTACTTTTTCTAGAACACAGTTAAATAAGAGTGGCGAGAGTCCATCCCCTTGTCTCACTCCAGTTCTAATTTCGAAGGGCTCTGAGATCTCACCCATGAATTTAACTTTTGACCTTGTGTTAGTTAACGTTGCTTTAATAATTGCCAGCGTTTTCAGATCTAGTCCTTGTTCTTTCAAGATTCGGAATAAAGATTCGCGGTCAATAGAATCATATGCTTTTTTGAAATCCACAAATGTACAGACGAGATTTTTATTGTACAGTTTTTGATGTCTTAGAATCAACTTCAGATTCAGGATCTGTTCAGGGCAGGATCTGCCCGGTCGAAAACCTGCTTGATATTCACCAATGTTAGGTTCTAACTGTACCTGTGCTCTGTCTAGTAGACATTGAGATAGAATCTTGTAACAAACTGGGAGAAGAGATATCCCTCTATAGTTGTTTACATCCGTTCTATCTCCTTTTTTATATAGTGGATGGATTAGAGCATCTTTCCAATCTTCCGGAATCCGTTCGGTTCGCCAAACTTCTTGTAGAATTTTGGTTATTTCCTTGATTGTACCTGGACCAGCGGATTTCAAAAGTTCAGCAGTGATTCCATCTTCACCAGAAGCTTTGTTATTTTTAAGCCGCTTGATTTGCCTAAGTATTTCCTCTTCATTCGGTGGTAATGAATCTGGGTTTGTTTGTTTAGGTTTTAGTGTTGTTAATTTGTTCAAGGGCTCAGAACAGTTTAGTATTTGTTCAAAATATTTCGCAAGTTCTTTGCAATTGTCTTGGTTATTTAGAGCTAATTGTCCGTTTTCCTTTTGGAAGCAAAGACTTTGCGGTTGATAGCCTGTTAATTTAGTTTTAAATGTTTTGTAAAAGTTTCGGGTGTTATTTTTTTGGAAATCTTTTTCTATTTCATTAAGTTGATTGTTTTCATATTTTCTTTTAGTTTGTCTAATTAGCTTCGATGTTTCTTTTCTTACTTCCAAAAAGATGTTATAGTTTATTGCTGTTTTTTGACTGTTCCAATCTTTGAATGCTTTACTTCGGCTTAATACTGCTTGCTCGCAAACTTCATCCCACCACGGATGTTTTCTACGTTTTTGTAAAGGGACCAACTTTAAGGCCGTTTTAATAATTTTTTGTTTCAATTCTTGCCAGTTCTGTGCTGGTTGTTTATCAAGCTCTTCTGTTAGGGCTGGTTTTATTTTCGTTGGGTCAAACTTTGGTATTAGCAGCCTCTTTTGAATAAGTTTTCGAGGTTTTAAGCTAAGTTTGATTCTAGTCAAGTAGTGATCCGTGTCTATATTAGCTCCTTTCCTGACTTGAACATTCAAAATCTCTTTATAATTGGGGTACGAAATGGCAACATGGTCAATTTGAAATTCACCCATGTACGTGTTTGGGCACCTCCAGGTCTTTTGTTTTGATATTTTCTTCTTAAAATGGGTTGACATTATTTTTAGATTAAACTGCGAACATAGTTCAACCAATCTTCTACCATTATGGTTAGTCCATTTATGAGCGGGAAAACTGCCGACTGTTTTCCTGTACTTTTTTTCTTTCCCTAGCTGGGCGTTGAAATCACCCAATAGGATTTTTACATGGTTAGAGGGAATTTTAGAGATAGTCTTTTCTAGAATTTCCCAGGACTTATTTACTTTTTCAGGATTAGATTTATTTTCTTCATTAACTGGGAGGTGTGCATTGATTAATGTATAGTTTTTGTTAGCACACTTGAGGGATAGTGTCATAAGTCGATTATTTACTGGCTGGACATTTGTTATAGAACCAAGAATGTTTCTTGAGACAGCAAAAGCAACACCGAGATGTGGTGTATTTTTGAGTATTCTTTTGTCCGTTTTACTTTTAAAAAGTCTGTAGTTGCCGAATTCCAAGGTGTTATCATCTGTCAATCTGGTTTCTTGCAAAGCTAAAATTTGGATTTTTTGCTGATTTAATGTTCGCCCCAATTCGTGTAGTTTTCCTGGACGCAGGAGAGAATTGATATTTACCGTTCCAAAGAAAGTTTTTGTTTTTGGTTTCAGACGTTGGCCAGAGGTCTCCGACTCCCTCTGAAAGATTTTGCGTTTAAGCCCGGACGCCCCAGAATCCGAAAGTCCGGTTGTACCAGCAAAGCTGGCAGAGGATTGTCTACCTCCTGGGGTAATTTTGTAATTACTAGAACGCTTCATCTTGTACTTTGAATTAAAGGTTGAACCATGACGGTTCAGAGGTTAAGACTGGAGGGGTTAGTTCCAGAATTTAAATATCAGCCGCACCACTGGTGAACAGACGCTGACCACTCAACCGCTTGATACAAGTCAGACGCTAAGTGGATTTTGTTTTTTTTGCCTTGGTTCGGGGCTGCTTATTTTGAGATATTCGCAGCTGTCCATTAATATCTAATGGAACTTTCACTATCCACCACCCGTGACCCGTCCAGTACCTTAGGCGGGGTATACTGGATAAAAATATATATTATTATACATTATTTTTATAAAAAATACAAATTTATATCTAAAAACCTACCACTATATCTAATTGAACGATTAATTTCCTAAACCTTTCTTAAATGAAATATGATTTTTTTTCCAATTTTCAATTGACGCATTTTTGATTTTATTATTATTATTCACGTATAGGCCCTGGTGGACCGCGCGAAATACAATTAGAGGCGCTTGTTGTTGTTAGCCTTCCTTTGCGCCCATACTAATTTCATCCTTTCGCTATGAGCTTTTTTCCTTTCGTCAGACCAAGTTGTTCCAGTCTTCCTACATTTTTCTCTCTGGCCCACCTTCCAAACGTTAACCTTGTGTCTGAAACAGCCTGTATCCTGAATGTCACTTTGTGTAATATTTGCTGATCTTAGGTCCTCTTTAATTGCAGCAATCCATTTAATTATTTCTACTTTAGCTCTACTCCTATTTTCATAAAATTCGACTATTTGTCTAGTTAGCCTACTCGGATTCATCCGTTTGATGTGTCCGTAAAACTTAAGTCTTCTTTTTCTCATATCGCTATGTATATCTGTGTACTGTTTGATTTCTTGGTTTTCTCGAAGTCGGTATGTTGTGCTATTTATTTGTTTGGGGCCTAGGATTTTTCTTACGATTTTTCTTTCCTTCTTTTCAATGTCCTCGATGTCCCGCTTTCTATTCAAAATGAGCATTTCTGCAGCATATAGACATTCTGGCTTAATAACTGTGTTGTATTGTCCCAGTTTTGTGTTTTTAGACAGGCATTTTTTGTTGTAAATATTTTGTGTAAGTTTCAATGCCGTTTCCATTTTTTGACATCTACCCTTATTGGCCGCTTTTTCCAACCCAATTTCCATGACAGCCGGACGTACACAGTGCTGAGTTGTTTAGTGATAACTATGTAGTGTACCGAGCGGATAGACAGTTGGAACTGATGGATGTTTCGAGGGGAGGCGGTGTGCATATGCACTGGCAGGACTTTTAGAAATACTTTTTAATACATCCGTATCTACGTGTACGTTTCCTGACATTTGGAAGATCGCTCGAATATGTCCCGTCTTCAAGTCTGGGGATGCCTCTGATGTGTCCAACTATCGACCTATATCCATACTCTCAAATTTTTCGAAGGTGTTCGAGTCCGTATTACACGAAAAAATATTCAGCCAAGTCAAAAATAGGATAGTGTCTAGTCAGCATGAATTTTTCCATAAAAGATCCACAGTTACCAGCTTGTCTTGTTTCTTTGAGAGTAGTTTTAGAGCTCTTGGGTCAAAAGCGCAGGTTGATACTGTGTATACCGTTTTCTCCAAGGCTTTTGATAGGCTTGATCACTCCATTTTGGCAAGTAAGATGGATAGTGTGGGCTTCCATGATGAGTTGATAAAGTTCTTCATCTCCTATCTTGCTCAACGCAGGCAGTTTGTTGAGAATAATGGCTTCAAATCTGATGAGTTTGTCGCAACCAGTGGTGCGCTCCAGGGTAGCAACCTGGCTCCACTTATCTTCGCGATTTACATTAATGACATCACTCAGAATATAACAAGTCAAACTTTACTCTTTGCTGACGATCTGAAGATCTTCAGACCTATTAATTCTCAGCAAGATTGTGTTGAACTTCAACATGACCTGCACTTGCTGAGCGCCTGGTGTGACCAAAATGGACTGCCACTAAATACTCGGAAGTGTAAGCGCTTAACATTCTGCAGAAGCCGCAACCCGATTCAATTTGACTATATTATTGATGGTGTAGTGTTGGAAAACTGTGACTTGGTGAAGGATCTTGGGGTAATGGTGGATGCAGAGTTGAGTTTTAATCAGCATGTACAGATGGTGACACGGACAGCATTACGAACCCTGGGATTTATAATCCGATCTACGGGTGATTTTAGAAGTGTCTCATGTTTAACTACACTTTTCAATTCATTGGTTCGCTCAAGATTGGAGTATGCTTCGTTGATATGGTCGTCAATTTACCGGATTCATGTCAATAAACTAGAGAGTATGCAGCGTAGATTCCTCAAATACCTAGCATATAGGGTTGATGGTCACTATCCGGCTAGAGGAATGGACCAGCGGGTGCTCCTTGACAGATTTCGGATGCAATCCCTCTCACATCGGAGGATTTGTATGTCTCAAATATTCCTCTACAAGTTGATCAACGGGCTTATCGATTGCCCTGAACTATTGGAGCAATTGCCATTTCTTGTACCTCAATTCTTTGCTAGGAGGTCTAACACCTTTAGAGTGCCCCGTGCCCTGACTAATTTTGAGAGCAGGGCGCAACTATTTCGTGCTTGCAGATATTGCAATCTTTTGAGTGTTCATTCTGATGTGGATCTGTACTCAGTTTCCCCTTGTTCACTAGTGCGGGCCCTGCAGGACGCTATACATTTGATTAATGAATGATATTTGTTTTTTTTTAATATTGATGTACTATCTTTTCGACTTCTAATCTTATACTTATACTTATGTTATGTACTTGTTACCTTGTCAAATAATATAGATTATCTTGTTCTAGTAATAGTGGTTTACATAGATATAGTTACGATTATATATAGACATCAGTTTAATGTATTAGTATAATTTCATGCTTAATTTGTAATCAATTCTCAATTTAATTTTTTCCTTTTTTTTTTCAGTTTTGTAAAACATAATTATTTATTTAATTTGTCTTGTTATTGGGACATGTTCCTGTTAGACAATAAACATTATTATTATTATTATTATTTTCCATATTATTTTCCATATTCCAACCCAAATATTTGAATTGAGAGACTCGTCTGATGTTACCATATTTTGTTTTTAGAAATGGTGTTCTTAGTCTGTTGCAGGTCATGTATTGTGTCTTTTCAAAGGAAATTTGGAGTCCTACCTTTTCTGCTGTTTCTTTTAGGATTTCAATCTGTTTCTGTGCCGTTAATACATCTTGAGCTAAAATTGCTAGATCATCAGCAAATGCCAGACAATCAATTTTGATGTTGGTTCTCCCTAGTTTAATGGGCTGGTCAATATTCAGGGACGACTTTTTTTCACTCCTGTATTACTTTTTCTAGAACACAGTTAAATAAGAGTGGCGAGAGTCCATCCCCTTGTCTCACGCCAGTTTTAATTTTGAAGGGCTCTGTTATGTCACCCATGAATTTAACTTTTGCCCTTGTGTTAGTTAACGTTGCTTTAATAATTGCCAGCGTTTTCAGATCTAGTCCTTGTTTTTTCAAGATTTGGAATAAATATTCGCGGTCAATAGAATTATATGCTTTTTTGAAATCCACAAATGTACAGACGAGATTTTTATTGTACAGTTTTTGATGTCTTAGAATCAACTTTAGATTCAGGATCTGTTCAGGGCAGGATCTGCCCGGTCGAAAACCTGCTTGATATTCACCAATGTTAGGTTCTAACTGTCCCTGTGCTCTGTCTAGTAGACATTGCGATAGAATTTTGTAACAAACTGGGAGAAGAGATATCCCTCTATAGTTGTTTACATCCGTTCTATCTCCTTTCTTATGTAGTGGATGGATTAGAGCATCTTTCCAATCTTCCGGAATTCCGGATTTTTTACTTTGATATATTTAAAAAAAATGTTTACCTTTATATTTTTTGTTTTTTATTATTAAATCTAACAATTTTGGATTTTTTACATGTAATGGTATTACATGTAAAAAAAGTTGTTTAGTTTGGCCAATATATATGGTTGGACAATTTAAACAATTGATTTTGTAAATTAAATTTGTTTGTTCCATTTTGGGTGTTTGTGGTTTAAATTTTGTAAATATTTGTTTATTGTTATTATTGGATATTTCTGCTATGTTTATATTATATGTTTTAAGAACCTCTTTTTTATTTTTGTCGTTTATTTCTGGTATGTATGGTAAAGGTATGTAATTTAAATTTTTTAGGTTAAATTAGGTTAAGTTAGGTTTGGTTTGGTTAGGTTAGGTTAGGTTAGGTTAGGTTAGGTTAGGTTAGGTTAGGTTAGGTTAGGTTAGGTTAGGTTAGGTTAGGTTAGGTTAGGTTAGGTTAGGTTAGGTTAGGTTAGGTTAGGTTAGGTTAGGTTAGGTTAGGTTAGGTTAGGTTAGGTTAGATTAGGTTATATATTCTATGTATTCTATTTTTAATCTTCACTTGTTTTTTTTTAAGTTTATTTATATATTTTAGTCTATTTTTTGAATTAGTTAATATAACAGCTCTACCAATTAAATAATTAATAATACTTTTATTTGGCGTATACGATTTAAAATTGAGATATCTTCTAGACCATATTGTTTGTGTATACGAATTTGTTTTAATGTTTCCATCCTTATCATACATAAGATTAATATCCAAAAAAATGTTTATTTTTATTTTTTCTTTTTCACAAATAAATTTTAATTTTTATGGGATGTGTATTAGATTTGTTTAAGGTATATTGCATTTTATTTTTAGGTATACATAGTATGGAATCATCTACAAATATTTTATAAAGATAAGGTTTAAAATCGAGGGTGTTAATTACTTTTGTTTTAACATATTCCATAACTAGATTAGCAAAAGTTGCTGATATTGGTGAGATCATTGCTACACTATAATGGGGGATACGATGGGGGGACGATGAATAACGTAAATGACGATGTTTGGACAATATTTCATTTGACATTTTTAAATCTCTCTCTACATAGCTTCAAATTGAGGACAAGTTTCTCTTTGTGTGGAGTGATTTTGTTGCCTCGGATAGGCAGAGCGTAAAATGTGAGACTCTGATAGGTCACTGTGGACAGTTAGTTGTTTTAGAAGAATATTTTCCTATATTGTATCATCCCGTCTATTTAGTTGATCGTTCTTTTCTATTTCTAGTGCATTTGTAAGTACGCGTGTTTTGTAATAATTTATATAATTTATAGCCCTGTTTCTTGGGGGTGTCGATATTTTTGTACTTCCACTGAAATTCGTCTGTATGTCGTGTTTTCTGAAAATTCTTGCTAATCAGTCGGTAACTCTTCTCTAAGGTCTTCTAAAAGTTCAGCGGTATTTCGGGTGGGCTTGCTATAGTTTAAATCTTTAAGTTTAACTTTAAAGTTTCAATTGGATGAATGTATGTCGAACAGTGCTTTATCACAAGTAACAAATCTAGGTTAGATTGATTTGATATTGTGGAATAGTCTTGAAATTGTTCATTTTTCTATTTGAAAACGGATAATTCGATTTAAATCCCGACCGTTTTCAATGAAATTGCCCGCGATCGGCCATAAGTTATTTTCTTTTATGAATTTTTACGAAGGGAGAAAAAGAAAAAAATCGTCCTTCGTTTGCGGTTTCGACACTCGTTTGGAAACCGTACGGTTTTTCGCCCAATATAGAGTGAATTCTTGAAAGGGAGCCAAATGTTCGTTTCGAATGTTTTTCCGTGTAGATAAAATCTCGGTTTGTTTGTCTCGAGGAAATTATTTAGGGGATAAAAAAGTTCGTATAAGCATTTCCTTTGGATGTTGCTTAGAGGAGAAGTGCGTTTTTTCAATTTTAGATTCTTTACAGACTTATGTATGCAGTTTCATTAGATATCTGCAAATAACAGTTTTTTATCTTTGAGGTTGGCATGACGTGTTATGAAAAAACCTACATACTATTTTCTTTCTACCAGTTTATTTACAATCTGTCTAAATAAAGGGTGATGCTACATTCAAAAAGAGTTATCGCTAAACAACATTCACTTTAAGTAACTTTGCGTGGCGCATTTTGCTAACTATGTTAACATTATCAGGACATGATTCAATCTGATATTGAATCTTTGTGACTTTTGACTGCTAGAGGTCGGAGAAGAGTTGCTGGATCCCCTATGAACTCCCAGCACAGTATATATGGGTGATTATACAAAAGTTGGGTAACTTTTGAGGATATTTTCTTTATTAGAGTTATTAAATTAAAATTCTACAAATTCAGGTGTTTGAGATAGTTAATGTAATGAATATATGGTTCCAAATCGGGCCAGTCACTTTTTTAAGCAGATTATGAGATATTTCAACATTTGAGAATTTCATTGCCAGGGGACTGACGAGAATGACATAGAACTGATAAAATACACAACTTCATAAGATTTATAATGGAATTTAATAAAACTTTGTACAAATCTCTTAGTATTTAATAATTATACATGTCTTTTAAATGTTAAAATCACTTAGTAAGAATTAAAAATAATTATTAAAAGTAAAGTGTTTGGGTTAGAGGCGCATCAGCAACTAGGCTATTTAGCGACAGGACCTACAGCTTAACGTGGGTTCCGAACCACGGTCATCAGCTTCCGACAAACCCAGGCCAGCACCCCCCTCGGGCTATAAACCCTTGGTTATGTGCCTACCCATAAGTCTATCAGGAAACCTACCGACTGGCGAGTAACCAACGTAGAACACTTCTCAGAAGGCATCCGGCCTTACCCAGCCTTTAACTGGCGTGACTGAGGGGTAATTCGTAGTCGGATTTTATACTCTTACCTAGAAACAATCACAAACATTTAGGAAAGATAAACGGACAGAAGAAAGAAAAATAACCATCCGAGCGCTGGAATCGAACCAGCTATCGCTCCAGCGCGGATTCGGCAAAGCAGGCGCTCTTACCGCCGCACCAACCCGACCGGCAATAATTATTAATACGTAATACTGTAGAAAATACTATCTCAGTCTTCAAAACAGTCTTTTGACATTTAACGTAACGTTATTCTCACTTCACTTGTACCACTTTGAGTTAGTTTTACTTAACAGTATACATTTTCTAAGTAATCAACAAACATTAGAAACAAAAATCTAAAAATATTTACCTTAAAAGTACTAATTAACATGAAATTAATAACAATTACAATGTAATACTATGAAAATCAACTATCTCAGTCTTCATAACTGCAAAGTAAAGTAAAGTAAAGTGTTTGGATTAGAAGCGCATCAGCAACTAGGCTATTTAGCGACTGGACCTACAGCTTAACGTGGGTTCCGAACCACGGTCATCAGCTTCCGACAAACCCAGGCCAGCACCCCCCTCGGGCTATAAACCTTTGGTTATGTGCCTACCCATAAGTCTATCAGGAAACCTACCGACTGGCGAGTGACCAACGTAGAACATTTCTCAGAAGGCATCCGGCCTTACCCAGCTTTTAACTGGCGTGACTGAGGGGTAATTCGTAGTCGGATTTTACACTCTTGCCTAGAAACAATCACAAACATTTAGGAAAGATAAACGGACAGAAGAAAGAAAAATAACCATCCGAGCGCTGGAATCGAACCAGCTACCGCTCCAGCGCGGATTCGGCAAAGCAGACGCTCATACCGCACCAACGCGACCGGCTCATAACTGCCTTTTGACATTTTTATATATGGATCTTATAAATCAAGTAAATATAATGAACTTTGCCTTAAAGGCATCAACAAGAAATATATATCTCCACCTGCAGCAATCACTTGATTTGCTGTTCGTTTACAAGTGGCTCCTACACCATCGAGCGCCCTCTTCCCATGTCCAACTTCATGAAAGTTCCAGGTATATTTTATAATATTAGGGAGCATGTCTTACAGTTTACAGCATAATACATAAAACATAGATTTGTTCCTGTATTGCGTTACAGGACCATCACTGAGAAAGTGAATGTTTTCAATATTTAATGGCAGTGATACCAGTACAGGTTTCAGATGGGCCCAAATTGCTCCAGCGTTGTGAGACAAATTAGATGAGATAGTGCAGTGTGAAACAACGAAGTTTTTTTAGATAAACGACAACAGTATGTAATGAAATTTGGGCTCGCTAACCTCCAAAATGGAAGGATTGGATTTCCTGGTTGTATTTAGTACAAAAATTTTCAGAAAAATCCATATGTACCATGGCATCGGTTTCAGATAAAGACTCTTTCAATTGCTTAATGGCATTATACTGGTGTAGTATGTTAAAAGAATGCCGGAAAAATTTTGCCATATCGTTTTCAAGCTTTGTAATGGCATTTCTAGGTAACTTTTTTTAAATTAGGTTTTTTCTTCGTTTTCACATATGTTATGGACTCTTTGTTATTCATCCACTGTTTTATTAAGATCGGTTTTGAGTTGTCAAATTCTGTATAAGTTAAAGTTTTGGAGCAACAGTTATAACATGTTCTCTCTAGACATCTTTCAGAATATCGATCCCAGCAAAGTAGTTCCAACATATTTTGAGGATTACTCACTGTTGTAAGTATATTTGCCTTTCTTTAGAGCAGCAAGTTGAAGGTCCATGTTTTCGTGGATCATGCAACTACAAGTATCACGCTTTGACAATGTAGGGGGTACCACCCAAAATGGTCGAAGTCGAGTAAATAGGGAATAACTGATTACACATGGAATAGTTTTCAAAAATTTCAAATAGTTTTCAAAAGTTTTCTAGTTTTCAAAAGTTTTCAAAAAATTTAACATGGTATCAAGTAAATCTTCTGTTTTTTAACTTGTTTACGAGTCACAAATTCTTTCTTTCCTACAGCTTGACGGCTGTTAGAATCATCTTCTAAAAATTGCTGCACTAATCTTCGCATTTTAATATTGCCGTTAATAATTTTTTTATTTGCCAGGTTATGTCCAGTTTTTTTATAGGTGACGGCTTTGGTTTTTATTCCCCATAGTTTGTATTTGTCTACTACATTTCCAGATATAGCTTTATTAAATTGTTTTCTTTCTTCATGAGTCTTTAGTTTAGTGTAGTTTTCATCCAATTGAATTTTAATGACTTCCCCAAAAAGTGCCTTTTTCACTAATTGTTTCTTTTTAGTTATATCTTCACTCATATCCTCAATTCTGGGCTTTGGTGTTTTTTCAGCAGATTTTATAACATTTTTTAACTGCTTTTTAACTCGTTTATATTTTGACGCTGAGTATTTAGTTTAGTTGTAAGCTTTGAAACTATAGCCTTCAACTTTTTTAATTGCTTGTTTCTAGACTTTCTCTGCCTTTCACTTCTCTTTTTAGCTTCTTTTTCTCTTTGTTCTTCGTTAATAACAGCTCTGTTTTCTTCACGTACTATGGGTTGTATTTCATCGTTAGTAGTTGCAGTATTCTGGCGTATAAAATGATTAGGAGATTGTTTCAAGAGCTGCTTCTTTTGTCTGTAGTTGGATGAATAATTTTTCCATTTTTTTCTAGTTATTCGTTGCTCCCGTGGTGTCATTTCGTTAACATTTTTTCATTGCCCTTTCTCTTTTTTTCTTAAGTACTGCAGTTTTTGTTTTTCTTTGTATTCCGCTAATTTAATGGAGTCGCTTTTAATTCTGACCAAGCGAGCCTTTTCGGCTTCTCTCTTTTTTTAAATATATCTTCCCTGGTCAATTTGTTTTTAGCGTGCCGCAAGATGTTTCAAACTGAAATATGAAATAGAAATGTTTATACACGATAGCAATTAAGATTAAAATGCCCTAAAACAAAAAACATCAGTACCATGGAAACACGTCAGTCCTCTGGTGCAATACCTGACAAAGGACTGACGTCAACGGACTGACGAAAAAGACATAAATCGTAAGTTATAATTAAAACTAATGTTTCTTTTGGTAATTTCCAATATCAACAAGCTACATTTTGACTGGACCAGCACGTGTATACAAGGTAAACAGAACTGTAGCACTGGTACAGCAATGCCGGCCATTAAATGGCGCGGTCCGCAGCTAACCCCATTACCAACTTTAAAATGCAAACAGGGATTTGACCTTGCGTCGGCGATATTTGGCGCTAATTTCAAATTTAAACAACACACGACGGACTGACGAATGAAACTAATCACAAAGTTTCATTTTTTTTAAATAAAGTGGAGTATAATAAAATATTACATTATGTAATAAAATATCGTCACAGATTGTAGTGAATTAGTAAGTTTTCTTAAATGGATGATAATGTTTAATAGACAGTCACTTGATTGCTGGTTTTCGAGATTGTGACATACCAAAGGACTGACTTTTTAAGTATTTATTGTTTATTCACCCATATATATATATATATATATATATATATATATATATATATATATATATATATATATATATATGTATTATGCTGTAATCTGCAAGACTTTCATGAAGTTGGACATGGGAAGAGGGCGCTCGATGGTGTAGGAGCAACTTGTAAACGAACAGCAAATCAAGTGATTGCTGCAGGTGGAGATATATATTTCTTGTTGGTGCCTTTAAGGCAAAGTTCATTATATTTACTTGATTTATAAGATCCATATATAAAAATGTCAAAAGGCAGTTATGAGCCGGTCGCGTTGGTGCGGCGTTATGAGCGTCTGCTTTGCCGAATCCGCGCTGGAGCGGCAGCTGGTTCGATTCCAGCGCTCGGATGGTTATTTTTCTTTCTTCTGTAAGTTTATCTTTCCTAAATGTTTGTGATTGTTTCTAGGCAAGAGTGTAAAATCCGACTACGAATTACCCCTCAGTCGCGCCAGTTAAAGACTGGGTAAGGCCGGATGCCTTCTGAGAAGTGTTCTGCGTTGGTCACTCGCCAGTCGGTAGGTTTCCTGATAGACTTATGGATAGGCACATAACCAAGGGTTTATAGCCCGAGGGGGGTGCTGGCCTGGGTTTGTCGGAAGCTGATGACCGTGGTTCGGAACCCACGTTAAGCTGTAGGTCCAGTCGCTAAATAGCCTAGTTGCTGATGCGCCTCTAACCCAAACACTTTACTTTACTTTACTTTGCAGTTATGAAGACTGAGATAGTTGATTTTCATAGTATTACATTGTAATTGTTATTAATTGCATGTTAATTAGTACTTTTAAGGTAAATATTTTTAGATTTTTGTTTCTAATGTTTGTTGATTGCTTAGAAAATGTATACTGTTAAGTAAAACTAACTCAAAGTGGTACAAGTGAAGTGAGAATAACGTTACGTTAAATGGTACAGCAATGCCGGCACTGGTACAGCAATGCCGGCCATTAAATGGCGCGGTCCGCAGCTAACTCCATTACCAACTTTAAAATGCAAACAGGGATTTGACCTTGCGTCGGTGATATTTGGCGCTAATTTCAAATTTAAACAACACACGACGGACTGACGAATGAAACTAATCACAAAGTTTCTTTTTTTTTAAAATAAAGTGGAGTATAATAAAATATTACATTATGTAATAAAATATCGTCACAGATTGTAGTGAATTAGTAAGTTTTCTTAAATGGATGATAATGTTTAATAGACAGTCACTTGATTGCTGGTTTTCGAGATTGTGACATAACAAAGGACTGACTTTTTAAGTATTTATTGTTTATTCACCCATATATATATATATATATATATATATATATATATATATATAAATATATATATATATATATATATATATATATATATATATATATATATATATATATATATATATATATATATATATATATATATATATATATATATATATATATATATATATATATATATATATATATATATATAATCCTAGGGCCCAAACAAATAAATAGCACAACATACCGACTTCGAGAAAACCAAGAAATCAAACAATACACAGAAATACATAGCGATATGAGAAAAAGAAGACTTAAGTTTCACGGACACATAAAACGGATGAATCCGAGTAGGTTAACTAGACAAATAGTCGAATTTTATGAAAATAGGAGTAAAGCTAAAGTAGAAATAATTAAATGGATTGCTGCAATTAAAGAGGACCTAAGATCAGCAAATATTACACAAAGTGAAATTCAGGATAGAGGCTGTTTCAGACACAAGGTTAACGTTTGGAAGGTTGGCCAGAGAGAAAAATGTAGGAAGACTGGAACAACTTGGTCTGACGAAAGGAAACAAGCTCACAACGAAAGAATGAAGTCGGTATGGGCACAAAGGAAGGCTAACAACAACAAACGTCTCTAATTGTACTTCGCGTGGTCCACCAGGGCCCATACGTGAATAATAAATAAATATATATATATATATATATATATATATATATATATATATATATATATATATATATATATATATATATATATATATATACTAGGTGTCCCATTAAGGATGGATCACGGCCGTATCTTGAAAACTATATATCCTACAGCTTTGGGAAAAAAAATTGTATTAAAAATGATCATGAGAAATTCACCAAAAATATTTTTAAGCTTCTAAAACGATCGCAAGAGGGCGTGACGAGCTAAACATTTTAAAAAATCATTTTTTTGTGTATTTTCAAGTATTAACCGAGTAAGAAAAATTCTTAGTTATAATTAGCAAACTGTCTCCTACAACTTTGTTTTATGACATTTTGTCGTAATTTCACGAATAGAGGGGTGGGGGGGAGTTTTGATCAATTGAGATAAAAATTCGTCTATTGTCCGTTTGCCTTAACCGATTTTACTCAATTTGGATTCATTTAAAAGGCAATTGCTGGGACAATCAGATAATCTGGGAGATAAATTATTTAGTTTATAAATTAAACCGCGAGGTGGCGTTACATTCAACAATAGTTTTTTGAAGTTTCCATCCTTAATGGGACACCTGGTATATATATATATATATATATATATATATATATATATATATATATATATATATATATATATATATATATATATATATATACATATATATATATATATATATATATATATATATATATATATATATATATATATATATATATATATATATATATACTCACGAAAACGAATTTCGTATAATATTGTGACGAATATTGTGAGATAGTCAATTAACATAGCTCCATAACTATTCCAAAAAACAGTCTCCATCACTTTCCCGGTCGATGAAACAGTCTTCGACGTTTTCGGAGTCAATTCATCCTTCGCAGTTCGCCATCTCGACTGCAGCAAAGTGTAGTGCAGAATCTTCGAAAATTTGCTTAGGCGTATTGCCTTTCAAGGAAAATTTAATGACTCGATATTCAATTTGTTCCATCTTTACAGAAACACTAACATCGACAGACATCTAATATGACTGAAATAATCAAGTTTATCTTTTAACACATGCGCAATCATATTTCCCCATATTCCATAATCCATATTTTTGACGAGTAACGCCATCTTCATGTTGAGACAGGAAACTTTTCGACTACCCTCGAAGAATATTAAACTTGAGACCGATTTGGTATAGTAGAACGTCAGAAACTTCTTATATTAGATGTCCAGAAATGTTGTTCATTTTTAATATCTTGTTTGCTCCTAGATGGCGCAGAACGCGGTGGTCGTGTTAACTTAACATCGAAGCTTGGTTCAGGGAAAATGGAGCGTTTCAACGAACAACAACGCACTTTCTGTGTTGTGTTATTAAAACAAAAATTCGCTTATTACTCTTTGTCTTTATAGGGCCGTATAATTTACACGACATAAACGAGGCACCAAGTATTAATTCAATAAAGAAATTGATAAAAAAGTTTGAAGCTACACAGAATCAACCTTATCAGAAATCTTGACTGGTAGGTAAAGCGGTCGATGTTACTTTAGCTAGGTTTTTGTATGATGATACGAGGTTTTTTTCCATCAATTACTGCAAGAATTTGATTGAGTATGACGTGGAGACTTGGTTTCAGCAAGACGTCGCTACGTGTCATATCTCACGTGATTATTTTCAGTCTGTACAGGAATTACTCCCAGGAAAAGTGATATCACGTAGAGGTGACATAAATTGGTCCCCAAAAAGTCCAGATTTTTTCCTTTGGGATTATGTCAAAAGCAAAGTTTATAAAAATAAACTACGTACCATATTGCAACTAAAGAAGACTATTGTTTTAAAAAGGAATAAAACATTTTTTACTTTGTTACTTAATACTACTTTAAAACTGCTAAAAAAAGTTTTAAAGTAGTGTTTAAGAATGTAAAATCGTTTTACGAAATTATAGTCATACAAATTTTGTTTAAAAATAAAAATGATAGATAACAAAATAAAAAATTGTTTTATTTCTTTTTAAAAAATGAACTATCACAAAGTAACGGACAAATCAATCAATAATAAGAATATTGTTCATCAGATCCATTCGATATCCAGACATATGTGAGGCAGGGTTAAGGCATATGTTGGATCATGTCTTTAAGACCTTACCTACCAAAATGAATAACAATATTGGATATCTTGTATATGCATGACGTGTGTCAATGATAAAAATTAGACCATATCTCATTAATATTTTTTCGAAATTTCAAATATTTTCAAACTCGATCATTCTGAACAAACATATTTCAATAGGAAGTTTATTTCGTTTTGTAAATTATTGCGAAACGACACATTTTTCGTGTATGTCTTCGGTTTTCGTTTGGCAACAGCACGGTTTTTCGAACAATATAGAACAGGTTTTTGAAATCGAGCCAGCTATTTCTCTTAAATGTTCTTCAGTCTGGATGAAATCTCCTTTTGTTAGTCTTGTGGCAATTATTTAAAGGTAAACAATAAGTTTGTCTTGGGATTTTCTCTGGTTAAAAGTTAGTAAAAACATAAAATTGATCTTGGCCTGTACTATGACTATATATATATATATATATATATATATATATATATATATATATATATATATATATATATGCCCACAAGGTAGCCTAACGGAACCGTGGAGGGAAAATATTACAGAAATCTTTCACCCTTTCTCCACGTGGTGCCACCGATCGCCTTCGCCAAACTGTCAACCATGCGACGTCACGTGTCTCTCGGGACCGGTTTCTAGCCTTTCAGCCGTCATCAGCCGAGCTCTAGACGAACGCAAGGAAAGCAGTTCGGAGAGGCAATCGGGGCCACCACGTGGAGAAAGGGTGAAAGATTTCTGTAATATTTTCCCTCCACGGTTCCGTTACGCTACCTTGTGGGCATACCTGGTACTATACCCGAGGTTCCAGGCAGAATGTTACGAGCGGTCCTGACTGCTACGAGCATTCGCCGTATGATGGCGTGAGTTGTGTGCGATCACGACCCGTCATTAAAATGGCCAGTTGATCTGGTCTGGCCCCGATTGCCTCTCCGAACTGCTTTCCTTGCGTTCGTCTAGAGCTCGGCTGATGACGGCTGAAAGGCTAGAAATCGGTCCCAAGAGACACGTGACGTCGCATGGTTGACAGTTTGGCGAAGGCGATCGGTGGCACCACGTGGAGAAAGGGTGAAAGATTTCTGTAATATATATATATATATATATATATATATATATATATATATATATATATATATATATATATATATATATATATATATATATAACCTATGTAAACCTATTAGAATCGATATATGATGGAGCTACAGCCACAGTTCACCTTGATGATCTTGAAGTGGGAATTAATATAGAACGAGGTGTACGGCAGGGTGACGCAATATCGCCTATTCTTTTCTCGGCTGGCCTTGAAGATGTATTCCGTAAACTGGATTGGGAACAGGATGGTGTAAAGATCAATGGTGCAAACTTAAACCATCTTAGATTTGCAGATGATATTATTCTCATTTCACAAGACCCAGAGGAGCTGCAAAGACGCATACAAGCACTGCAAAGGGCTGGCGAAGCATTTGGCTTGAAAATAAACCTGAAAAAGAGTCAGGTTATGTTCAATAACTTCGCTCAGGACAGAAGAATTTCAGTTTTGGGAAGGGATTTAGAGATTGTGGACAGCTTTATATATTTTGGGCAGAGGATTTCAATGGAGGGGAATACCGCCCGGGAGGTGGAACGGCGTGTTAAATGTGGCTGGCAGGCCTTTGGTAGGCTCAACATAGTGTTTAAGAGCAGACTTCCACTTTGCCTGAAAAGAAAAGTATTCGATCAGTGCGTTCTACCCGTTATGACATACGGCAGTGCAACCTGGACACTCACCTCGCAATCAATTCAAAAACTTCGGGTGGCACAGAGGGGAATGGAAAGATGTATGCTTGGCATTATAAGACGAGACAGAAAGTCCTGCGCATGGATCAGGGAACAGACAAAAGTCTGTGACATCATTGGAAGAGTAAAACAATTGAAATGGAGATGGGCAGGCCATATAGCGAGGCGATGGGACGACAGATGGACCAAGGCGATCCTGGAGTGGATACCGCTTGATCGCAAACGTCCGCGAAGAAGACCGAAAGCACGATGGATTGATGACATCGTTAAGTATATTGGACCCCAGTGGCAGAGGAAAGTCCAGGACCGTGAAGGTTGGAAGCATGCTGAAGAGGCCTTCATCCTGCAGTGGATTGATACGGGCTGATGATGATGATGATGATCACACACAAATCGGTAGAGAAAAATCCATCAGAAAACAGTTGGCAAATTCCCCGGTCATAAATTTACCAATAAGAACGGCACAAGACTCATCGAACTATGCCAACAGAATAACCTTAAGATCATGTCAACATCCTTAAGAAAATCTCCACGAAAACAGAAGTCTTATACAACTGATTGGATAATTCAGGATGTCCAAGTCCGCAGGGGTGCGAACATTGACTCAGACCACTATCTAACACGAATCAAAGTCAAGTTCACCCCAAGGAGAATTTATCACAAGAAAACACATCTACAGAAATTCGACACAAAAAAGATCAAGGAATCCAACATAACAACGGGAAAAGGAAGAAGCAGACACATGGAAAAAAGCGCGACGCAAACGAGCACAACATTAAAAAATCTCCAGAAAGTCAACAGCTTTTTGACGTGACTAGAAAACAGACCTCAAAGATTATCAGGCAAATTAAGAGGAAGTACATGAAGGAACAACTAGACTCTATAGAGGAGAATTTCCGCAATTATAACACGAGAGACTTTTATTGGACTTCAGAAAGCGAAATGGGAGATTAGCGTTAACCAATCAGGAGAAACGTCAGGAGCCGGCACTCTATTTCTCTGATCTCCTCAATTGCCCCGAATGCGACACAAGATTCCCCAAGGAAAATTGTATCCATACCCACTTAGAATCACCACCACCAACACAGGAAGAAATCCACAGGCACATACGCAAACTAAAGAATAATAAATAAAGTCATCCGGTGAAGATGGTATCACCGCGGAACTATAGAAAAACATCGGACCAAATTTATTGCAGGAACTTACGCAAATTATCACGAACATTTGGCAAACAGAAAAATTACCAGATGAATGAAAATGTGCTCTTATCCACCCGCTGCACAAGAAGGGAGACAGAACAGATGTGAACAACTACAGAAGAATCTCCTTATTACAAGTCACTTACAAAATCCTCCCAGCATGCCTTCTCCAGAGAACACAAGAACAATTAGAACACAAAATTGGCGAGTACCAGGCAGGCTTTCGCCTTGGTCGCTCATGCACTGAACAAATATTTAACTTAAAAACAAAACTATCAGAAACGTCTGATAGATCATCTGCACGTTCGTGGAATTCAAGAAAGCATACGACTGCATCGACCGAAAATCTCTGTTCAACATCCTAGAAGAACAAGGACTCTACCCCAAAACACTACAATTGATCAAGCAGGCACTGACTGATACAACCTCTAACGTGAAAATTATGGGAGAAATTTCCGAACCCTTCCTGATTAAAATTGGAGTACGCCAAGGAGATGGGTTATCCCCACTCCTCTTCAACCTGGTCCTGGACAAAGTCATAAGGGAATGGGAAAAAGAACTGAAAAATCAAGGACACTGGAAACCAATACGACTCGGACGATCCAAAAACAACATAGAAATATCATGCCTGGCTTTCGCAGACGACCTAGCCATACTCGCAGACAATGAAAAAAGGGATCAAAAAAGGGATCAATGAAAAAACAGATCAAAGTCTTCAAGAAATGTGCAGAGAAAGTCGGTCTACAAATCTCCTTTCAAAAAACCGAATTCTTCTACTCAAAATTAGATGTCCAAAATTTGAACACTAAATACGGCGAAATAAATAGGGTCACTCACTTCAAATACCTGGGCGAGATTCTTGAACCCACAGAAGGGGAGAAGATAGCACAGAAGACTCGATTACAAAAGATGAGGAGGGCATACGGCAAGACACACAATATCTACAATAAGAAATGCCTATTCGCACACGCAAAAATAAGACACTACAACACAGTAATCAAACCAGAGGTATTATACGCAAGCGAGACACTTACACTTCGTACAAAAAGCGGCATAGAAAACATATTAAAAGAAGAACGCAAAATTATCAGGAAAATTCTCGACCCAAAACTGACAGAGGAAGGATACAGACTACATTCTCGAAAGACCACAGAGAGAATGTCCAACGTAACGGCTGACATAAGAAAAAGGAGGTTGAAATTCTATGGACATATCTAAGACTCACCAACAGAATTCTTACATATATACAAGGAGTCAGGTCAACTGTACCATGGATCACACAAGTCAGAGCTGATCTGGGAAAGGCACAAATGGGCCCGACAGAGATTCAGGATAGAAAAACATACAGGTACAAAATTCATATGTGGAACGTTGCATCAGAGAGCGAAGTTTCGAGGAGATCGGGAACAAAGTGGATGGAGGAGAGAAAGAGAATCCACGGAGAAAGGATGAGAGAGGTGTGGAGGATCAGAAAGAACACTCGAAAATAAGTCAGAATGCTTTGCGTGATCTGGATCTATACGCACCTAATAATATGTATTATACTGTCCTTAACGTTTTAATGTCGGAAGTAACCATAGAATGGTGCTGACGAAGAGAATGTACAAGAATGGTAAGATCGAAGAAAGGCAAAGTAAATTCTGTGATGCTGCTTCAGAGAGGCTGCGATTTTCAAATTGCTTTGTGGAGCCGCTTTGATGTATGGCTAGACCCAGAGGAGATGTAAATAACAGATCAGTATGACAAAATTATCGACAATGTGCTTGAAACGGCTGCTACAATAGTACCTGCAGAAAAAGTTAAAAAACAGTCAAACAGTCAAAAATCTCCAGTGAGACCATTGATTTAGTAAAAAAAAAAACGGTGTACAATGAGGAATACAGGGAGTCTTTTTAACAGAGTCGCGTACGTGGAGCTTTGCAAAACCATAAGAAAACGTGTTCGAGAAAAAACACCATTAATACATACAGGATCGCTATCATGTATGGAAATGGTCAAATGTCATGACAACGCCTTAAGATTTCTTAATGAAATTAAGATTATTTCTTCAAAGAATTCGGGGAAACGAATGGTTGTGTACCATACAAAATTGACCATTCTACGATTATCAGGTAGCCCGTTAGCCACATGCCTACTTATGTTTGGTTCATTTTGATAGTCTCATACAGTCGACTGTTGTTTATTTCGGGTCATATGCATAGATCTAAGATTCGTCACCTGCGTAGATGTTATACACGCCTTTTGATGCAGTATTTCTATCACATGGTAGGACACCGCATCAAATTGAATACCACAAAAAGATGAAGATTGAATTGGATAAGCGTTGTGCGGAGAGTGATGGTCGTTATACCTTAAGATATATTAGAGGGTCTCCAACTATAATTAAAGAGGCAAGTGAGTCAAACTAACTCTGCCCAACAGTATCAGATCAGTGACAGAAAAAGATTTTTTAATTTGCTACCAGAATGTACGAGGTCTGAATACAAAGTGTGTTCAGTTCTATTCATCGATCTTCCAGTCTGAATCTGACATAGTGGCTATAACTGAAACGTGGCTTAGGAATGATGTTTGTAACGGTGAATTGTTTGCGAGTGATTATGTGGTCTACAGATCGGATAGAAGGTTGAATCGGTTAAATCTGTGTTGTGGAGGTGGGACGGTTTTAGCTTCTAAGTCGGATTTTAAGTCTCAGTGGCTTGATTTATCAGGGTTTGATCAGTTTGCACTTGTTGATTTGGTAGGATGTAAATGTATTTTTGATCTAGTTTCAATATTTGTTTTAACTAAATTGTGATATACAAAGTGATATACAGTGATATACAGTGGTTTTAGATGGTGCCCCATCGCCGAAGGTCGAAGTGAGTTGATCGATGCACTGTTGTTGAGATAATCTACGTTGAATGTCGTAGTAAATAATCGCAAGAAAATTCTCACGTGACAAAATGTCCTGAGTACGTATACAGTGAACAATATCAAACTTCGCGAAGTATATGTTAGATCTCGCCTAGTAACACCACACCTCTCGTGCATTAAAGTGAGAAAAGATTTTATTCAAAATATATACGCGAGCGTTAGATATGACACGGTCATGACTCCATCCAGGACAAAAACCTCCTTATACTTCCAAAAGTCAAGATTAGAGTACTATTTTTTCTCTCCGTTAAGTTATAGCCGAAAGAAATGTATAGACAGAATGGTTGTTTACCTCTAAATAACTGCCTCGAGGCTAACAAACGGAGATTTAATCCAGACCGAAAAACCTTTTAGACGATCAGTTGGCGCCCCTTCGAGAATAAACTCTCTATTGCCCGAAATGTCGTATGGTTGCCAAACGAATGCCGACACCAGAAGCGAAGGACGTCTTTTCTTTTCTCCTTTGGTAAAAATTCATAAAAGAAAATGACAAAAAGTAATTTTTGTCAATGGAAAAATGGAATAATGCTATTCTACATTGTCTCATTTTTATGTATGCGTTTAAGAACAATTATAGGCGGTAATCTGACTCATATTGATGAGTTTTTGCATCTAATCAACCATGTGATTTAGAACGAATAGTGGATATTAAACTTTAAGAGTTAATATTTAGAATTGCTTTAACAAATAGTCTACAGTACCGAAGTTTTTACAGCTTCATCCGGGTTTATATATATATATATATATATATATATATATATATATATATATATATATATATATATATATATATATATACCAAGAGAACAAGCAGGATTCAGAAGTGGATTCAGTACAATGGATCACATCCAGGTTGTACAGCAGGTCATAGAAAGGCACAACGAATACACCATGCCACTGTGTTTGGCTTTTATCGACTACGAAAAATCATTTGATTCCGTCTCAAAGCATGCGATAATGGATGCATTGCTTAGCCAAGGTGTAGAGAGAGCCTATGCAAACCTATTAGAATCGATGTATGTTGGAGCTACAGCCACAATTCACCTTGAGGATCATGAAGTGGGAATTAATGTAGAACGAGGTGTACGGCAGGGTGACGCAATATCGCCTATTCTTTTCTCGGCTGGCCTTGAAGAAATATTCCGTAAACTGGATTGGGAACAGGATGGTGTAAAGATCAATGGTGCAAACTTAAACCATCTTAGATTTGCAGATGATATTATTCTCATTTCACTAGACCCAGAGGAGCTGCAAAGACGCATACAAGCACTGCAAAGGGCTGGCGAACTATTTGGCTTGAAAATAAACCTGAAAAAGAGTCAGGTTGTGTTCAATAATTTCGCTCAGGACAGAAGAATTTCAGTTTTAGGAAGGGATTTGGAGGTTGTGGACAGCTTTATATATTTTGGGTAGAGGATTTCAATGGAGGGGAATACCGCCCGGGAGGTGGAACGGCATATTAAATGGGGCTGGCGGGCATTTGGTAGGCTCAACATAGTGTTTAAGAGCAGACTCCCACTTTGCCTGAAAAGAAAAGTCTTCGATCAGTGCGTTCTACCCGTTATGACATACGGAAGTGAAACCTGGACACTCGCATCGCAATCAATTCAAAAACTTCGGGTGGCATAGAGGGGAATGGAGAGATGTATGCTTGGTATTACAAGATGAGACAGAAAGTCCTGCGCATGGATCAGGGAACAAACAAAAGTCTGTGACATCATTGGAGGAGTAAAGCAATTAAAATGGAGATGGGCAGGCCGTATAGCGAGGCGATGGGACGACAGATGGACCAAGGCAATCCTGGAGTGGATACCGCTTGATCGTAAACGTCCGCGAAGAAGATCGAAAGCTCGATCGACTAATGACATCATTAAATATATAGGAGTGGAAGAGAAAAGCCAAGGACCGTGAAACTTAGAAGCATGCTGAAGAGGCCTTCATCCTGCAGTGGATCGATACGGGCAGCTGATGATATATATATATATATATATATTATATATATATATATATATATATATATATATATATATATATATATATATATATATATATATATATATATATATATATATGATATATCTATATATATATATATATATATATATATATATATATATATATATATATATATATATATATATATATATATATATATTATGTTTGTATTCACCAAAAATCACTTTTTAAAAACAGTTATTTATGTAGAAAGAATATACAATGAAGCTTTGATCAGAGTTACTACAATAATGAATCGATAATTAAAAAATTGATTCTTATAAGCTATGGTTGCTTAATGGTATCTGGCATGTACGTCAGCATTAACACCATCGTCAGCAAGATGTATGGGTCATTGATTGGTTTTTGTAGGCCATGGTTGTATAATGGTATCCGGCACGTAAGCAGGCTATACACTATCGTCAGCAAGATGTAGGGGTCATTGCCTGGTCTATTTTGGATACAATTTATATATATATATATATATATATATATATATATATATATATATATATATATATATATATATATATATATATATATATGTAGATTGAGGTGGATGGATCAAGTCATAAAATATGCTGACATCAATAAAACAAATAATATAATCTTTATAGCGATACCTATAGGTTAAAGAAGTTGAGGAAGACCAAGACTTCAATAAAAGGATGGCAGAACAGAGGATGCGCGAAAGATGCAAGGATGCAATGCATGGACAACCCTATGGGGTTGTATGGCCATTGATGATGATTCATTCAAATGTCTTGCATGACAAAGTGACTCGTATTACCTAGAAATTACACGACTTAAGTATCAACTATACATTATTTATATTGCCAGTATAAGTACATACATAAAAGTCCTACTTATTCCTTATGGACAACTGATGGTATGTTTAAGCTTTCGAAGCTTGTTCAATCTTTATACAGATGACCAACTATCTTTCCATCTATTACGTAATCTCCCCGCACACTTGTACATTTTTTTTATTTTCTAATTATTTACACTATAAACTGAAAACATTATTTGCAACTTTATAATTACCAGAAAAATAACAGAATAATTTTAATATTACTTTTACACAAAAAAAAATTGTTAAAACTGTTAAGTCGGCACGCCATAAGAAGTTTAAATTAATGCGTTCTATATGCTTGAGATGGCGCTACCGCTTGACACATTTCCCATCGTCTCTTGCAGGATTGGAATACCTTCTTATAAATTATCTTGGGGGATGTGAGCCCGTCTATGTCTATCCCATCTCACTATATCCTCTACTTTACTTATGTCGTTGTTTGTCACTTTATCTCTAAACGTCTTTCCCGCTACTGCTTTTAGAGTTGTCAGCTCTTTGTGACAGCTCGGGTCTCGATATCACAGGTTAGTACCGATCTCGCATAAGTCTTGTAAATCCGTATTTTACTTTTAATGCGTGTATGACTATTTCTTTAGATAACATCTCATCTTTAACAGGATATTGCCGATGCTTTGTTACTTGTATTTTTAACGAAAACTCATTACTAAGTTTAACCAAAACTATCTATTTATGAAAACCCAAAGTACTTTCTGCAGAACCCAATATAATACATATTGAATAACTGATGGATCATAACCTAAACAATTTTATACATCGATTGTCTTTAAGATAAAGTTTTTGTACTGTCCTCGACGATTTCCACTTTCTTCGAGACGTTGAACGAAACAGGAAAGCGTATCTTGCAGTTTTCCGAGAGTAGTACAGGTAGAACGTAGAAAAGCCAACCAATTAAGTCAGGCATCGGGTTTGTTTAACTCTTAGGCGGATACGTAAAGTCTGAAAAGATCGTCGCTATTTAAAGGAAAAAAGGGGCAATGCATTTTAATTAATTTGGCACTAAATTTCCATAATAAAACGGAAGTTAATATTTTACGGTAAAAAGACGACGACTTTTAAAACTAACATTAACTAAGCTCTACTTTGAAGTATTTTATTAGAGAGACATTCATTTCAATCATCATTTTTGCCATCAAACATTTTTGCAACTGACTCTCTCTCTCCATTTGAGTCTGTGAGACCTTTCAACTACTTAAAGAATGTCCTTAATTCTAGAGCAGATCTGAACTCGAAAATCATGACCTGTCCTTGAAGGTAAAGGTGGCCGTAGACCGAGTTGTTATCGCTTAATTATGAGTGTGAATCATGGGAACCCTACCTGAAACACCTGAGGGTTCTTGAGAGCACTCAGCAACGTCATTTAACAAAGATAAGGGGGACCAGAGGGTACTACAAAATATCAAATAAGAAAATTCTCAGTGGGACGAACTATTTGTTGATGAAGGGTCTTGTGGGGTGCGTTGAACGGGATATTTGGCAAGGCTGAACGATCAATATTTAGAAAAGCGTATTTTATGGTGAAAGGTGCTCAGGTGAACGCCCAGGAGGTCAGTAACCTTGGTACAAGGATGCTCTCAATGAAACATTAAAGAGTGTTAATGCTAGTCATCAATCGGAAGGTGACTGCGTCCAACTGAACCCAATGGAGACAACTCGTAGAGTCCTAGAAAAGGAAAGATTTAAAGAGTGGGCCCACAATAAGCCTCCTATCAGTAGTGTACAAAGTTTTCACCAAGATAATATCCAAAAGAATACTAACAAAACTTAATGACGCACAACCAAGGGAGCAAACAGGATTCAGAAGTGGATTCAGTACACTAGATTATATCCAGGTTCTACAGCAGGTCATAGAAAAACACAACGAATACATTATGCCACTGTACCTGGCATTTATCGATTATGAAAAAGCATTTGATTCAATCTCAAAGCGAGGCATAATTGATGCATTGCTTAATCAAGGTGTAGAGAAAGCCTATGTAAACCTACTAGGATCGATATATGATAAAGCTACAGCGACAGTTTACCTTGACGATCTTGAGGTGGGAATAAATGTAGAGTGGAGCGTACGATAGGGGGACGCAATATCGCCTCTTCTTTTCTCAGCCTGCTTGGAAGAAGTGTTCCGTAAGCTGGATTGGGAACAAGATGGAATAAGGATTAATGGCGCGTACTTAAATCATCTTAGATTCGCAGATGATATCGTGCTTCTTTCACAAGACCCAGATGAGCTGCAAAGACACGTACAAGAGCTGCAAAGAGCTGGGGAAACATTTGGCTTGAAAATAAACCAGAAGAAGAGTCAGGTCATGTCCAATAAATTTGCTGAGGACAAAAGGATTTCTATTTTAGGAACGGATCTGGAAGTTGTGGATCACTATATATCTTGGGCAAAGGGTTCCAACGGAAGGGGACACCGTCCGGGAGGTGGAACGACGCGTTAAATGTGGCTGGCAGGCATTTGGCAGGCTCAACATAGTGTTTAAGACTACCACTTTGTCTGAAAAGAAAAGTCTTTGATCAGTGTGTCCTGCCCGCTATGACATACGGAAGTGAGACCTGGACACTTACATCACAGTCAGTTCAAAAAGTTCGAGTAGCATAGAGGGGAATGGAAAGATGTACGCTTGGCATTACTAGATGTTATAGAAAGACCTGCGCATGGATCAGAGAACAAACGAAAGTGAATGACATCATTGGAAGAATAAAACAATTGAAATGGAAGTGCGGTCCTGGACTGGATACCACTTGATCGCAAACGTCCATGGAGAAGACCGAAAATACGATGAACCGATGATATTATTAAGTATATTGTACCCGAATGGCGAAGGAAAGCTCAGGATCGCGAGAGTTGGAAGTACGCTGAAGAGGCCTTCATCCTGCAGTGGATTGATACGGGTTGATGATGATGATGATGATGAAGATGTATATGTATATATATATATATATATATATATATATATATATATATATATATATATATATATATATATATATATATACACATATACGGAGTTTTTTGACTTTTTTGGACAGCGTCCAACGAGACAACAGTAATCAGGAGTTATACACAGTATAACACTGTTGGGTTATACATTCTTATGTGAAACGCATAACAACCTTACTTTGGAGGGTACATGTTTCGTCTGTTGATGGTGAGACTCATGAGGGTACCGACATATGCTCTATCGCCAAGAATAGGGAGTCCCTCTCCACAATCAAACAACCGATATTTTCGCCGATTTCTCGTCGGATGGCTTAAAAATGGAGTTTTTTGACTTCTTAGGACAGCGTCCAACGAGAGAGAGAGAGAGAGAATTTAGAGATGGATATAGCGGCATCAGCCACAAAGGCTATTTAGCGGCCGTAGCTTGGGGGTTTGTAAGTCAGTTTCAAATCTGTTCATATAAAGTTGGTGATTACAATGTGTAGGGAATGCAAAATACCTTACATACACACTAACAAACTGTGAGTATAGATGAACAAGTTGACAATACAATAATAAAAGTAACTAGTAAAAATACATGTTAAAATTAGTATAAATAAAGACATAACAGTATAGATAGAACAGGATTACACTATATTAATGTATAAATAGACAGGTTAACACAACCATATTATACATAGTAAAATACTGTAAGTAAAGATTAAGTGTAGAATAAGCACATATGCATATGCACACACATAAACGCAATTATACTCATATACATACACACCCACACACCTTCACACACACACACACACACATATGTATACATGGGACAGGATTCATATTTTTGAAAGAAGGGATGTTTCCTTTAGAAAAGCAAAGAGGGAGGTTTCATGATTACGAGACAATATGAATGATAGTTCTTGTGGTAGATTATGTTTTTGTCTGAGGAAACAAAGAGCTCTGCATTCAGTGAGGATGTGTTTTACTGTAAGAGGTAAGTTGCAAGGTATACACATCTGTGGCTCTTCTTTTCTCAGAAGGTAACCATGCGAAAAAAAAACAGTGACCAATTCTGAGACGAGTCCATACAACCGCATATTGCCTATCCAAGACAATCTGAATACGTGGCAGATTTTATCGTTGACTCCCTTGATGTTTGGTAAAAGGACTTTGGGGTTTTGGGACATTTCTCTAGTTGATTGGTCGATATGACTTGTTGTCTGAACTTTAACTGATAACTGATAACGAAGGTTATTCAAGAATTCGTCGAACTGACAAAGAAAACTTCTTTTTAACATTGCATCTTTTAATATCCTCAGAATAATGCGATGTGTCAAATTCTGCAAGATAGACGGTTGTCTCGGCTTCGATCTCATTATTTGATGTGAATCTTCGTCCAACCGACTATTCCTTCAGGTCGGGGAATGGAAATTAATTCCTGGGAGTTAAATTAGTCTAATACGGCGTATGTGGATGCATTTCGAAACGTAAGTCATGGAGTTCTGCAGTAACAATGTGAGGTGTTTTATAGTGATGAAAGGCACTTTCGCTTTGAACTTTTAGCGTGAAATGGACCCATCAATTAGTCCAGTAGCAATGCGTAATTGTCTCTGGTGATGGTGTTACCTTTTGTCACTATTTGTACTGTTGGTTCGTTCTTGCACGTAATGCAAGATGTTTCATTTATGTTTCATTTACTGCTATGAAATGTCAAATTAATTCACCAGAATTGAGTTTAAATAAGCCTAAACTTTGTCCAAAAGTTTTCTTTCGATTACATCTTTGGTCGTTTGTTAATAATTGCATCATCCATCAAGCGAAAAGCTTTTTACCTCAATACAATATCAAGCAAAATATAGTGAACATTTTTTTACCCTGTAGTACTTTCGTCAGCTTTTTTCATGTCTCAACGATCCTTTTTTCTTAATCACGATTATGCTATGATATACTTAATCCTTTCCCTTAAAATTATTTGTCAAAAATCATTAAAATAACTGGAATGAACGCCCAGTAAAATACTATTGTTTGTGAAATGAAAAATACGTTGGCTTAAATCTAAAACCCCGAACTGGCAAATTGAAATATTGAAATTCCACGGAAAAATTTCCAATTTTGCCTCATTTAATCGGCGAAGCGTGTATAACGACATCTGGAAACAGCAATCCAACTTATTTAAAAATACCTTTCAGAAATTCTATTGCATCTATAAGAAATTAACTATTAAAGTGCTAATTATGTTATAGAGATTGTTTATATAATCGTTAGTGGGCCATCTGAAATCAATTCTACCTTTTTTTTGTATGTTAATTAATGGAATGGAAAGATGTGTTAATATTTTCTTATAAGGTGTTAATGTGATAAAAAAGTAATATTACTATACTGGAAGAATAGTGCATCGGCTAATAAGTCCCGAGATTGGCAAATAAAACACATTGTTTTTGCCATCACATTATTTATAGAACGATTTATCTTTGTCTATAAAATATCCTTCAGTTTCGGCAATTACTTTTTCATTGGAGCGAAACTTCTTTCCAGTGAGCATTTTTTTGAGGCATGAGAACAGGAAATAGTCGCTGGGAGCCAGATCTGGAGAGCCGATCGGACAAACAGAGAGTCGAAATCATATATACCAGATATCATCATCATCATCATCATCAGCCCGTATCAATCCACTGCAGGATGAAGGCCTCTTCAGCAGGATGAAGGCCTCTTCAGCAGGATGAAGGCCTCTTCAGCATGCTTCCAACCTTCACGGTCCTGGGCTTTCCTCTGCCACTCGGGTCCAATATACTTAACGATGTCATCAATCCATCGTGCTTTCGGTCTTCTTCGCGGACGTTTGCGATCAAGCGGTATCCGCTCCAGGATTGCCTTGGTCCCTCTGTCGTCCAATCGCCTCGCTATATGGCCTGCCCATCTCCATTTCAACTGTTTTACTCTTCCAATGATGTCACAGACTTTTGTTTGTTCCCTGATCCATGCGCAGGACTTTCTGTCTCGTCTTGTAATGCCAAGTATACATCTTTCCATTCCCCTCTGTGTCACCCGAAGTTTTTGAATTGATTGCGATGTGAGTGTCCAGGTTTCACTTCCGTATGTCATAACGGGTAGAACGCACTGATCGAATACTTTTCTTTTCAGGCAAAGTGGGAGTCTGCTGTTAAACACTATGTTGAGCCTACCAAATGCCTGCCAGTCACATTTAACACGCCGTTCCACCTCCCGGGCGGTATTCCCCTCCATGGAAATCTTCTGCCCAAGATATATAAAGCTGTCCACAATCTCTAAATCCCTTCCTAGAACTGAAATTCTTCTGTCCTGAGCGAAGTTATTGAACATAACTTGACTCTTTTTCAGGTTTATTTTCAAGCCAAATGGTTCACCAGCCCTTTGCAGTTTTTGTATGCGTCTTTACAGCCCCTCTGGGTCTTGTGAAATGAGAATAATATCATCTGCAAATCTAAGATGGTTTAAGTTTGCACCATTGATCTTTACACCATCCGGTTCCCAATCCAGTTTACGGAATATTTCTTCAAGGCCAGCCGAGAAAAGAATAGGCGATATTGCGTCACCCTGCCGTACACCTCGTTCTATATTAATTCCCACTTCAAGATCATCAAGGTGAATTGTGGCTGTAGCTCCATCATATATCGATTCTAATAGGTTTACATAGGCTCTCTCTACACCTTGGCTAAGCAGTGCATCCATTATCGCATGCTTTGAGATGGAATCAAATGCCTTTTCGTAGTCGATAAAAGCCAAGCACAGTGGCATGGTGTATTCGTTGTGCCTTTCTATGACCTGCTGTACAACCTGGATGTGATCCATTGTACTGAATCCACTTCTGAATCCTGCTTGTTCTCTTGGTTGTGCGTCATTCAGTTTTTTTAATATTCTTTTAGAAATTATCTTAGTGAAAACTTTGTACATCACTGATAGGAGGCTTATTGGACGGTAGTTCTTTAAATCTTCCTGTGCTCCTTTTTTATGTAAAAGGATCACTTCTGCATTTTTCCATAAGTCAGGTATTTTTTGTTCTTTGAGGCATTTTGAGTATAATTTTGCCAGTGTTTTATGTTACGTCCGACCACCAGCTTTTAGCATTTCGACAGTTACACTATCCTTTCCTGGAGCCTTGGCGTTCTTCATCAACTCTATAGCATTTGTTACTTCCTCCACTAGGATATCTGGCATTATATATTGTTCTTCCGAGGGTATTGCTGTCCCTGCCTGGCTCTGATCTTCATATAACTGGGAATAAAACCTTCTGACAATCTCTAACATTTGGATACGCGTCCTGCACACTGTACCATCCTCACGCTTTAAAGCATATATTTGCGTTCTTTTGTTTCTTAGCTTCTATTTAGCCTTGTTAATTCCTTTGTTTTCTTCCAGGGTTTTTTGCACTAGCTGCATATTGAATCGGCGCGTGTCCTCTCTGATACGTTTTCTTATAGTTTTGCAGAGCTCAGTGTACTCGACCCTGCCAAAAGGACTACCTGCATTTCTCATTGCTCGCCGTTTCTTCATTAAATCAATGGTCTCACTGGAGATTTTTGTTATATATATATATATATATATATATATATATATATATATATATATATATATATATATATATATATATATCTGTGTGTAAAAAAAAGCACAGCAAAGAACTACAAAGAGCTGGTGAACCATATAGCCTAAAATAAACCTGAAAAAGGGTCAGCCTTTGTTCAATAAATTCGCTGATGACAGGAGAGTTTCAATTTTAGGAAGGAATTTGCAAATTGTGGACCATATTTATATATCTTGAATAGAGGAGGATTTCAATGGAGGGGGATACCACCCCGAAGATGGAACGGCGTACTAAGTGTGGCTAGCAGGCTCAACATAGTGTTTAAAAGCAGACTCCCACTTTCCCTGAAAAGGAGAGTCTTCGATCAGTGCTTCCTGCCCGTTATGACCTACGGAAACCTGGACACTCACATCGCAATCAATTCAAAAACTTGGGGTAGCACAGAGGCGAATGGAAAGATGTGTTTGGCATTGCAAGACGATATGCAGAAACCCGTGCGTTTGGATCAAGGAACAAACAAAGGTTTGTGACATCATTAGAAGAGTGAAGCAATTGAAATGAAGATGGGCAGGCTATGTAGCGAGGCGATGGGACGACAGATGGACCAGGGCAATCCTGGAGTGGATTCCTCTTGATCGCAAATATCCGCGAAGAAGGCTGAAAGCTCGATGGAGTGATAACATCGTTAAGTATATAGGACCCGAGTGGCAGATGAAGTCCCAGAACCATGAAAGTTGTTTTTTTTCCTTTATTTGGTTTTTTTCGCCACTATCTAAAACTCAAAAAATAACAAAAATACCTGTTCTTATTTAAAGAAAGAATCCCTGGATAAAAACAAAAAACCAAAAGGAGACAAATTTCTCAGTGATTCATTTTTTGTAATAAATTTGCCTAACGAACAAAATTTTAAAGATATAAAAATGTTATAAAAAAATTTACAAACTTTTAACGTTAACGTTTTGGAAGGTACTCGCCCCCCGTTTTCAAAACTAAACTAAACATTAAATTATATTAATTTGTAATATATAAATTAACGAGTAAAAGTAAATATATTTTTTTTGTATATGTCAACGATACTTATATTGACAACAATAGATTTTCATGACAGGGACATACTACCAAAAAATATATATAGGTAATGTTTACTGTGTGATTGTTTATTGTACTGATTGTGTATTCAAATATTTAAATGTGTTTAATTGTATTCTTTAGAATCGGGAACCATATTGAATTTAAATCTACCGAAGGCGTAGCAATACAGTTATTTTTATTTAAATTAATTATAGCGGTTTCTTTTAATCTTCTGTATTTTGTTACTGATATTTTTAATACCGTTTTGGAATTATTCCAATTGATTTTATGACCTGATTCCCATACGCGTTGACAAATTCTAGATTTATTAAAATCGCCCTTTCTAAGAAGGTTTTTATGCTCTTTTACTCTAACATCTAACGGTCTAGATATCTCACCTATATAGAATTTGCCACATTCGCAGAGAATTTTATAAACCACATTTTAGGTATTTTGTTGTATATTGTTTGGTTTAGTCTTTGTTAATAGAGATCTAAGAGTATTTTTTGTTTTGAATGTCGTTCTTATGTTGTATTTATTTACTACTCTTTTAATTGTGTCAGAAATACCGCGGATATAAGGAATTGTGAGGTTAATTGTTTGAGAGTTACTATTATTATTATTAATAACTTGTCTGTTTTGTGTAGTATCAAAATTTTTTAAGCGACTTATCTATAAATTTTTTTGGGTAATTGTTTTTTATTAAAATGTCTTTTATGTGATTTGTTTCTTTTTGTAGTGTATCACTGTCGGTACAAACAAATTTTGCTCTGTCATATAAACTTTTAATTACTCCTATTTTGACCGATTTTGATTGATTTGAAATGAAATTGAGATACCTATCTGTGTTTGTCGGTTTTCTGTAAACTGTTTTTAATAGCAGTTTTTAATGTGTTGTATTGTTTTAATATTAAAGTATAAATATAATTTTTAATATTAAAATATAAATATATGAATACGCCACAATCATTCAGACATTACCATGAGAGTTGGAAGCATGCTGAAGAGGCCTTATATATAGAGATCACGACAAATAAACTGATTTTAATTTTTATTTACAGTATAGTTAATACCCCACCACTCACTTCTCTGGTCAACACCATAAATTACTATAGCTTGAGTATTATGATATCCACCATATATTCCTGACCTAGCATCATCAAATCTTTATTTATGTGGTTTAATAAAAAAACTCATATAGCAATACTGAAACGTATTTGTACATTTTTTCATTATTTCTTGACATTTTCCGACAATTCTATTCTTCGCACGTGGAAATATATCTGTTTTGGGTTTTAAATTAAAGCAGTAACAAATATGGTAAGAGTTTCAATGAATTTCAGTAACATTTGCATAATAGCGCGCCCGCTTCATCGTTTTACGACTTTTAAACTGAGACCAAATTATATTTCCACCATTAATAAGATGTTCCAGCGAGTACATACGTTTGCCGTGACGCCAGGAATGGGAAAGAACTTAATGCTGGGTTCCTCCGCCGGAATATATCTGTAGAATTCCCGACTGCCTCTGTACCATTTCACTGAATAGAGGACGTCATCTTCGAGGTCGTAGGTGCATCTCAGGGTCGATTTGTCTTTGTACTGCACGACGTCTGGCTCTATGAAAAGGGCCACGTTCTTCAGACATAATGCATCTGGAAAGGAGTAAGAATGTTTATTGTTGTTGCTTATTTTTACAAAGAGTTATTTCAAAAGACGACAGAGAACATTTTCACTTTACTAAATATATTGTAAGAGTATGATATACAGTGTGGTTACATACAGGGCAAATAAAAATTTCAAATTAGTTTTTTAAGAAACATAATCGCAATATTAGACATGTAAAGTATTTTTTAAATTGCGACGTTTTTTTACTTGATTTCAGACGTCTACCTTTTTGTGAAAATTTTGAATGACATTTTGGCATAACCGTGGCCTTATCTCACCAATGACTTGAATAATTTCATCCTTCAGTTGAGGAATCGATTGTGGATTGTTCTTATAGACTAGCGGTAGAGGTCCAGCGGTGTCAAATCTCATGTTGATAAATCCCTGATTGGTGTTTTCTAAGAATTCTTGCAACTTTATCGGTGACTCCTTTGATGACAGGAAGTATGGCCAGTATGGCAGGAAGGCTTTTTCTTTAAGGAGTTCTGAATTTTTTCTGTATTCCTTTGATTATTTATACCTTTTTTGATGGTGTTTTCTCCATATCCATTTTATTTGAGGACTAATTTTATTTGATTTAGTTCTTTTTGCCTTGTTCCCGGCTCCGTTAGGCGATAAGATTGAGATTAATGTATTTACGACTGACTGGATCTACGTTGGATGGTGGTGTGATTCTGCATTCAAATATCTGTCTGTGTGGGCTAGTTTTCTATATACGGTGTGTTGTAGTTTTCCATTTGGTTTTCTTGTGAGCAGAATATCTAGAAACGACAGATTCTTATCTTGTTCTATTTCTAATGTAAATCTGAGTTTCTGGTGTATGTTGTTAATGTAGGTTAACGAATTATTTAGGTCTTCTCTGTTGTGCGGCCATATTATAAAGATGTCGTCCACATATCGCTTCCATAGCTTGGGGTTTAGTGTTGCGTGAAAGACCCCAGGGGTGTGCAGGTTCGGAAAACCTTCCGTAGTTGGTTATATTGGTGTGTGGTGGTGTGATTCTGCATTCAAATATCTGTCTGTGTGGGTTAGTTTTCTATATACGGTGTGTTGTAGTTTTCCATTTGATTTTCTTGTGAGTAGAAGACCTAGAAACGACAGGTTCTTATCTTGTTCTATTTCTAATGTAAATTTGAATTTCTGGTGTATGTTGTTAATGTAGGTTAACGAATTATTTAGGTCTTCTCTGTTGTGCGGCCATATTATAAAGATGTCGTCCACATATCGCTTCCATAGCTTCGGGTTTAGTGTTGCGTGAAAGACCCAGGGGTCTGCAGGTTCGGAAAACCTTCCGTTGTCGGATATATTAAAATTATTAAGTTCACGGGTAGAATCGCGTTTTAGATTGTAAAATTTCGACGTTTCGGCTTCCACTCTAAAGCCATTATCAAGAGAATCTAAATGATTTACTCCGAATCCTCAATCTACCCACTCCCTAAAGTTCACAACTAGAAAAAAACGTGGTCAGCGCGACGCCGTTCGCCGGAGGTATTCGTGTCATTGGTCATGTATGGGTTGATCAGGCACGTTAATAGGGCGCTACCCAGTTCCTCAGAATTACCAAAGGTCAGAATAAACCCTCAAACCGAGAACAGGTTTATTTGTGTTCCAAAAGATTCAGAAATATCAGAGACATTTAATAAGGAAAAGCACAATTCCAGATAACAACACATGGGACAGCTACTAAGCTAGGCATGTAAAGAAGAAGGTTTGAACTTAACAGAGCTTCTTATCTTATAAGAGCTCTTGACTAATTTACAAAAGCTTTCAAAACTTGAAGAGATTTACTACTAAACACGAAATCAGGAAACACCAAACCACCAGGAGATGATTAATTTAATCATCTCCTGATGATGCTAACATGGTTAGTGAAACGTGCGTCGAGCAGTTCAAAAAAAGTGATTTGGTGTTTAGTGGTAAATCTCTTCAAGTTTAGTGTTTTACATCAAAAGTTCCAATAGAAGAATTGTTCTGATTTCAAATTATATTATGCTAAACTGATTTAAATTAAATTTTTTTATCTTTATTTGGGTTTTTCACCACGATCTAAAACTCAAAAAATATGTGTTCTTATGTAAATAAAGAATTACTGGGTAAAAACAAAAAACCAAACATCGAAAAACCCAAATAGAAAAAAATATATGAACACGCCACAATCATTCAGACATTACTTTGACTTAAATTAAACTAAACTGTACCAAATGTAAGCAAATAAATCAATGTAAAAGATTCATGGAAATAGTAATAAAATAACAAACAATAATATATTATCTGGCCTTTGGCTCGTTTGTCCAGCTTCTGGATTGGCCCGTTACTAAGATGTTCGTTTACTGGGCAGTTCGGTATCCAGAACGCGGGGCTCCGAAAAGGTCTGGAGTCTACCTTGAACGGGTTGCAATAATTAGGCCCCACCCATACTTTCAATTGGAGGATACATGTTTCGCCTCTTGATGTTCAGGCTCTTCAGGGCCCCGACATATGCTATTACATCAAGAATAGGGAGACCCTATCCACAGTCAAACAACCCATGTTTTCGCCGACTTCCGGTCGGATAGCGTATATATGCAGTGTTAGATTTCTTTGGACTGCGGCCAAAGGGACAACAGAAGCTGAGTGTCATCATACACCCGCTGCTGCGTTCCACAATCTCATATGGTATACACAACAACCTGCCTCTCCGCCTAAATGAACATTTTGTTGTTGGTCGACTGGGGGCAAGCTCCACTCATCCCTTCAATTCGGTGCCCTAAATAGACTGAACATCAAAAGGCGAAACAGGTGCCATCGAATTGAAGGGATGGGTGGGGCTCATTCCCCAGTCGAGTAGGCAACAAAATGGGGTAACTTGAAATCGTTTAAAAATCGTTAAAAGCGCTTTGAAAAGTATTGTCGTAGCAAGAAAATGACATAAGAGATTAGACTGTGAACCGACCCTTGTTTCTAGCGCCATCTCTTTAAAAAAATAAGAATTATTAACCTCCATACCTTGTATAAGCTTGAACTCGTTATGAGTGACGTGTCATTTAAATTGTCTTACCAAAACAATGTCTTGTAAAACACGAACTGTCAACGCAATAGATCATTAACAACCAGTGGAAAACATTCCCGAAACACATTTTAATGAAATTATTATTAAGTTTCCATTTTGCTGGAACCGCAACGTACAAAATTATAAAGGCCTTGTCACCTCCAGCGTTCTGTACGACGTGTTTTAAATTTATATTCTCTTTGGCGAAAAAAAAAAGAAAATAAAGAAGTGGAAGGTTTTAAGTGGCACTAAAATGAAAGCCATGAAAATTGTAATTTGTTTTTTTTTTAGGGGCAGTTTCTTAAAAAAGGAAACGAATTAAACCGAGCTTAAAGGAAAAGTTGAATTTTTTGAAGAAAACTCTATTAATACAGGGCACAATCCGGATGGAGCTTGCTTTAACTTTTTTATTTATTATTTTACGTTAATATAATAATTTATATAATTTATTTTAATTAATATATATTATATTAATAATATATATTAATTACTATATATATATATATATATATATATATATATATATATATATATATATATATATATATATATATATATACCCCTTTGTGGATCAGATCTTGACGTGGTAAAGGGGCTTAAGTAGGCCAATGAAGCTTTGAGATATACCGTCTGGAGTCTACGCTCCTGGGAGGGTCACCCCTGGCGGACAGGTCAAGGCATAGGCCTGAGACTAACATGATCCAAAATCTGCCAACCCGCATTGGACCAGCGTGGCAGATTATGGTCCATACCTTCAATATGGTATTTCAATATGTTGAAATATGACAATACAACCTCAAACACGGCACTCATTCCCCGGAGGCCAAGGGGCAACTACCTACGGCAGCGGAAAACCCTCCCACAAGGCAGAGGGTGCTAAGAATCACCGGGTTAGATTAGGCTGCCATTGGACTTTTGACATTGCAACGTTAAATATACGGACTATGAAAACAGAGGCCCGATTGCAAGAACTCTTAATCGAACTTGACAACATACATTGGGATATTATTGGGCTCTGTGAAACACGAAGAAAGGGTGAAGAGTTAATCAAACTGGAATCAACTGGACACGTACTCTACACTCGAGGTATGGAAAATGGCCGATGTGGCGGAATTGAATTCCTCATCAATCGAAAGCTGAAGGACAGTGTGGTAAAATTTGAAAGTACATCCGACCGACTAGCCCAATGCGTCATTCAGCTGAATAAAAAGTTTAGGCTTCAAATCGTCCAAGCTTATGCACCAACTATAAGCCATAGGGATGAGGAAATTGAGGAATTTTATGAAGATGTGGCCCAGTTTTTATACAAGGAGAAATGTAGGTACAAAATCCTGATGGGTGATTTTAATGCCAGAATTGGAACAACAAGAACAGACGAAAATGCAACTGGCCCATATAGAACTGGCGAGCGAGACAATAGAGGTGAGTGACTGGTTGATTTTGCTGAAGGACAAGAACTATATATTATCAATTCATTCTATAAGAAAAATATCAGCAGAAAATGGACATGGAAAAGTCCATCTGGGCTCACAAGCGAAATTGACTACATCATGACCAACGATAAAACAATATTTACCAATTGTACTGTCCTTAACATTTTATTGTTGGAAGTGACCACCAAATGGTACGAGCAAGGGTTCGGATTGACTGTCGAAAAGAGCGCGAAAGAATGGTAAGATCAAAGAAGGGCAAGGTGGATTCTGGAAAACTGCTGGAGAGAGGAAGCGATTTTGAGATTGCCTTGTCAAACCGGTTTGCTGCGTTATAAGATCCAGAGAAGGTGGAAATATCAGTTCAATATGAAGAAATCGTCAACAATGTACTCCAAACGGCTGCTTCAATAGCACCAGAAGAAAAATGTCTCAAACAAACAAAAATCTCCAGTGAGACCATTGATTTAATGAAGAAACGGCGAGCAATGAGAAATGCAGGTAGTCCTTTTGGCAGGGTCGAGTACACTGAGGTCTGCAAAACTATAAGAAAACGTATTAGAGAGGACACGCGCCGATTCAATATGCAGCTAGTGCAAAAAACCCTGGAAGAAAACAAAGGAATTAACAAAGTTAAACAGAAGCTGAGAAACAAAAGAACGCAAATATATGCTTTAAAGCCTGAGGATGGCACAATGCGCAGGGCGCGTACCCAAATGTTAGAGATTGTCCGAAAATTTTATTTCCAGTTATATGAAGATCAGAACCAATCAAAGACAACAATACCCACGGAAGAACAAATGCCAGATATCCTAGTGGAGGAAGTAACAAATGCTATAGAATCGATGAAAAACGGCAAGGCTCCAGGAAAAGACAGTGTAGCTGTCGAAATGCTAAAAGCTGGTGGTCGGACGTTACATAAAACACTGGCAAAATTATATTCAAAATGCCTCAAAGAACAAAAAGTACCTGACTTATGGAAAAAGGCAGAAGTGATCCTTTTACATAAAAAAGGAGCACAGGAAGATTTAAAGAACTACCGTCCAATAAGTCTCCTATCAGTAATGTACAAAGTTTTCACTAAGATAATTTCTAAAATAATAATAAAAAACTGAATGACGCACAACCAAGAGAACAAGCAGGATTCAAAAGTGGGTTCAGTACAATGGATCACATCCAGGTTGTACAGCAGGTCATAGAAAGGCACAACGAATACACCATGCCACTGTGATTGGCTTTTATCGACTACGAAAAAACAATTGATTCCATCTCAAAGCTTGCGATAATGGATGCACTTCTTAGCCAAGGTGTAGAGAGAGCCTATGTAAACCTATTAGAATCGATATATGATGGAGCTACAGCCACAATTCACCTTGATGATCTTTAAGTGGGAATTAATATAGAACGAGGTGTACGGCAGGGTGACGCAATATCGCTTATTCTTTTCTCGACTCGCCTTGAAGAAGAAGAAGTATTCCGTAAACTGGATTGGGAACAGGATGGTGTAAAGATCAACGGTGCAAACATAAATCATTTTGAATTTGCAGATGATATTATTCTCATTTCACAAGACCCAGAGGAGCTGCAAAGACACATACAAGAACTGCAAAGGGATGGCGAACCATTTGGCTTGAAAATAAACCTAAAAAAGAGTCAGGTTATGTTCAATAACTTCGCTCAGGACAGAATAATTTCAGTTTTAAGAAGGGATTTGGAGATTGTGGACAGCTTTATATATCTTGGGCAGAGGATTTTAATGGAGGGGAATACCGCCCGGGAGGTGGAACGGCGTGTTAAATGTGGCTGGCAGGCATTTGGCAGGCTCAACATAGTGTTTAAGAGCAGACTCCCACTTTGCCCGAAAAGAAAAGTTTTCGATCAGTGCGTTCTAGCCGTTGTGACATATGGAAGTGAAACCTGGACACTCACATCGCAATCAATTCAAAAACTTCGGGTGGCACAGAGGGGAATGGAAAGATCTATGCTTGGCATTACAAGACGAGATAGAAAGTCCTGCGCATAGATCAGGGAACAAACAAAAGTCTGTGACATCATTGGAAGAGTAAAGCAATTGAAATGGAGATGGGCAGGCCATATAGCGAGGCGATGGGACGACAGATGGACCAAGGCAATCCTCGAGTGGATACCGCTTGATCGAAAAAGTCCGCGAAGAAGACCGAAAGCACGATGGATTGATGACATCGTTAAGTATATTGGACCCGAGTGGCAGAGGAAAGCCCAGGACCGTGAAAGTTGGAAGCATGCTGAAGAGGCCGTCATCCTGCAGTGGATCGATACAGGCTAATGATGATGATGATGATGATGATGATGATGATGATGATGATGATGATGATGATGATGATGATGATGATGATGATGATGATGATGATGATGATGATGATGATGATGATGATGATGATGATGATGATGATGATGATGATGATGATGATGATGATGATGATGATGATGATGATGATGATGATGATGATATATATATATATATATATATATATATATATATATATATATATATATATATATATATATATATATATATATATATATATATATATATGAACACTTTTGTTGGTTGATTGACCGGGAAGGAGCCCCACCTAACCCTTCAAGTGGATGACATATGTTTCGTCTCTCGAGGTTTAGACTCTTCAGGGCGCCGACATATACCATACCATCAAAAATAGGGAGACCCTATCCACAGCCAACAACCCAATTTTTTTCGCCGACCTCCCGTCGGATGGCGTATATATGTAGTGTTAGATTTTCTTGGACTGCGTCCAATGAGACAGCAGTAGTTGAGTGTCATCAGACACCCAACCGTTGGGTTCCACAATCTCATGTGGAACACACAACAACCTGCGTTTCCGCCTTCATTTAGGACTCTGTCAAGTCCTTGTAGCGCTTGAAAAAATTTGTCTGGCATAGCCTCATCGCCCTAACACTCTGAGTGTACCAGCACAAGAAACTTAATTTTTCGACAGAATTTAATACAAATTGTTTACTCAAAAAAATGATTTTCATTTTACAAAAGAGGCTTGAATTTCTTCACTTCAGTGACATGATATGAAACTGTCAGATGCCAAGGATTGTCATGCCAACTTAAAAACAAATAGTTAGAATGGTAAGTAAAGCGTGCCCATTTTAAAGTAGATTATAATTTTCTAAAAAACCAACGAAATTATTTCTCAGTCAACAACATTAACAAAAAATGTAATATCCAGAAATAACATTTCGGACTTGAGGAACAAGTTCCAAGATAAAATTTGCCATTTTTCCACTACACACCTCAACGTTTCGAATTAATTTAGTCCTCAATTCCACCCGACTTTCTGGTATTTATGAGTTCTCAACAATAACACAATTAAATGTTGAGCCGGGACCGGAACTGGGAAGAGGGGGAATAGGACGAGAAGCGGCGTACCATTCGAGAAAAACGTTTTAAAATAAGGCCATTTCCATTCTCTTGAGGCCACGATGTTGATTTGATTAAGTCGATAAATGTTCCGTTAGTTCTCTATTAGAAAAAGATTAAATAGAGGTTAATTTTGATAGAAATACTGAATTTAGTTAACAGAGGCAGGTGCTGGATAAAATAGAACGTAAAGAAGTAACAGCGAGTATAATGGGAAATAAAAATATGCTCTTCTTCTTCTTGTCCTGGAGGTTAAGTTGACCCGAAGGCCCTGACTTGTATTCGCTGATTTTTTCGAACGTCACGACAATGTCGCTTGTTCGAAGGGTTTTAGCTGCCGTCCTTTAGGCATGGAGGTGATGACCGAAGAGGATGGTCATACTGGGGCAACGGCCGGTAATGAGGCTGCCGTGGCTCTGATTAGCGGATTGTCCGAAAGGGACGCCGTCGCTAGGAATTTGTCCAGAAGTCTGGACAGGAATGTCTGAATCACTGGTGTGTCAGTTTCCCGATGGATTTGCGCATTCCTTACAAACCATGGGGCACCTACTAATGTGCGAAGAACACGTGACTGGAACGATTGCAGAATTGCAATCGACGTTGGGGGGAGGTACGGGAACCAGGCCTGAGATCCGTAGGTGAGGACGGATCGGACCATGATTTTATACAAGGATATTCGGATGTTCAGCGAGAGCCTACTTTTGTCGTTCATTAGGGGGTAAAGCAGACGAGCCATGGCTCTTGCTTTCCCGGTTACCTTCTTTAGGTGCGGCACCCACGTGAGGGCCTTGTCGAACTCAAGGCCCAGGTAGTGTGCCGATCTGGCCCATTTGATGGGGACTCCGTAGATGCGGATATTCTGTCTGATTATCGGCTGTCTTCTTGTGAAGAGGACAGCCTGGTAAAAATATGCTCTATCCAGTATTCATTCTACTTGTTTCCCTTTAGGGGTTTGTCTCTATGTTATATAACGTCAATGTTTCAAAGGAATAGGATACTACTGGCCCTACAACTGTTGTGTAAATTTTTGTTTTGGTCTTTCTGGAAATGTCCTTATTTATAAATATTCTGTTAAGTTCTCCTACATATCTGTTCCCAGTCATCATTTTGACTTGAATTCTTGATATTTTGTTCCAGATTTGCGATCTGGATTCAGATCTACTATCCTTTCTGTTATAATTATCCTTCTTTCCGTTATAATTTTCAAAGTATTTTCATTTTAAATTTCTTATCTGTTCACTCCAAAATGTTTGGTTTCAATTTAATTTATGGACAACTCTTCTTTCTTAGAGTTTTTTCCATTTTTTTTGTGATTTTTTTTAGTTCTCCTTTACTTCTTGCTGTACCGGCAAAGGCCATCTATTTAAATATTGGTATATATTTTGAAGATCGTAGAAAATAGACGTCCTTGTCTAACTCCCGCCTTAATTTTTATTTTTTCAGATATTTCAGTATAACGGATCTTCCAAATTTAACAGTTTTTTAAATTTAGTGGACGTCTGTGAAGCCGCACTTTTTTATCAGTGCTGTATGTAAAGTCTGACCACCAGCTTTCGGTATTTCTCATCTGGCATTTGTTTTTCAGTGGGTATTGTTGTCTTTGATTGGTTCTGATCTTCATATAACTGTAAACACACTTTATTTTCTGATATCTTACTCATACTGCATTTTTTTCATGAGTTAATTAAAAAAAAATGGCTTCTACCAGACATGTAGAATGCGGCAGAAGTCTAAATGTAGTTCAGGCGAGAATTTCAAAGTTTTCAGTTCAATTAACCGCCACAACTGCACTTACTGCCCACCTAAAAATCCACACGTTACTAAAGAATATCATGTTAATTTGTCAGGAGTTACAGTATGATATGGCTCTTCTGCAAAGGGATTAATTGGACCGTTTTTATTGACGGTACTGTAACTGGTGCTGTTTACCTTAATTTGCTACAGGAAGCAGGGATCCCACGCATTCGGGAAGCTTGTAAGAGTAAGAACTTTTATTTTCAACAAGATGGTGCATCTCCACGTTATCATTATGACGTAAGGGCTTATCTTGACGAGACTTTACAGATCAGATGGATGGGATGAAGAGGTTGGGTTGAATACTCCGCTCGTTCACCTGACCTTACGCCGCTCGACTTATTTTTATGGGGATACATTAAAGACAAGGTTTATAAGACAAAACCGGCAATAGTCAATGAATTAAGAGTAGCGACTGAAAGAGAATTCGGACAAATACCGGTGGAAATGATTCTCGATGCTTGCGATTCAATTGCTTCTCGTTATGACGGTTAGTCAAAATAAAGGCTGTTCCTATAGCTATTTTTTTGAAGCCCTAAAGTAAACTGTACGAAAATAAATACTGATTTTAGAACCACTCAAAATGTGTATAGATACTTTTGGGACAGAAAAGAATCATTATATTACACTGGGGAACAATTTGAAAAATATTTTCTCGTGAGTTCGATATTTTAAGCTGTTTTATACGTAAATTGACATGCTAATTCCAAAACTTTATTTAGTTTTTTTCTATCACGTCAAGTTTTTCTCTACAGTTGTTGCGCATCCGACTAAGCTTGGCGAATCACAGAAGTCACTACTGCTCTCCTACCGGCGAACCTTCTTGCGTCATCCAAAACTAGTTCGGTCAGTTACGCATGAGATGCTAAAGTATGCGGGTCTGTGTCACTCTGTCACTCTGATATAGTGAAGTCAAAGTTAACCTTACGCCGTTAACCATCCCCATTCAACGGACTAATATTAGTACATTTGTCAGGCAAGCCTATTTTGCTTATTTTAAAGTGAAAATAGGTGACCAAGATAAATCATGGGCCCCTTATAGAGTGTGCAAGCAGTGTGTAGAGAGTTTACTCAATGTGGAATGTGCAATGTGGTTTACTTAATGTGGACGAAGAGAACACGTAATAAACTTTCGTTTGGTATACCAATGGTTTGGCGAGAGCCCAAAGATCACTTAAGTGATTGCTACTTTTGCATAGTGAAAACATCAGGATTCAACAAGAAAAACAAACATAAAATTGAGTACCCTCGTTTACCGTCAGCTATACGTCCGTCAGCTACAGTTTACCGTCAGCAATATGCCTCATTCAGCTGAAATTCTAGTGCCAGTTTTTTCAAGAATTAAAGTAAAGTGTTTGGGTTAGAGGCGCATCAGCAACTAGGCTATTTAGCGACTGGACCTACAGCTTAACGTGGGTTCCGAACCACGATCATCAGCTTCCGACAAACCCAGATCAGCACCCCCCTCGGGCTATAAACCCTTGGTTATGTGCCTACCCATAAGTCTATCAGGAAACCTACCGGCTGGCGAGTGACCAACGTAGAACACTTCTCAGAAGGTATCCGGCCTTACCCAGCCTTTAACTGGCGTGACTGAGGGGTAATTCGTAGTCGGATTTTACACTCTTGCCTAGAAACAATCACAAACATTTAGGAAAGATAAACGGACAGAAGAAAGAAAAATAACCATCCGAGCGCTGGACTCGAACCAGCTACCGCTCCAGCGCGTATTCGGCAAAGCAGACGCTCTTACCGCCGCACCAACGCGACTGGCTTTCAAGAATTACCTTCTTTAGAAATACAAGAATGTGAATCAAGTGAAGGTCGAAGTGAATTAAACAAATCGTTTAATTCAAATCCCAAATCTCGTCCCAAATCTCGTGCCCAAATCCCAAAGTCCCAAATCTCGTGCTAAATCAGCACGAGATTTGGGACTATCCAAAAAGGCATCGGAATTATTAGCATCAAGACTGCACGAAAAAAATTTGCTTGACAAAGGAGCTAAAGTCACTTACTATCGACCCAGAGAAAGTGAATTTAGGCAGTACTTCAGAAATAATGACGGATTTGTGTATTGCCAGAACGTTGAAGGTTTAATGAAAGAATTGGCCGTTTCTAACTATAACGTAACTGAATAGCTCAAAGCGTAGCTTGAAGTGTATTGTCCTACATAATGGAAATTTATACGGTTCAGTCCCAATAGGTCATTCAGTTTCTTTGCGTGAAGAATATGGCGACATAAAGAAAGTCATTGATTTGTTGCAATATAACATGCACCATCTGTGTTGACCTTAAAATGGTCTGTTTCCTTCTTGGCCAGCAACGCGGATATACCAAGTATCCCTGTTTTTTGTGGATGTGGGACAGCAGAGCTCGTGAGAAGCATTGGGTGCAATCGAACTGGCCGCCAAGATCTGACCAAAGACCTGGTGATCCAAACATTTTAAATCAGACACTTGTCGACAGAAAAAACATTATATATCCGCCTTTGCATATAAAACTAGGTCTCATGAAGCAATTTGTTAAGGCTTTTTCAATTGAAGCAGACTGCTTTAAGTATATCATTTCGGCATTCTCTAGCCTGTCATATGAAAAGATAAAAGCTGGTGTGTTTGATGGTCCATAGATTCGGTAACTTGTTAAAGATGAAAATTTCACTGAAACAATGACCGAACTTAAAAGGAATGCTTGGTTGGCTTTTAAAAATATTGTTAAAGACTTTCTTGGAAATACACGAGCCCCGAATTACATCGAAATTGTTCAACAACTCTTGGAGAGCTTTAAAAAGCTTGGTTGCAACATGAGCATCAAACTGCATTTCTTACATAGTCATCTTGCTAACTTCCCAGAAAATCTTGGTGCTGTTAGTGATGAACAGGGCGAGCGATTCCACCAAGAGCTAAAGTTTATGGAAACGCGGTATCAAGGTAAATGGGATGTCAGTATGATGGCTGACTACTGTTGGAGCATCAAGCGAGAATGTCCACAAACTGAACACTCCAGGAAAAGCTATAAGAAGACATTTTGACCCTAATATCTTTTATTTATTTTTTGTATAAACACAATTTAACTTTTAATAATATATTAACCTCTGTATGAATAAAATATTCTAATCTATTTGGTCAGATCTCACTTTATTTCCTTTCGTATGTACACTTTTAAGGTAAAATGAGGGGTATGCTGTAGCTTAAGAACTTGACGTGATAGAGAAAAACTGTGAATATTTTTCAATTCAGAGATGAAAAATTAGTCCAAAACAAGTCACAGATCCAAGTCAACAAAATTGCTGTTCCCCAGTGTTAATATTGTTCATTTTCTTTTATATTACAGACATTGTATTGTACAAAAATAAAACCCTTTTTTAAAAAGTTAATTGTAATCTGAGTGATTATCTAATAAGTATATAAACTAATTCAATCCAAATCTTATATAATTTCATAATAATGGTGATGGGCTTATTAATTAATATTTTTTATGCATTAAGTGTAAGTGGAATGTTTTGTCTCATATTATCATTTATTCAATTAAGCAGTTCTTTGTTCTCTTGTATAGATGAGAACTGCACCAAAATCAGATAATAGAATCATCTAGTCGTTGGGTTCGTTTATCGCCGTAAGATTCTCATATAACGGAATTAAATACGATACAACTGCATTATTGAAAGAAACAAGATTAAATCAATCGGGCGATTATAAAAGGAGGAACGTATTAAGCACACCGCATCCATCTGGAAGCAAATTCCGTTCGTATTGAACAAAGCGGGCGCAACTGCGAGCCATGATTAAAGCGAACTTGGTTTCGGTTTCGGCAGTTAACACATACATTACCTTAGCTGGAAATTAAATTTTGTTTAACCTCCACCGTAATTCGGAAGTAACGAGGCTTTTATCGGCTTAAGTAAATCAACTGCTCGAGATAGAAGCAATTCGTTTTAATTTATCATTGGAATCGTGTTAGTCCGAATGAAATAAGTATCATGTGCCAGTCTTAGTGTACGCAGTTAACAGATATTTTTATATAGATCTCCGAAACTGATAGGTAGAAATGTGTAGAGTTGATTGGAATTGATCTCTATTGACAACCGTATTAAAACATGTTTCAGGTAATGCACTCATCATCAGCATTCGCTCAATTATGGTTATCGTATGGTCATGGCCTTTTCTTTTTAATTTCTAATTTCTTTCTTTTAAATTTCTACTATATATATATATATATATATATATATATATATATATATATATATATATATATATATATATATATATATATATAACATATATATATATATATATATATATATATATATATATATATATATATATATATATATATATATATATATATATATATATATATATATATATATATATATATAGTATACATATATATATATATATATATATATATATATATATATATATATATATATATATATATATATAGTATACATATATATATATATATATATATAGTATACATATATATATATATATATATATATATATATATATATATATATATATATATATATATATATATATATATACCCGGTTGAATCTCGCAAAGAGCTCGACTCATTTTTAAGTGTTCCTTCTGATCTTCCACACCTCTCTCGTCCTTTCTCCGTGCCGATCCTTTGTCCCCGATCTCCTTGAAACTTTACTGTACCTCTTTAGTGTGTTTTATTGTATCTTACTGTGCATCTGTCCTCAATCTCTGTCGGATCCATTTGTGCCTTTCCCAGATCAGTTCTGACGTGTGCGATCCATGGTACTATTGACATGACCACTTGTATGTATGTAAAAATTTTGTTGGTGAGTTTTGTCGGTGGGAGTTTGGGGTTGGAATTTCCTTAATAGAGTTAACTATTCCTTTGTGTACCACAAAGGCCATGCCCAGAAGCGGAGCGCCACTGGCGACTAGATTGTCTGTTCCTATTTTGAATATGCGATATATCCCGTAGTCCATCGTGTCCTTATCCGTGATGCGTGTTTCTTATAGGGCAAGCATAAGTTTCTTTTACCTATCAAGTTCTGAAGTTAGGTTGTTAAGTTTCCCTGGTTGGATCAGCGGGAATTGGATCAGTGATGTTGAAGGTGCCAATGTATGCAGGTGTTTTGTGTAGAAATTTGCCGGAAAGCTACGACTTTTTTTGAGATCACAAAAATCCAGGTTCCCCAGAATCCGAGTACCCGGTTGCCGTCTATCGACGGGTGGATTGGTTACCTCCAGGGGTATCATTGTTAATACTTGCACGAGTCATGGTTGTTTGTAAGCTTATGGGTCCAGTGTTTCCCCTGGGAGTATAGAAACAGGGATTGTTAGTTCCTGGAGCGTGATGTACAACTGCATCCTCTGGGTGAACAGACGTCGACCAGGTACAATGTACTTAAAATCGCCAACAATGTACTTAAAACGGCGGCTTCAATAGCACCAGAAGGTAAATGTTTCAAAGAGTCAAAAATTTCCAATGAGACCATTAATTTAATAAAAAAACGCCGGACAATGAAGAATGCAGACAGTCCTTTTGGTAGAGTCGAGTACGTTGAGCTTTGCAAAACTATAAGAAAACGTATTCGAGAGGAAACGCGCCGATTCAACATGCAGCTAGGGCAAAAATCTCTGGAAGAAAACAAGGGAATTGACAAAGCTAAGCAGAAGCGGAGAAGGCAAATGATACAAATGTTTTCCTTAATGCGTGAGGATGGTACAATATGCAGGAAACGGACGGAAATGTTAGAGATTGTCCGAGGATTTTATTCAAAGTTATATGAGGACCAGAATCAGACAAGAACAGCAATGCCTACTGAAGAACAAATGCCGGATATCCTGGTGGATGAAGTGACAAAGGCTATAGACTCGATGAAGAATGGATTGGGCTCCAGGAGAGGATAGTATAACGGTGGAGATGTTAAAAGCTGGTGGTCGGACCTTACATAAAGCACTGGCAAGATTATACACAAAATGCCTCAAACAACAAGAAGTGCCCAGGTTGTGGAAAAATGCAGAAGTGATTCTTTTACATAAGAAAGGAGCACGGGAAGATTTAAAGAACTACTGCCCAATAAGTCTCCTATCGGTGGTGTACAAAGTTTTCACTAAGATAATATCCAAAAGAATACTAAGAAAACTTAATGACGCACAACCAAGGGAGCAAGCAGGATTCAGAAGTGGATTCAGTACATTAGATCATATCCAGGTTTTGCAGCAAGACATAGAAAAACACAACGAATACACTATGCCACTATACTTGGCATTTATCGATTATGAAAAAGCATTTGATTCAATCTCAAAGTGGGCCATAATGGATGCATTGCTTAATCAAGGTGTAGAGAAAGCTTATATAAACCTACTAGGATCGATATATGATGAAGCTACAGCCACAGTCGACCTTGACGATCTTGAGGTGGAAATAAATGTAGAGCGGGGCGTACGGCAGGGGGACGCAATATCGCCCCTTCTTTTCTCAGCCTGCCTGGAACAAGTGTTCCATAAGCTGGATTGGTGACAAGATGGAATAAGTATTAATGGTGCGTACTTAAATCATCTTAGATTTGCAGATGATATCGTTCTTCTTTCACAAGACCCAGATGAGCTGCAAAGACACGTACAACAATTGCAAAGGGCTGGGGAAACATTTGGCTTGAAAATAAACCAGCAGAAGAGTCAGGTCATGTCCAATAAATTTGCCGAGGACAAAAGGATTTCTATTTTAGGAACGGATATGGAAGTTGTGGATCACTATATATATCTTGGGTAAAGGGTTTCAATGGAAGGGGACATCGTCCGGGAGATCGAACGACGCGTTAAATGTGGCTGGCAGGCATTTGGTAGGCTCAACATAGTGTTTAAGAGCAAACTAGCACTTTGTCTGAAAAGGAAAGTCTTTGATCAATGTGTCCTGCCTGCTATGACATACGAAAGTGAGACCTAGACTCTCACATCACAGTCAGTTAAAAAACTTCGAGTAGCACAGAGGGGAATTGAAAGATGCTTGGCATTACTAGATGGGATAGAAATACCTGCACATGGATCAGAGAACAAACGAAAGTGAATGACATCATTGGAATAATAAAGCAATTGAAATGGGAGTGGGCAGGACATGTAGCGAGGCCATGGGAAGAAAGATGGACCAGGGCGGTCCTGGACTGTATTCCGCTTGATCGCAAACGTCCACGGAGAAGACCGAAAACACGATGGACTGATGATATTATTAAGTATATTGGACCCGAATGGTCAAGGAAAGCTCAGGACCGCGAGAGTTGGAAGCATGCTGAAGAGGCCTTGCAGTGGGTTGATACGGGTTGATGATGATTATATATATATATATATATATATATATATATATATATATATATATATATATATATATATATATATATATATATATATATATATATGTATCATGTACAAAGCACTCCACTCTTACCCGCTAATTTTTCACCCAGACAAATATTTTGCGAATGGTTTATTGGCCAAAACTAAATAAATCCAAATTTTTTTTTCAATATTTGCCCCAGTATGTATAAATGGAAATAATATATCGTTTAAAAAATATGCCTAATATTTAGATGGAAATAGAAACCTATGAATTCAATTACGCATTTAACGATTAAAAATCAAACCAATAGGACCTAATGAAACTCAGAAAAATTGAATAACAATAAAAATCATGGAAACGGCTCACATGCCCAACCATTTTCAGACGAGTGGATATTTTGAAAGCAACAACTAGGGAACACGACAGCCGATAGAACTGAAATGATATCCGTTTTGTTTTGGAACGCGTTTTGAAAGGTACACGTTCAATTCGATAAATTTACTTTCAGTTCATTGTAACGTAGCTAACCGGGTTTCCGTCAGTTTGGTCCGTTACTGTTTGGATTGTGAAATTGTCAATGCTTCATTCTGCAACCGTTTGGCTCGTCAAATAGATTTTTTTTTATGTTGTCAGCAAAATGCTCTGCTAATATTTGTATTCTCACTTTGTGTCCTTATAGAGTAAGTCCTACTGATGCATTTTCAAATTATTATTCCATACCTGTATTTGTAATACAGTTTTTAAGTGTTCCAAAAGTGACTCAAGACTTTGAAAAATTAATTTTGTTGCCAGTATTAATAATAAGAAACTAGGACATTTCACTTACATTCGATACAATAAAACCTTTGAATATAAAACTATCAGGAGCTTTGCTGATCATTGTGCACATATGAATGGAGACCTAAATGGCCATATTGAAACATACAATTTTGGTAGTTCTTAGCTTAGCTTAGAAGTTCGCTAATCATGTTAGCAAAACGAATGTATATACCTAATTTAAATATGAACATCAACTCTGAGCAAGATTCAACTCATTACCTAACCAAATTTTGGAAATTATATGATTTTATGACAGGATATTCCAATGTATTAATTACTTTACTTTTTGAAAAGATAGATTTTTTAAAATTAATTTAAATTTTTACGTTTCTCTGCTGCATCTAATAAGTATTGTTTTAAACAACTGTCAACTTTCACCATTTTGTTGTTTTTATTCATACTACCCTACGCCACTGCCAAATATTTTGGGGGAATGGGGAAGTTTAAACGAATAATGATAGTGAAACATATATATAAGGTAGCGCAAAAGTAGTATACCATTTATATGTTACCTTTACTACTTCAGCTAAATGTAATTATGTGATGTAGCCGATGGGGCGGTTGGCTATTTAGCGACTGGACCTACAGCTTAACGTGGGTTCCGAACCACGGTCATCAGCTTCCGACAAACCCAGGCCAGCACCCCCCTCGGGCTATAAACCCTTGGTTATGTGCCTACCCATAAGTCTATCAGGAAACCTACCGACTGGCGAGTGACCAAAGTAGAACACTTCTCCGAAGGCATCCGGCCTTACCCAGCCTTTAACTGGCGTGACTGATGGGTAATTCGTAGTCGGATCTTACACTCTTGCCTAGAAACAATCACAAACATTTAGGAAAGATAAACGGACAGAAGAAAGAAAAATAACCATCCGAGCGCTGGAATCGAACCAGCTATCGCTCCAGCGCGGATTCGGCAAAGCAGGCGCTCTTACCGCCGCACCAACGCGACCGGCCACCACCACTTTGAGTATGGGTGAAAGATTTCTGTAATATATAGAGTGTATTTTTGTTTGAAGTGATTGACTAGTACTACCAAATGCAGAGTTGTAGGAAATAACTTGACTTGAAGAAAAATAACAACAATGCTTTGCGGTGTTGCCAGAGTTCTTTAGTAGCTACAAAACAATATATTTTAAATAGCAACATTGTATTTTTTAACTTGACAAATCTTAAAATTCGAAATAAACAATTTTATGTCATTTTAAAATAATTAGCAAAAACGACCAAAATAATCTGAAGTCGGCAGGAACTAAAAGAAGCTAACACAGCAGTAGTAGGTTTTGTAAATTAAACAAAAAATGTGTTGTTTGACATGAGCCATCATTAGCGTGCTGTCATTGTGTTATTTGAAAGCTGTTGTGTTTGAATGTGTATAAAAATAATGGTTATTGAACCAAAAAAAGAAAGTTGAATTCATTTTTAATAATTAATTCATTTTTTAATTATTTATTAACATTAATTGTATTAATTATATTATTAATTATTATTATTGTATTAATTATGATTTAGCCTAAAGCCCTTCATACTCTCTCTGAGCTATCTTAGATATCAAAATGATTAAGCTCTGTGGGGGTCCTTTCCATGTTCTCGGGCCACATGGTTGTTGTGGTAACGATGGATGTCCTTGGTTTCCTATTGTTGCCCAAACTTCCGAACGGTTCGAGCTGTTCCAAGCAATACAGCCTTTTGCATGGGCCTACAAAGGTGAACGTTGAGGCCCAAAGTTTTAATATTCTTTATAAGACTCTTTGGAATTATTCGAGTTGGTTAAAATACGATCGGTATTTTTTTCATGTACTTCATATTGTCTTTTCACCTGTTCTTGACGCTCCTTATATTTCTTCAGTATGTTTTGCAATCAGATTATTGTTTGGAATAGCTATATCTATAAACTTTGTTTTTCAATATATTATTAAAAATATCGGGTCAGTTGTTATTTAATTTCTGCTCGGTATGTACTGTTCGGTCTCAATACATTCTGTAACCATTGTTCTCCTGTACTAGGTTGAGGATTGAAATTGTAGTATGGAGCCTTTTCTGATTCCTTTAGCTGCAGTTTTATTACCAATTCTTGATGAAGGATCTTCGCCATTGCGTCGTGCCTTTCTTTATATTCTGTTGCTGCAAGAGCTTGACAGCTAACCTGTTATATGCTGGATTGTCTCGGAGATCCGGCACCCATATCTACATCGATCATCCGCCATACTGCCGTCTCGAACTATATACTTGAGGGAATTTCTGGCAGGTATAACTTGGTCTTGTATGGTAGGTAGGAAACGTTCTGTCTCCGGAAACAACTGTCCAGCAGTCAGCCACTAGTATGACGCTAATATGTCGAATTGTTCTTGCGTGATCTCATTCAAATGTCTCCCATGCAGAGGTTTTTCTCTTTATGATTCTAATTTCTCAAGTTTGGGTTTTGCTTAGACTTGAACTTGATCATCGTTTAATCCCAGTAGTGTTGATTGATCAGCCTGGCATACAGCTTTATGTAGCATAGACGTTTTCGCCCGTTTAAAGAAATATTTCCTCAAATTTTTCTATTTGTTGGTCCAGTTTTTTGGTAATATCGACTAATCACCTACCGGCTTATTGTCGCGGCAATGTTTGGGTTCCACAGCACTACTAGGGAGTTAACCTTGTCAAGTTAACCTTGTGTCTGAAACAGCCTCTATCCTGAATTTCACTTTGTGTAATATTTGCGTTTGGTCCTCTTTAATTGCAGCAATCCATTTAATTATTTCTACTTTAGCTCTATTCCTATTTTCATAAAATTCGACTATTTATCTAGTTAGCCTATTCGGATTCATCCGTTTTATGTATTCGTAAAGTTTGATTTCTTGGTTTTCTCGAAGTCGGTATGTTGCGCTATTTATTTGTTTGGGGCCTAAGATTTTTCTTATAATTTTTCTTTTCGTCTTTTCAATGTCCTCGATGTCTCTCTTTCTATTCAAAATGAGCATTTCTGCCCCATATAAACATTGTGGCTTAATAACTGTGTTGTAAAGTTTTGAGTTTCAGTTCTCCCCAGTTTAATGGGGCTGGTCAATATTCAATTTTTTTCACGCCACGCCTGTATTACTTTTTCTAGAACACAGTTAAATATGAATGTTTTAGCACCAGTTTTAATTTTGAAGGGATGGAGATGTCACCCAGGAATTTAACTTTTGACCTTGTGTTAGTTAATGTTGCTTTAATAATTGCCAGCGTTTTCTGATCTAGTCCTTGTTCTTTCAAGATTTGGAATAAAGATTCGTGGTTAATAGAATCATATGCTTTTTTGAAATCCACAAATGTACAGACGAGATTTTTATTGTACAGTTTTTGATGTCTTAGGATCAACTTTAGGTTCAGGTTCTGTTCAGGGCAGGATCTGCCCGGTCGAAAACCTGCTTGATATTCACCAATTTTAGGTTCTAACTGTCCCTCTGCTCTGTCTAGTAGATATTGAGATAGAATCTTGTAAAAAACTGGGAGAAGAGATATCCCTGTGTAGTTGTTTACATCTGTTCTATCTCATTTCTTGTGTAGTGGATGGATTAGAGCATCTTTCCAATCTTCCGGAATCCGTTCGGTTCGCCAAACTTCTTCTAGAATTTTGGTTATTTCCTTGATTGTACCTGGACCAGCGGATTTCAAAAGTTAAGCAGTGATTCCATCTTCACCAGAAGCTTTGTTATTTTTAAGTCGCTTGATTTGCCTAATTATTTCATCTTCATTTGGTCGTAATGAATCTGGGTTTGTTTGTTTAGTTAGGGTTTAGTGTTGGTAATTTGTTTAAGGGCTCAGAACAGTTTAGTAGGTTTTCAAAATATTTTGCAAGTTCTTTGCAATTGTCTTGATTATTTAGAGCTAATGGTCCGTTTTCCTTTTGGAAGCAAATACTTTGGGGTTGATAGCCTGTTCATTTAGTTTTAAATGTTTTGTAAAAGTTTCGGGTGTTATTTTTTTGGAAATCTTTTTCTGTTTCATTAAGTTGATTGTTTTCATATTTTCTTTTAGTTTATCTAATTAGATCCGATGTTTCTTTTCTTACTTCTAAAAAGATGTTATAGTTTATTGCTGTTTTTTGACTGTTCCAATCTTTGAATGCTTTACTTCGGCTAAATACTGCTTTCTCGCAAACTTCATCCCACCACGGATGTTTTCTACGTTTTTGTGAAGGGACCAACTTTAAGGCTGTTTTAATAATTTTTTCTTTCAATTCTTGCCAGTTCGGTGCTGGTTGTTTATCAAGCTCTTCTGTTAGGGTTGGTTTTATTTTCACTGGGTCGAACTTTGGTATTAGCAGTTTCTTTTGTATACGTTTTCGAGGTTTTAAGCTAAGTTTGATTCTAGTCAAGTAGTATTTTTAATGTATTAATTAATATTATTAATTATGTATTATATTATTATTAATTAATTAATTATAATTTCAATTATAGTTATAATTATAATTAATTACTAAGTCATTATTTGCTATGAAAGAAATAGCGGGGAGTAGAAAAGCACGTACTTAAGATACCAACATGAAGAAAAACTAATTCAACTTTCTCTTTTCGAACCGAATAAAACAATTACTTTGCATCTATCACTTTTAAAAGTGATTTTTTCTTCTTTCTTTTTCTTTTCATTCTTTTTGGTCTTTTCTCAATATTTCTGATCTATTTTATTTTAACGATATAACACTGATGGTGGTTATTAATACAAATCAATCAAATACAATATTTACGTTTCTGTGACATGTTTAAAGACACAAAATAACCTAAATAAAACGTCAATACAACGCACATATAGAATTCCCAGTGAAGTGTTTTGTCCTTATTATATCCTGTCGTGAAGTGAGTTGAAACTTACACTCCAGCCATTCTAGAGTACTCTTCTAAGAGCATTAGTATAACGGAAACGCTGAATCTATACTTATGGTGACAGTAATGCAATATAAGGTCTATTCAAGAAAACGCCGGTAAATTTCACGTGGAAAATATCAGAAGTGAGACGCGAGGAACAAAGAAAATACATTGAATTTTCGACAGTGATGGGACGGACGTTTCAATGGATATTGAGAATGTGAGGGTGCGTCATTGATTGTCTTTATTTAATTTGGGCTTTATTACTGTTTATAAAATAAATATATTTAGATTACTTTCAAATAATTGAGTTTTTATGTACTGGATTCTAGTTACTTTTCTTTCTATCTCCCTAGGTAATGTGGCAAAGATTATGTGGTTAAGTCTAATATATCGTTGAGGTTTGAGTGACTTTTTGTTGTGACTTGTTCTTTCAAGATTTGGAATAAAGATTCGCGGTTAATAGAATCATTTCCTTTTTTGAAATCCACAAATGTACAGACGAGATTTTTATTGTACAGTTTTTGATGTCTTAGGATCAACTTTAGGTTCAGGATTTGTTCAGGGCAGGATCTGCCCGGTCGAAAACCTGCTTGATATTCACCAATTTTAGGTTCTAACTGTCCCTCTGCTCTGTCTAGTAGATATTGAGATAGAATCTTGTTAAAAACTGGGAGAAGAGATATCCCTGTGTAGTTGTTTACATATGTTCTATCTCATTTCTTGTGTAGTGGATGGATTAGAGCATCATGGTCACTTTTGAGTGACTTTTTCACAGTGGGGTTTCGACATATGTTTGCGTAGTCTGATGGGGTTTTTAAGTAAGGTCTGAATGATTGTGGCGTGTTCATATATATATATATATATATATATATATATATATATATATATATATATATATATATATATTTATATATATATATATATATATATATATATATATATATATATTTATATATATATATATATATATATATATATATATATATATATATATATATATATATATATATATATATATATATATATATATATATATCTTTTTTTTTTATTTGGGTTTTCTCGCCACGACCAAAACGCAAAAAATATCAAAAATATTTACATAAGAACAGATATTTTTGATATTTTTTAAGTTTTAGATCGTGGCGAAAAACTCATATAAAGAAAAAAAAATATGATGGGGTTTTTGTAGCGATTTGTAATTGTTGATGAAATCTAGATGTACTATCAAAAAATAATGAAAACAGTGGGACTTACTTGGCGAATGTGCACCGAAGAACTCGACGATGTTTCATTTGGCCTTGGAAAGGTCATGGGCACTTTTTACTGTATATTATATATATATATATATATATATATATATATATATATATATATATATATATATATATATATATATATATATATATATATCATCAGTCCGTGTTGATCTACTGCAGGATGAAGGTCTCTTCAGCATGTTTCCAACTTTCACGGTCCTCGGCTTTCCTATGCCAATCTGGTCCAATATACTTAACGATGTCATCAATCCATCGTGTTTTCGGTCTTCTTCGCGGACGTTTGCGATCAAGCGGTATTCACTGCAGGATTGCCTTGGCCATCACCTCGCTATATGGCCTGCCCATCCCCATTTCAATCGCTTTACTCTTCCAATGATGTCACAGACTTTCGTTTGTTCCCTGATCCATGCGCAGGACTTTCTATCTCGTCTTGTAATACCAAACATACAACTTTCCATTCCATTTTTGCATTTTTTCCAGTCGTGAAAATTTGCGATTCTTGGCCATTTTCAGAATTTGTCTTCCAACTTTGGTTAAAATTACGATAACATAATGAAAATTTCAGCTCTTATATAGAATTTTAAGCCAAATCGAATGGTGTAAACATCATTTTGGTATATTTAAGGGTTTACGAGATGTCTATAGGGAGAGAAATTGCCTACCAATCTCAATATCCTGATTTTCCAAGCAAAGTTTCAGAATACTTAATCATACATAAAAACTATTAATATATATATATATATATATATATATATATATATATATATATATATATATATATATATATATATATAATACTGAAATTGCAGACTCTATCTTGCAGTGCCATATATCAAAAACAAAGACAAACGAAAAAAAATTAAAACATCATATTCCAATTTCTTTAAATTGAACGTCTAATATTTTTTTTATTTTGCAATATTCTTAAGACAAAATACTGTTCGTTTCGTTTTTAATAGAATTTACTTTAGGCTTTATGTTATTGTTAAATAAATGAATACATTCATGATAAATCATGATATATTAAGAATTTAGGTAATGACATGTTTTTATAATCTTTTATAAAGCAACTATTATAGAGTAACGAAACCTGATAACCACACCGGATAAAGTGAGATTGAGAGATAAAATGAAAGCATAAGTATAGATCCAACATATAGTAGATGCAGGTAAAAGAGGTAAAACTTGGACAATGACATTAAATGGAATAATGGAAGAAATAGGCGAGTAAAGAATAAGAAAATAAGCTCAAATCTGACGTCCAAATGGATAACAATACTGGAATAAAGAAATAGGAAGGTAGAGTATAATGTAATATATGTTTTCTTAAGATTTGTATTTCATTTCTCCTATTGGAACCTTCATTATTAAATACTAAACGCCATATCGCTTCATTTTTCGCTATCTGCTAGATTGAACTTAACTAACTAGATTGATGACTCAATCTGTTATATATAATGTAATATATGTTGTATAATGTATAATGTATAATGTATGTATAATGTAATATATGTTTTCTTAAGATTTGTATTTCATTTCTCCTATTGGAACCTTCACTATTAAATACTAAACGCCATATCGCTTCATTTTTCGCTATCTGCTAGATTGAACTTAACTAACTAGATTGATGACTCAATCTGTTATATATAATGTAATATATGTTGTATAATGTATAATGTATAATGTATGTATAATGTAATATATGTTTTCTTAAGATTTGTATTTCATTTCTCCTATTGGAACCTTCATTATTAAATACTAAACGCCATATCGCTTCATTTTTCGCTATCTGCTAGATTGAACTTAACTAACTAGATTGATGACTCAATCTGTTATATATAATGTAATATATGTTGTATAATGTATAATGTATAATGTATGTATAATATAATATATGTTTTCTTAAGATTTGTATTTCATTTCTCCTATTGGAACCTTCATTATTAAATATTAAACGCCATATCGCTTCATTTTTCGCTATCTGCTAGATTGAACTTAACTAACTAGATTGATGACTCAATCTGTTATATATAATGTAATATATGTTGTATAATGTATAATGTATAATGTATAATGTATGTATAATATAATATATGTTTTCTTAAGATTTGTATTTCATTTCTCCTATTGGAACCTTCATTATTAAATACTAAACGCCATATCGCTTCATTTTTAGCTATCTGCTAGATTGAACTTAACTAACTAGATTGATGACTCAATCTGTTATATGCTCTAATCTGATGATGCTAACCTAGTTAGCGAAACGCTCGTAGAAAAATTAAATAAACTGATTTGGTGTTTAGTAGTCAATGTCTTAACATTTCTATTGATGAGTGTTATTGTCATTAAAATTGGAACAGGTAGTATTTTAAATTGTTATTGTTGGCGAAATAAAAGAAAACTAAACACGGAAAGATAAAGTGGATTTTATGCGTTCGATAAATTATATAAAACTATTTGTAACGAACAGAAGCGAATACAAACTAAGCTGTAGTGGTGTTACAGTTAGCGAAGGTAATATAAACAAAATTAAATGTAGCGAGCTTGTATAAACCATTAATAAGAGTCGTAAAACTCGTATGTGTGGATTAAAATGGAATTATGGCGACTATCAAAGGGGATTTTTATTGGCAATGGATCGGGCCAGTATCTGATGAAATAGACGAAATGACGTTTACCTAATAGCTATTAATTTTATGTTGTTTAGTGGATTAATGTCTTGGTTCAAGTACTCATTTCTAAATAAGATTTATTGTTTCTGTGCGATTGGTTTAGAATTTCTCATTGTGATAGAAAAATTATATTTTTTATTACATTTTTGTCCTTCTTTATAATTCCTTCTTGCTAAAATTTAGTTATTGTATATTTAAGAAACTTAGTTAAATACAAACGAAAAAATAAAAGCGAAAAAAAGATTATAAATATTTATTTTACAGCAAATTTATGACACAAACTATTTACTTAACACATCGGTCAATGAGTCCCCGGATTGACAAATGTAACATCCTTAGAGCAACACAATCATAGAGCAACACATCCATAGAGCACATCCATAGAGCATAGAGCAACACAATCCTTCCACCGCTTTTCTAACATTTCTACACTTTTTTCGAAAACGACTGCTTTTTACCTTCGAAATACCCTTCAGTTTCGGCAACTACCTATTCAGCGGAGCGAAATTACTTTCCGGGGAGCATTTTTTTGAGGTTTTAGAACAGGAAATGGTCACTGGGGGGCCAGATCTGGAGAATACATTGTTAAAAATAATAAAAATTAAGAATCAGACCAACATCGATGTGGCAATGTCGCAAGCCAACAGCAAAAAAATGTTATTTCAACATCACGATATACGTTATTTCAGTGAGTGTTTACGAAAAAACTCGTACTAAGAAGAACGTAAGTTTGCTGTTGCCGCCCAGATTAGATATATTAACTGGTTATAATGGTGGATATTTTAAACCTTTAATTTAATAAAATAATTGATAATGTTTCTTAATGTGACGTGAATCGTATAAAACACGTTACAGTATGAAAAAGTAGCGCTAGCAATTTCAACTTTGACATTAAACGTCAATAATGTGCAAGTTTCCCTTTTTTTGTAAAAAATAAACCAAATTTATGCTGAAACTTGGAAGAAATAAATGGCTATAAAATATGACATAAACGGGCCAATGAAACTAAAACCGAATGATATAAAGAATTGTTGAAGTACTTTTCTTTACACTCTGTATATCGTCTTGTATATGACGGATATAGTCGTCTTCAACTTCAACAAAAATAATATAAAAAATGTAATGGCAGTGGGAATAAAATTTATTTAAACTAAGCTTTTGCAGGCTTGAACTTTTATATTGAAATAACAAATAATTTCTCCAAGAAATTTTTAGTTTTCTTGTTCTTGGAAGTTGAATCGAGGATCGCGAACAAATGGTCCGTGTTTTGAAAATCATTATTATTGCATAAACTTTCCGAAGTACCGTTGTGTATTGTATCGTTGGGTGGAAAAATGTTTAGTAAACTGTAATGAAAGAATTTTCTTTTGTCGGTTCTTAAATAAAACGTTCTGTAAATAAAACTGCATTATTGAACCTGTCTGCTATTGAATTGACTTAAAGATAGTACGAGGCTTAAACCTGAAATTATTTAGCTAGATATATATATATATATATATATATATATATATATATATATATATATATATATATATATATATATATATACATATAATATCTATATTTTTTTTAATGTAAAATCAGTCTTTTTTAAAAAATCGAAAAAAGCACATCTCATTTACATTAACATTTATTTCTATGCAAAACAAAACAAATTTTACGCTCTATAACAGTGTTTTGTTAGAAATTGCATATATAGTTCTGGCTGGACAGTAGATTTTTTTGAATGTATAGTCAGCTTCTTAAGACCATCGAAAAATGCGCATGTCATGCCACGCTTAGTATAATAGTATGACAACCATTTATTTATATTCAAAATTAAGTAAATTTAATGGCCTAGAACCATGTTTTGTAAAAAATTGCATATAGAGCTTAGAGTGGACTGTGGAATTTTTTTTGAATGTATAGTCAGCCTTTTTGAGAATATCGAAAAAGGCGCATCTCAATCCACGCTTAGTAAAACAGTATGACAGCCATTTATTTATATTTCAAATCAAACAAATTTTACGCTCTATAACCTCGTTTTGTCAGAAATTGCATATACAGCTCTGGGTGGACAGCAGAATTTTTTGAATGTATAGTCAGCTTCGTAAGAACATCGAAAAAGGCGCATGTCATGCCACGCTTAGTAAAATAGTATGACAACCATATATATATATTCAAAATGAAGTAGATTTAACGGTCTAGAACCTTGTTTTGTAAGAAATTACATATAGAGCTTTGAGTGGACTGTGAATTTTTTTTGAATGTATAGTCAGCCTTTTTGAGAATATCGAAAAAGGCGCATCTCAATCCACGCCTAGTAAAACAGTTTGACAGCCATTTATTTATATTTCAAAAGAAGCAAATTTTGCGCTCTATCTCCTTGTTTTGTCAGAAATTGCATATACAGCTCTGGGTGGACAGCAGAATTTTTTGAATGTATAGTCAGCTTCTTAAGAACAACGAAAAAGGCGCATCTCAGGCCACGTAAACGTAAAATAATATGGAAACCATTTATTTATATTCAAAATGAAGTAAATTTAACTCCCTAGAAATCTGTTTTGTAAGAAATTGTATATAGAGCTTTGAGTGGACTGTGGAATTTTTTTTTAATGTATAGTCAGCCTTTTTGAGAATATCAAAAGAGGCGCATCTCAATCCACGCCTAGTAAAACAGTTTGACAGCCATTTATTTATATTTCAAATCAAGCAAATTTTGCGCTCTATCACCTTGTTTTGTCAGAAATTGCATATACAGCTCTGGGTGGACAGCAGAATTTTTTGAATGTATAGTCAGCTTCTTAAGAACAACGAAAAAGGCGCATCTCAGGCCACGTAAACGTAAAATAATATGGAAACCATTTATTTATATTCAAAATGAAGTAAATTTAACTCCCTAGAAACCTGTTTTGTAAGAAATTGCATATAGAGCTTTGAGTGGACTGTGGAATTTTTTTTTAATGTATAGTCAGCCTTTTTGAGAATATCAAAAGAGGCGCATCTCAATCCACGCCTAGTAAAACAGTTTGACAGCCATTTATTTATATTTCAAATGAAGCAATGCTCTATAGCCTCTATAGCCTATAGTCTATAGTTTTGTCAGAAATTGCATATACAGCTCTTGATGGACAGTAGAATAATTTGAATGTATAATCCGTCTTTTTGAAAAAATCGAAAAAATCGAAATTGAAAAATAAAAATATGGCAGCACAATTAATTTTTCAGGTTATATTCACAGTACATCTGAAAATTGGTGCTATAGAGCGGAAAACATTTCTGACTTGATTAGATTCTGCAGTTGTTGAGACCCTCAAAAATGAAGTTTCCAATATTATATTATCTAAGTTTTTTTCTCCGATCTCACACAATTGCAATTTAATAAGTGAAACTGCCCAACCGCAAACATTTTCCTGACAAAATCCAATTGAAACCAGACCCATCAAGTGGTAGATGAGCCATGAGGCCAGACCTGGCGAACTTAGCCGACGAAATACGTTGGCCAATGTAAACCTTTTTAATTGGGTCGGGCTGCGAATTTAATTTTAGCCAGGATCCCGTCCGAAAAGGTATTTATTTAATTAGGCGAGGTAATAATTAAATTTTCCGCTGTTGAAATCGAAGGTACGGCGAAGGTGTGGAGTAGGAGGAGGATCGTCTTATTGGCCGTCGTCGTGAAATTTGTCGATGTCCCACGTGGGGCTCGTCGGAAGCGGATGGGATTTTTATTGCGATCTTACTTAATTCCTTATAATTGGTCTAATAAGATTTATAAAACAGAAAAGGGAGAGAATTAAAAATACATTTGAAAATTGCGGGGTTTTTTTAAGATTACAATTTCAAATGATGCCATGGTAAATTTGGTTTTATCAGGTTTAGTAAAAGTAAAGGATTCGGGCTCCAAGCAAATAAAATCAAAGAAAATAGACGAAAATGAGAATATAAAGGTCGAAATACTAAAAGAAAATATATGCGCAACGATGCTGCAGAGGCTTATGCGAAATAAGAATCAAGAAAAATCAGAGTTTATACAACAATAATGAAAAGAGCTGTAATAATACCCCAGAGACCAGAACTTTGGCCAAAAGCAGTAAAATAATGTTGGTGGTGTGCTAAGAAGAATATATGGGGGTATCAAGGATGAGAATAAGTGGAGAAGAAGGAAAGAAACCAACGAAGATATACACAGGTCATCAAAGCACGGTGAATAGTCTGGCTGGGACATATAGAAGGACGACCAGAAAGCTTTTCAGAAGATTGACAAAATATGTTGTGAACAGGAGGAGAGACGAGGGAGGAATGAGGATGGATCAGGAAGAAAGTGGCTGCAGGAGGTGGAGGAGGATTCGATCAAAAAAGAATGGGCGTAACACAGTGAAAAAAAAGAAAACTATAGTTAAGAAATATAAAAGATGGAATCGGATATAATAGAAGGATGGATCGGATATAATAAATTGAAACAATGAACTTTGAAGAAATGATTAAACTACTGAAACTAAAGATTCCCAAATAAAATCTGACAAAGTAGTGAATGCTGTGGAACCAATAAAGATTTAAGAAATTACTTAAGCTATTCAAAAACTAAAATTGAGCAAAATTTCAGGGCAAGACGAAATCACAGCAGAATTAAACGATATCATAACAGAAAAGAAAGTACCAACATGGTGGAATATGGGTATAATATTGTTCTTGTTTACAAAAGGAGATATCAAAGAATGTAAAAACTATAGAGGGATCACACTAACAAGTATACTTGGAAAAATATTTACCAGAATAATAGAGTATATGCTGATAGAAAAATTAGAAGCAACATTAGAAGAACGATAGCATGGTTTTAGAAAGGGTAGAAGCACACAAGACCTAATATTTATAATTAGTTAAGAAAATAAATCCAAAATCCATATTTGTTTTATTGACCTCAAAAAGTCTTTGGATAGACTAAAAAAAAAGGATGTTTGGAAAAGTTTAAAAAGACGAGGAGTAGAAGAGGGAGTAATAGAAATTATCAGTGCTTTATACAGCAACAACAAGAATAAAGTAAGAACGAATAACGATCAATCCACAGAACAGGAATGAGACAGGAATAGAATATGGGGCTGCGTACTGAGGCCACTGTTATTTTCAATAGTAATTAACAATGTTGTACAAAATTGCAGAGCAAAATGCAATAATAAAAATAGTTTTTAGAAAAAATAAAAACTGTGATAACACAAAAACTATTGTTTGCTGATGAAATGGGTCTAATCGCAGATTCTGAAGACTTGGCGATATATAACGAAGAGCTAAGAAAAGTAAACATGGAAATAAATATCGACAAAAGCAAAACAATGGTAATAGTGGGGAACTACATTTTTTGTCAACGTCTAGAAGGGCAATATAAGTTTAATAACATGAACCGTTCGCGTCTAGGTCATTTAGCAAAAAAAATATTCAAATATTTCTTTTATTAACTTCTAGGCTCTCTAAAAGATTTATTTTTTTATGTTCGTTGAGTCTAATAGACAAACAGGACGATCTTTCTCTACTAGGCTCAACGAATATAAAAGAAGTTACACTAAACAACCAAATAACTACTTAATGTTAGAAAAGCATACTTTCAATGATGATTTTAAAATGTTACATAATGAAAATAAATCCAAAAAATTAAATCATTTAGAGAGCCTAGAAAATAATAAAAGAAAAAAAATTTGCTACATGACCATCTATACTTGAATGGTTCACCGTTATTAAACTTATATTGCTCTCCTAGACGTTGACAAAAAATTGATTTGCCCATTAGAAATCAGCTATCAGAAAGCAGCGAGACCCTCAATGATATACGGCATCGAATCGTTGACCTGGGCAAAGAGAGGCAAAAGTAGAATAACAGCTGCAGATATAAAATTTCTACGCAAAATAGAGGGGAAAGGAGGGGTAGAGTGAGAAATACGACAGTAATGGAAACGAACTGGAAACGAAACCAATAGAAAGAGCTATAAAAGGAAGACAACTGAGCTGGCTAGAAAAAATCATGAAATACCATCATACTGAAACGTAAACTGTCAGCCCTACACCTACCGGTACAATGGACTTTTAGATTAAATAAATAAATAAGTCTCGCGAATACTGAAGAATCGTTTAAATTTATGTAATGAGAAAACTTTCTAATTCATTAATTGAAATTAAAAAAAAAAATAAAAAACTACTTTATCTGTGCCGTAGCTGAGTGAATTACATAAAACTGTCACAATTCGCAATAACACCGCGCAGATAAATAGAAATATGGCCCGTAGTAATTTTCTATCATGCTCTGGGGGAAAATAAGCAGAAATAACTTCCCCTGATAAAAATTTACCATGGAACAAACATAGTTATCCGACAGTTTCTGGTATCGCTTGGTCCTTTTTCGAAAGACTATATAAATAGATTTGGTTTATCTGATGCGAAAAAAGAAAAATTTCAAATGCGAAGATAGTCAAATAGTTGTCGCTGATAGAACAATTTGCAGTTTACACCGAATTTTCAGAAGCGACAAGCACATATATACGAGATCTATTTATTTTTCCATTCCTCTGATAGGGGCTTAAAATAAATACAAGTGTGAATCACAAAATAGTTATATTACTAAGAGTCGAGTACAATTACTTTTCCATAAAGTCATCGCGAAGATTGAGACATTTGTCATTCTGGTGGACGAGCTTTCCACTACCCTCTTCAGAGAAGGTTGCCGCCAAAGTATTGAGACAGGTCTTGGAGTTTTTCGTTGGCGTAGAAGCGCTATCCTCCCACATTTTTCTTCAGCTACTAAAAAAAGATGAAACTCACTCGACGCGAGATCTGGGCTGTATGCCGGTTGATCGAGCACTTCCCAATGAAACTGAGTAAGAAGCTGTTGGGTTAGCGCAGCACTATGTGGTCTTGAGTAGTCATAAATCAAAACAATTCCGGATGAGAGTGTGCCTCTTGTTCTAAATGGCTCCCCGCAGATGGCGTAATAACTGACAATAGACTTTTACAGTGATCATAGTCACGGGCTCCATAAACTCCATAAACACACCTTTCTGATCCTAGAAAACGGTAACCATGGTTTTTCTGTTGCTGAAAGTTTGTTTGAACTTTTTGAGCTCGTTCGGGGAGTGTGTGTCTGTTGTTTAGATTGTTCTATTGATTCTGGATTAACAGAAAGAAGACGCCGTGAAAGTCTATCTTAATACGCCTAGCGGCAAGCTTCTATGAATGTGGTATCACACACACACTCAATCTTTGTGGTGAGATGACTATGTCGAAAAGTAACTTTAATTAAATTTGACTTTTGGTAATCAAACTATTTTCTGACTTTTATGTTATTTTATGCCCCATTGAATATATATGCAGTATCCAATGAGACTACAGTGCCGAGTGTAATTATACACCCAACCGCTAGTCAAAAGTAGTCCAAAGAATTCTAACACTGCATATATACGCCATTCGATGGAAAGTTGGCGAAATCATTGGTTGTTGTCTGTGGATAGGCACTTGAGGAGAGAGAATTCTTGAGCACCCCATTCTTGAGGAGAGAGCATATGTCGGTGCCCTGAAGAGCCTGGAACATCAAGAGACGAAACATATGCCCTCCAATTGCAGGGATGGATGTATATATATATATATATATATATATATATATATATATATATATATATATATATATATATATATATATATATATATACTCACATCGCAATCAATTCAAAAACTTCCGGTGGCACAGAGGGGAATGAAATGATGTATGCTTGGCATTACAAGACGAGACAGAAAGTCCTGCGCATGGATCAGGGAACCAACAAAAGTCTGTGACATCATTGGAAGAGTAAAGCAATTGAAATGGAGATGTGCAGGCCATATAGCGAGGCGATGGGACGACAGATGGACCAAGGCAATCCTGGAGTGGATACCGCTTGATCGCAGACGTCCGCGAAGAAGATCGAAAGCACGATGGATTGATGATATCGTTAAGTATATTGGACCCGAGTGGCAGAGGAAAGCCCACGACCGTGAAAGTTGGAAGCATGCTGAAGAGGCCTTCATCCTGCAGTGGATCGATACAGGCTGATGATGATGATGATGATGATGATATATATATATATATATATATATATATATATATATATATATATATATATATATATATATATATATATATATATATATATATATATATATATAATAATGGACAAAAGCAAAATCGAATCAAGAAATACCCCAACAGCCCCCCGGAAAAAAACAGCAAAGTCCATCCCATACAAAAAAAATACATTTTTAAAGGGTACTTAATCAATTATTTTGTTAGTAAATACGTGTAACTCATACGCTGAACTTAACTGTTCTATTTCAGATTGTAGAGTGGGGCCAATATCAGCTTTGTATTTGGTTTGCAGTCTTTCAGCCCTTGGCACAATATTATCTTCTGAGAAAGCAAGTAATTTTTTAAGAAATAAAACTGAAAAATTTTCCGTTAAATTTTGAAAAGATGAAAAACGTTCAGTAATTTGACCATTTACAGCGTCCAAGAGAAGAAAAAATATTTAAATTTTGAACTTGTGTCCACCATCACAAAACCTGTAATCTTCTACTAACTCGCCAAAGTGCCTTTTAATCTTTGACTGTTTACTAACCTTCGTTTACTGCGAAAAAGCTAATTCTTAGCGTATTCAATTTAGAAAGAATGTTTTGAAGAACTGCTGTTGCTCTTTCAAAATCCATTTCTGTTCTTTGAAGGCATTTCGAAGCAACATTCATGAACGTGAACACTTTAGGTAAAAGCACAGTTACAAATACAAAATACAAATTGGTAGCTATCGAGAAGTTTTGTGAGGCGTTTTAACTTTGATACCTCATCCGTTTTTTTTGCTCTTTAAAGATATTTCTATTAGGGCATTCATAACATCAAGGTATATTAACTTGATTGCTAAGATTGAGTCATTTTATGGGATTAAGTTTTTTCAGTGTTATCTCAGATTCACCTGTTAAAGATGTCCCATCGGTTTCGTTCCAACCGAGTCGTTTATTCCTAAATTAAGATTACGAACAGATACAGCCAGCTCTTCAATATCGTGCAACCTTTTTGGTACCCCGAAATATGATTCTTTCATCTATACAGCTCAGTCATACCATTTTTCTCGACACTTTTTCATATCTAAACTCAAATTTTCCAAACTGATGATTATCATATATCTGCAGAGAGAAAGATTCTTCTTCTCTTCTTCCCCTTGACTTCTTTGATCATCTAGTACAGCGTTAGATAAATCGACGTATCGTATTACAAAACTCATCTGGTCTTTCTTAGACAGATCTGGTGTTGTGTCAATTAAGACTGAAAAATACTGACTTTTTGGTATTTTCTGACCCCCGCCCCCCGCATTGCGAGGCCGGCGGTTGCACAGATCCGCGTCCAGGACAAAAATATATAGACAAAGTGATTTTTTATAATTTTCAAGTAAGTTATTTCTATTTTAAAAGCAAACACATGTTTTTATTTCTAACTATAAACGTTGTATAAATATAAAGTATTAATCCAGATATCCAAATAATATCGTGAAGAGGAGAGTACAATGAAAAATATCTATTATTAAGGAAAAAGAAAACTATTAAAACCTTGCACACCTGTCTGACAAAGTAAGTTTGCAGCGCGCACACGTTCCAGAGCTAATAATCCATCCAGAACCCATTTAACAATAATTTATATTATTCCAGATGTTCACCGACAGGCGACTAGACGCTCCAACCGGGGATATATTTTTAGCCAAGGCATTAAATCAACGGGTGTCCCAAATAGACCAAGAATTTTATTTCACCTATATCGTGTGGATCTTTGTTGTCTGTTTATATATTCGAAATGGAGTACGACAAAGTATTCTGCTCTCGAACGCTAAAAAAATATTTTATTACGGAGGGAATCGGATGATGTGTGTTTGGATTCCGGGCTATTTGTCACCAGAATAAACAAACACGGCTACGTAAAAATAAACAGATTTAAAAATGCGGATCCAATGAGATATAACAAACGTTTGTTTCCTTCCGAAAATATTGTTAGACGCCGCTAACATAATCGAAAATTGATTTGTCCGGCGATTGATACGGTGTGGAAATGAGATGAATGCTTATGTTCTATTAAGAGTCAACCGTTAAATATAGATTTATGTTTTGTTGGAAATATATCGTTACAAACTTTTATTAAAAACATTTTTTTCACAATACACCAAAACATTATTTTTATACTCTGGACGCACGTTTCGCTAACCATGTTAGCATCATCGGCAGATGATTACAACTAAATTCTTATTCTAAAAACTCCTTACTTTATATAATGCTCGCTTAGCATTGTGGACGGGACGACAATGCTAATCAAGCGACCAAAGTGAGGACCTAGAGCAGTAGGAACAGAGAACTCGAAGGAATAGGACCGTTGTATTTGTTCATACTACTGGTACATTTACTGATTTTTATACTTTCATAAGCGTCTAATTGTCTATTGTTTGTTACATGTTTTATTAATCTTAAATTATTGGTATCTATGCAATGATCATTCTCAAAAATATGTTGAGCAACACAAGATTTATCGGGCCTATTGTATCTTAATTGAGCTATGTGGTCTTTGAACCTTGTTCCGATTGATCTTCTCGTTTGACCAACATACCTTTGATCGCAATCCTTACAAGAAATTTCATAAATACCCGACCTTTCCATTGGAGGAGTTTTATCTTTAGAATTACCTAATAAATGTCATAAATTTAAACCAGCACTGTATACCAGTTTTAGATTGACATTCTTAAAAACATTTTTTAAGCCTCGCGTTAAATTATGGTGAAAAGGTAATGAAACAAATCTTGAGGTGTCTCTTTCCAATTGAAAAGTCGAGTTTTCACGAACTAAAACCTTGTATCTATGTTTTCTAATTATCTTATCAACTAACGAGGGAGCAAATCCATTACACTTGGCTACATTCCTAATATAATTCCTCTCTATTTCATATCTTTCGTTATTAAGCGGAAAATTGAGTAGTCTATGTAGTAAGAAATTGAAACTAGCCATTTTATGACCAATACAATGATAAGAATCGTTAGGAATATATCTAACTGTAGTGGTATTTTTTCTATATATGTCAAACTCTAGACAATTATCATTATTTTTAATAATCAATACATCTAGAAATAGTAATATGTCATTGTTTTCAATTTCAAAGGTAAATTTGATGGAAGGAAATCGATTATTTAATTTTAAGATAAAATTATCTATAGAGTCAACGTTTGTATCAAAAACAGCAAAAATATCATCCACATACCTGAGCCACACTCTCGGGAAATAATTGAAACAACTTTTTCCCTCGACCTCAAACCTGCTCATGAATAGATTGGCTAAAAAGGGGGATAATGGATTCCCCATTGCCGTCCCCTCTCGCTGTTCAAAAAACGTATTATTAAAGTGAAAACAGTTTTGTTTCATACAAAGTGTAGTAGGCTCAATATACTCAGATACAAGATCGTTGTCGAGGTTATTTTCCACAAGTAACTCCCTCAAGTAACCCAAGGTATTTGGAATAGGTACGCTCGGGAACAATGACGATACATCAAAGGAAAGTAAAACTTCACCATCATGTAATTTAATATTTTTGATTTTATCGATAAATTCCAAACTATTTTTGATAGAGAAAGAAAGTTCACGATGATTTTCAAATTCCTTTGATAACCATTTTTTAGGAACGGAAGGATTCGATACCTGTAATTTCCTTTTCAGAGCAAAGTTGACAAGATTGTTACACTTTTTCAGTGTGTTTTTAACATCTAATACCATTTTTGACAAAGGGTTCTTATTGAATTTTGTGTAAGGACCATTGTCGATCAAGTTGTTCACTTTTTCGCAATAGTCCTTCTTGTCTAATATAACAACCCTATTTCCCTTGTCTGCTTTTAAATAAAAACAATCCTTCTTTCGCAAACGTTGAACAACCTTCATATTGTTTCTGCACTTTACCGGTTTTTTACAAACAATATTTTTTGTAATGTGGTTTCTACATGCCTCCCTTGTAATATAATAAAGTATAGCCTATATATAATATAATAAATATAATATAATAACATATATAAAAAAAATAATATAATAAAGTAATGTAATAAATATAGCTATTCTAGTGGTACCATCTTTTGACAGGGGTAAGCATTGGAAAGGTACATGCTTCACTGACGTTCTGACAAAATTTCGTGACTTTCGGATTATTAGAAGTCAAGTTATCGCGTTTAAAGTATCAACGTGTTTATATCATCGGTTGAAAAATGAAGATCGAACAAACAGCGAATATTAAGTTGTATGGTGAGGATTGTTTACCCCGTGGCGGAGTCCACGAGTGGGTTGAACGATTCAGAGAAGGTCGTGAGGACATCAAGGATGACGCATATCCTAGTTCGAAAAATTTCTAGATTAAATTGTGGGTGAATTTATAAAAATCAACTACAATTTTCGTTGCGATACACGGAAATGAAATTGAACATATCCAAAGATTCAGTTTATCGTATTTTGACCGATTATTTGGGACTTCGGAAGATGTGTGCACGCTTTCTTCCACAAAAACTGAGTGATGACCAAAAACTTATCCGAATCCAACATTACAAAGTCTTTATTAAATAGTCGAAAGGGAATGAAAATTTCAAGTATAGCATTGTTACTGGTGATCAGACGTAGTGCTTTCTATATAATATATATATCAGCACCATCATCATCATCAGCCCATGTCGATCCACTTCAGGCTGAAGGCCTCTTCAGCATGTTGGTTCAGCGGTCCTGAGCTTTCCTCTGCCACTCTGGTCCAATATACTTAACGATGTCATCAATCCCTAGCGCTTTCGGTCTTCCAGGATTGCCATTCACTCCAGGATTGCCTTGGTCCATCTGTTATCCCATCGCCTCGCTATATGGCCTGCCCATCTCCATTTCAATTTCTTTACTCTTCCAATGATGTCATAGACTTTCGTTTGTTCACTGATTCATGCGCAAGACTTTCATCATAACCGGTAGAACGTCGTGATCGAATACTTTTCTTTTCAGGCAAAGTGGGAGTCTGCTTTTAAACACAATTTTGAGCCTGCCAAATGCCTGCCAGCCACATTTAACACGCCGTTCCATCTCTCGGGCAGGATTCCCCTCCATTGAAATCCTTTGCCCAAGATATATAAAGCTGTCTACAATCTCCAAATCCGTTCCTAAAACTGAAATTCTTCCGTCCTGAGCGAAGTTATTGAACATAACCTGACTCTTTCTCAGGTTTATTTTCAAGCCAAATAGTTCGCCAGCCCTTTGCAGTTCTTGTATGCGCCTTTGGAGATTCTCTGGGTCTTGTGAAACGAGAACGATATCATCTGCAAATCTAAGATGGTTTAAGTTTGCACTATTGATCTTTACACCATCCTGTTCCCAATCCAGTTTACGGAATACTACTGAGAAAAGAAGAGGCGATATTGCATCACCCTGCCGTACACCTCGTTCTATATTAATTCCCACTTCAAGATCATCAAGGTGAATTGTGGCTGTAGTTCCAGACTGAAAGAGTTCAAAACCCCGGTGAAATTTGAGAGTTACAACAACAATTTTGAAAATTTACTCTATCACTTTGACATAATTGCCACCTACAAACTATAAAGTGATTTTAACAAACGACAACATTAGGTTACGGCATCCCAACAGAGAAATAGTCACCCGAATTATAGAATAGGTTTTAAAATTGAATTTACATATTTATAAGCCAATCCGCAGAACTTAATTAACACGAATTTAACTGGTCAACAAACGGTTATTGTATTATATCGTAAACAGAAATCCCTCTTTCGGTAATATGGTTATTGAATTATAGAGTTAAAGCCGTTAAAATGCAGTGATCACGTTGGTTTTGTCGATATTCGTATAGCTACAGAAAAACCCCACTTTTTATTGTTATTACAATTCGTAAATACATGGGTTTGGTTTTGGAAAATATCAGAGACATGCATTAAATTTGCAGTTTTTTCTGAATAAAAGTTATATTTAAATAAATAATTATAATAGTCATTGTGAGGTGGATATTAACAATAAAATAATGACACTAACCAACCCATTTCATACCCTTTTATATTACATGGGTTTGATTGATTGCGCGGTTGGCTCTTGGTGAAACATAGTAACAATGATAATAATTAAAACACTTGGTATTTGTTTCACAATATATTCAAGATATTCTCTAACATGTTTCGGCCTCGCGACCATTCTCAAAGAGAGTTATGTATAAACTAAACTAAAGTTTCAAAGTGCTGTCTAATGGAAGTCGGTTTTTTCATCTCGTTAAATTTATTACACTATCAATAATTGGAGTATTTCCGAAGTCTAGCTGGGCGTTTGTTAGGTTTTTGCCGTCGTATATGGCTTTTTTAATTTCGAAAATTTCCAGGTAACTTAACAGCCTGCTTTTATTGCAGCTATGTATTAATTTGGCATTATTAATGTTAAAAAAATGGTTCTGGTCTATACAATGTTCGGCAAAGCCCGTCTTTTTCTGATTGTGTAAAATTGAATATTTATGTTCTTTTAGCCTATCATTGAGTGATCGGCCCGTTTGGCCTATATAAATAGCGTCACACATATTACATTTAATTTCGTATACTCCAGATACAGACCGATACAGGCCGGGGAAACGGGCCGATCGCTCATTGATAGGCTAAAAGAACATAAATATTCAATTTTACACAATCAGAGAAAGACGGGCTTTGCCGAACATTGTATAGACCAGAACCATTTTTTTAACATTAATAATACCAAATTAATACATAGCTGCAATAAAAGCAGGCTGTTAAATTACCTGGAAATTTTCGAAATTAAAAAAGCCATATACGACGGCAAAAACCTAACAAACACACAGCTAGACTTCGGAAATACTCCAATTATTGATAGTTTAATAAATTTAACGAGATGAAAAAACCGACTTCCATTAGACAGCACTTTGAAACTTTAGTTTAGTTTATACATAACTCTCTTTGAGAATGATCGCGAGGCAGAAACATGTTAGAGAATATCTTGAATATATTGTGAAACAAATACCAAGTGTTTTAATTATTATCAATATTACATGGGTTTGGATTTGGAAAAAAATCAGAGACATGCATCACGATCTGGAATTAATGTTGAACGAGGTGTACGGCAGAGTGACGCAATATCACCTATTCTTTTCTCGGCTGGTTTTGAAAAAGTATTCCGTAAACTGGATTGGGAACAGGATGGTGTAAAGATCAATGGTGCAAACTTAAATCATCTTAGATTTGCAGATGATATTATTCTCATTTCACAAGACCCAGAGGAGCTGCAAAGACGCATACAAGAACTGCAAAGGGCTGGTGAACCATTTGGCTTGAAAATAAACCTGAAAAAGAGTCAGGTTATGTTCAATAACTTCGCTCAGGGCAGAAGAATTTCAGTTTTAGAAAGGGATTTGGAGATTGCGGACAGCTTTATATATCTTGGGCGGAGGATTTTAATGGAGGGGAATATCGCCCGGGAGGTGGAACGGTGTGTTAAATGTGGCTAGCAGGCATTTGGCAAGCTAAACATTGTGTTTAAGGGCAGACTCCCATTTTGCCTGAAAAGAAAAGTCTTCGATCAGTGCGTTCTGCCCATTATGACGTACGGAAGTGAAACTTGGAGACTCACATCGCAATCAATTTACAAACTTCGGGTAGCACAGAGGGGAATGGAAAGATGTATGCTTGGCATTACAAGACGAGACAGAAATTCCTGCGCATGGATCAGGGAACACGCGAAAGTCTGTGACATAATTGGAAGAGTAAAGCAATTGAAATGGGGATGGGCAGGCCATACAGCGAGGCGATGGGATGATAGATGAACCAAGGCAATCCTGGAGTGGATACCGCTTGATCGCAAACATCCGCGAAGAAGACTGAAAGCACGATGGTTTGATGACATCGTTAAATATATTGGACCAGACTGGCAGAGGAAAGCCCAGGACTGTGGAAGTTGGAAATATGCTGAAGAGGCTTTCATCCTGCAGTCGATCGAGGAGTAAAACGACTATATTTCACAAACGCCAAGCATTCGGAAATTTATTGTTTCCTTTTTCAAGGTTGCAATACAGAGTGGATTATTATAATTTCACATCTTATGGCTAAAGAATTTTAATAAATTGTTGCCACTAATTAAAAGATCTTTTGTTTTTTTTAATTGTTACATTAAATAATTGATTTTAACCTACGTGCAAAGCGAGTTCTATTTAGCTCAAGTTATTAAAAAACATCAGGTCAATCTTCTGTTTGTCCGATTTTATTATCGGACATTATTTATAATCGGATTTTATTATTTAGAAATATATATATATTTCGATGTCAATTTTTCCATTGTCGCCAATGTCATGTTTTCCATTTCAAGTTCGCCATTGTTAATTCGGCCAACCAAACCAAATCATTTACTTGGATTTATTTTATTATAACTACAAAAATTTTTTAATAGAAAAAATAACGATTGAATTTTTTTTTTTTTGCCAATAATAAAAAGAAAAGTCGGCCCACTCTGAAATGCGCGGCGTTATTCGCAGAACAAATCGAAGCTTTTTTAAGGAAAAAAAAAGATGGTGAATTTTGAAAAAAATTTTCAAAAATTTGAAAAACCTTTTTTTCGGTCGGGTAAAAAATTCTGAGAAACATTTTTAAAGGGGTACTTTTCACTCAATCTTCATAATTTGAGATTTAATTGATGTTGTCCTAATTACAGGAAAAGAGAACGAATAAAAAATGAAAACTATCTAATTCATAAAATTTTATGAAAATTATTTCCGGTCCAAATTCATTTTCCCATTTTGCGACTCGAATAAAAAAAGAATAATTTCCATCTGAAGGGAAATAATTCTCGGAGAAACCTATTTTGAAATTTCGTCTAGTCCCGGAATAAAAACTAATTTTGAATAATGTCTAGAACATGATGAGATCCGATTTATTGCCAGAACATTAATGGCGAAACAGCCAGCAATAAATCACGAAATAAATAGATGGTGATTCAACAAAGAATGAAGATGAATAGGAGGAGAAACGTTTCTCAATATTCATAACAGACACAAATTATTTTTTGATGGGTCGGTGGTTGTTGCCGATGTCTGCCCCCCATTTTTCCCATCACAATATAATGGTTTATTTTCCAATTCTGTTTTTGTTTTCGTGGTTATGGACACTCGATGCGTTCCAGTTGTGTAATGGACTCATCAAAAAATAATTATCATTCTCATAACGAAATATATTTTATTTTGAATGATTCTTGTATTATTGGAGGGTATATTAACGAGTTTTTGGCATTATGTATGTTTAAGAAAACTTTTTGTTTAAGGAAATGGAAAGAACGTTTTATATAAAGGGTATACGAATAAAAGAAACGTTTCATAACATACCTGAAGTGTACAATTATACGTGGAATACAACATCTGTCAAATGACCGCCACGATTTCTCTGGCAGCTCACAGTTCTTTTGTTGAAATTCTCGATTACTGCTGAACACATTTGCTGAGTTATGTCACGAATTATTCGCCTAATTTCTTCTTTCAACTGTTTTGCGGATTATTTTCATAAGCTTCGCTCTTCACATAGTCCCACAAAAAATAGTCTAGCGGCGTCAAGTCGCATGACCTTGGTGGCCAATTAACGTCCCCATTCCGGGAGATCACCCTCCCCAGTGTACGCAATAAAGTCAATATTTCACGTGCTGTATGACATATCGCACCATCTTGTTCCACACCACCACATATTCTCTAAATCCATGTCCATTATTTGATCCCATTAAAAAACATCAATCATCGTTCGGTATCGTTCTCCGTTTACTGTAACACCTCATTCATCTTTATCTTCAAAAAAATACGGTCCAATGATACCCTCAGCCCAAAAACCGCACCAACCTGTGACACGTTGAGCATACATCGGGATTTCGTGGATTTCTTTAGGATTTTCATTGCCCCAGATGCGATAATTTTGTTTATTTACGTAACCGTTTAAGTGGAAATGAGCCTCGTCACTGAAAATGATTTTATCGCAAAAATTATTGTCATTTGCCTTCATCTGTAGGATCCAATTGGCAAATGCACGGTGTTGCCCATGGTCGGCTGGCTTTAGCTCCTGTGTTAGCTCAATTTTGTAAGGACAGGAAAGGCTAATCTCCCGGAATGGGGACGCAAATTGGCCACCAAGGTCATGCGACTTGATGCCGCTAGACTATTTTTTGTGGGGCTATGTGAAGAGCAAAACTTAAGAAAATAATCCGCAAACCGTTCAATAGTTGAAAGAAGAAATTAGGCGAATAATTCGTGACACAAACTCCGCAAATGTGTTCAGCCGTAATCGAGAATTTCAACATAAGAATTGTGAGCCCTCTTTCTATGCAAAATGAGCGTTTCTGTCCCATATAGACATTCTGGCTTAATAACTGTGTTGTAATGTCTCAGTTTTGTGTTTTTAGATATGCATTTTGTGTTGTAAATATATTGTGTAAGTCTCAATGCCGTTTCCATTTTTTAATATCTACCCTTATTGGCCGCTTTTTCCAACCCATTTTCTATGATTATTTCACCCAAATATTTGAATTGAGAGATTCGTCTGATGTTACCATATTTTGTTTTTAGAAATGGTGTTCTTAGTCTGTCGCAGGTCATGTATTGTGTCTTTTCAAAGGAAATTTGGAGTCCTACCTTTTCTGCTGTTTCTTTTAGGATTTCAATCTGTTTTTGTGCCGTTAATATATCTCGGGCTAAAATTGCTAGATCATCAGCAAACGTCAGACAATCAATTTTGATGTTGCTTCTCCCCAGTTTAACGGGCTGGTCAATATTCAGGGCCGACTTTTTTTCACCCCACTCCTGCATTGTTTTTTCTAGAACACAGTTAAATAAGAATGGCGAGAGTCCATCCCCTTGTCTCACTCCAGTTTTAATTTCGAAGGGCTCTGAGATGTCACCCATGAATTTAACTTTTGATTTTGTGTTAGTTAATGTTGCTTTAATAATTGCCAGCGTTTTCAGATCTAGTCCCTGTTCTTTCAAGATTTGGAATAAAGATTCGCGGTCAACAGAATCATATGCTTTTTTGAAATCTACAAATGTACAGGGGTGCAGTTTTTGATGTCTTAGGACCAACTTTAGATTCAGGATCTGTTCAGGGCAGGATCTGCCCGGTCGAAAACCTGCTTGATATTCACTAATTTCAGGTTGTAACTGTCCTTGTGCTCTATCTAGTAGACATTGAGATAGAATCTTGTAACAAACTGGGAGAAGAGATATCCCTCTATAGTTGTTTACATCCGTTCTATCTCCTTTCTTGTGTAGTGGATAGATTAGAGCATTTTTCCAATCTTTCGGAATCCGTTCACTTCGCCAAACTTTTTGTAGAATTTTGGTTATTTCCTTGATTGTACCTGGACCAGCGGATTTCTAAAGTTCAGCAGTGATTCCATCTTCACCAGAAGCTTTGTTATTTTCAAGTCGCTTGATTTGCCTAATTATTTCATTTTCATTCGGTGATAATGAATCTGGATTTGTTTGGTTAGGGTTTAGTGTTAGTAATTTGTTTAAGGGCTCAGGACAGTTTAGTAGTTGCTCAAAATATTTCACAAGTTCTTTGCAATTGTCTTGGTTATTTAGAGCTAATTGTCCGTTTTCCTTTTGGAAGCAAAGGCTTTAGGGTTGATAGTTTGATAATTTAATTTTAAATGTTTTGTAAAACTTTCGGGTGTTCTTTTCTATTTGATAAGTTTGGTTTGGTTGGTTATATATATATATATATATATATATATATATATATATATATATATATATATATATATATATATATATATATATATATATATATATATATATGGCGCCTGATGACATTGTTTAGCACATTGGGCCCGAGTGGATGAGGAAAACCCAGGACCGTGACACTTGGAATCAAGTAGTTATGTGTCGTGTAGATATTGTCTGTATGCTCTCTTCATCTTCTGTAATCGAGTCTTCTGTACTATCTTCTCTCCTCCTGTGGGTTCGTGGATCTCGCCCTTGTATTTGAAGTGAATGAGGCTAGTTATTTTGCCGCATTTGGTGTTCAAATTTTTGGACAAGTGAATTTGGTCCGAGGTTTTTCCGATTTCGGTTCCGCGGTGATACCATCTTCACTGGATGTCCTGTTATTATTTAGTGTGCGTATGTGACTGTGGATTTATTCCTGGGTTGGTGGTGGTGATTCTCCATCATGAGCAATGGTTAGCTGCTTAACTGGGAGGAAGCCCCATCCATCCCTTACATTGGAGGGCAACATGTTTCGTCTGTTGGTGGTTAGACTCATCAGTGTACCGACATATGCTCTCTGCTCCCAAGAATAGGGAGTCTCTCTCCACAATCAAACAACTAGTTGGATGGCTTATAAATAATGGTCTCGTTGCACGCAGTCCAAAGAAGTCAAAAAACTCCAATTATGGCTATGCGACGAGACGTCTTCATTGGACGGTGTACAAGAAAATATAAGCACTACATATATAAGCCATCCGACGGGAGGTCGGCGAAAACATGAGTTGTTGGCTGTGGATAGGGTCTCCCTCTTCTTGATGGTATGGTTTATGTCGGCGCCCTAAAGAGTCTGAACCTCGAGAGACGAAACATATGTCATCCAGCTGAAGGGATAGGTGGGGCTTCTTCCCAGTCAAGCAACCAACAAAAGTGTTCACACACACACACACACACACACACACACACACACACATATATATATATATATATATATATATATATATATATATATATATATATATATATATATATATATATATATATATATATATATATATATATATATATATAAACACAAAACTGAGACATTACAACACGGTTATTAAGCCAGAATGTCTATATGCTGCAGAAACGCTCATTTTGAATAGAAAGAGGGACATCGAGGACATTGAAAAGAAGGAAAGAAAAATCATAAGAAAAATCCTAGGCCCCAAACAAATAAATAGCACAACATACCGACTTCGAGAAAACCAAGAAATCAAACAATACACAGATATACATAGCGATATGAGAAAAAGAAGACTTAAGTTTTACGGACACATCAAACGCATGAATCCGAGTAGGATAACTAGACAAATAGTCGAATTTTATGAAAATAGGAGTAGAGCTAAAGTAGAAATAATTAAATGGATTGCGGCAATTAAAGAGGACCTAAGATCAGCAAATATTACACAAAGTGAAATTTAGGATAGAGGTTGTTTCAGACACAAGGTTAACGTTTGGAAGGTTGGCCAGAGAGAAAAATGTAGGAAGACTGGAACAACTTGGTCTGACGAAAGGAAAAAAGCACATAGCGAAAGAATGAAATTAGTATGGGCTCAAAGGAAGGCTAACAACAACAAACGCCTCTAATTGTACTTCGCGTGGTCCCCCAGGGCCCATACGTGAATAATAATAATAATAATAATAATATATATATATATATATATATATATATATATATATATATATATATATATATATATATATATATATATATATATATATATATATATATATATATATATATATATATATATATATATATATATATATATATATATGTATATAAACAATTGTCCGAAAGGTAGCGATAGTATTAGTAAGAAAAGACCGATAATTATGTATGTAAAGGACCTAACAATATAAAAACCTGAGATAATGATTGAAATAGTGTTTTGCCAAACCCAGCAGGAAATAAAAAACCACCCATGGTGGTTGAACTAATCTCCCTCTTAAAAGGCCTAACGACCGAAAAAACCAAGTTAAACAATCGCCATTGCGGAAATGAGAGGCGCAAACTGTCTACGTGTTGGGACCGTAATGGGATAAGCGCACGTAAAAGCAGTCTGCTTTAAGTTGGGTTCGGCCCGAGACATATTTTCCACTAATGAAAACGTTTTTAACCAGCCAACTTGATGTATATTTTTAATTAGCGACCAGGGGTGTGTCGGCTGCAGTGAGAGCCACCCCTGACATGGAACACGCTCTACGCACCTGTTGGTAATTATAGACTGGGTGGGGCGGATGATCGCAAAAGAAAGCAGGGAGTTAAATTACACAAGTAATATGCTAATAGATGTCGACTATGGTTGTGCCGTTGGGGAGGAGCGGAGTAAAAAATGGGGGGAAAAGAACTGATAATGAAAAAAGAACCGAGGAAATTTTATATGCCTCGGGGTTGAAGGGATGAAAGGTTTTTTTAAATTTTTAATTAAACCATGTTTAACCTAAGCAATTTTTATACTAAACAAATTGTTAATCAATTTAGAGGTGATACGGGGTGGATAATACATAATTGACTAGGTTGGGCCTGTCTATATACAGGTTGTAAGCGAAAGTGGTTTCGTAAATTTAACCAATCGTTTCTTACACCACTTTACACTACTACTGCATATCCTGTGTGTCAAGTTGACCCTGAGGCCCTTACTTTTGTTCTCTTATTATCGATTACGACTGTTTCGCGTCAGTCGTAATCTGGATTTTATGCGCCGTCCTTTTGGCGCGGTTAATACCATACGGTACTGGTCGAGATTAATCGACCGAAGTGATAGTGATTACTGCTCCGGAAACGACCCGCGAGGGTCGAGTGGAAGTTTATTCCTTTATTTTATTAGTTTATTCGTAGATCGATTGGTTGGTACGCTGGTCGTTGATGCTGGATTTTTTGAATGAACTGATGTACTGTTCGGTTCTTCTTCGTGACTGTGGCGTTTTGGCCTATTCTTTTTTGTTTTCTTGATGTTATTCTGTTCTATTTTGTTTTATTATTCTCTTTTTTGTTTTCTTGATGTTCTCTTTTTTGTTTTCTTGATGTTCTCTTTTTTGTTTTCTAGATGTTATTTTGTTATTTGTTTTATTATTCTCTTTTTTGTTTTCTTGATGTTCTCTTTTTGTTTTCTTGATGTTATACCGGTGTTAGTGGTTTTGTTTTGATGTTGTTGGTAGCACAGAATGGACGGACTGGATGTTGTTGTCGGTCCCAGTGCGTTTCATCTTCACCGTCTTCGGGGCTAAGGCTTATTCTCTTGGTTAGGTTTGAGGTCGCCGCGCGTCCTGCGTGACGAACCTCGGGGGTGCCCGCTCCCTGATCCAGTTCGGACTCCCGCTGCTGGAACGGTCAACAGCCATGGACGTCTGCCCCCACGGTGGCCAGCGCGCCTTACATCGCGTCCGACCATCACAGAGTCCATCCTCTGCTTACAGTATTACACTGTTTATTCCTTGTTAGCGAGTCCGGGCAAGAAGGATTTGGTGTTGCTGCCGGTCCCGGTGCTTCGTTCTTCACCAACTTCGGGGCTAAGACTTATTCTCTGGGTTAGGTTTGAAGTGCCGACTGGCGGAGACGACACTTCGGGGTTGTCCGCTCTCTTGGCCAGATCTGTACGTCGGCGACCGAGACTACCAACGGACACTGCTATCTGTCCCCATGGTGACCAGACAAACACGTCCGATCACCTCAGAGCCTCGTTCCGAACTGACCACTTTACAGAAAACAATTCCTTTATGGCTATGCGACGAGACGTCTCATTGGACGCTGTACAAGAAAATCTAACACTACATATATAAGCCATCCGACGGGAGGTAGAAGAAAACATGAGTTGTTGGCTGTGGATAGGGCCTCCCTATTCTTGATGGTATGGTGTATGTATGTATGCGCCCTGAAGAGTCTGAACTTCGAGAGACAAAACATATGTCATCCAGTTGAAGGTATAGATGGGACTCCTTCCCGGTCAAGCAACCAACAAAAATGTTCATATATATATATATATATATATATATATATATATATATATATATATATATATATATATATATATATATATATATATATATATATATATATATATATATATATATATATATATATATATATGAACATGGATCAGGGCGCATGGATCAGGGAACAAACAAAAGTCTGTGACATCATTGGAAGAGTAAAACTGTTGAAATGGAGATGGGCAGGCCATATAGCGAGGCGATGGGACGACAGATGGACCAAGGCAATCCTGGAGTGGATACCGCTTGATCGCAAACGTCCGCGAAGAAGACCGAAAGCACGATGGACTGATGAGATCGTTAAGTATATTGGACCCGAGTGGCAGAGGAAAGCCCAGGACCGTGAAGGTTGGAAGCATGCTGAAGAGGCCTTCATCCTGCAGTGTATCTATACGGGCTGATGATGATGATGATGATGATGATATATATATATATATATATATATATATATATATATATATATATATATATATATATATAAATGATACGCTTGTTGTAATGTTACGCTAAGTTGTAATGAATTACATGTCAAATATAATATTTATAACACAAGGCACAAAAAAAGAAGAAAAGAGAGGAAAAAATATAATAAATTTTTTCCAGCGATTCTCCAATTCATTTATTCCATCTCCGAAGTGATTTTCTGGAAGTCCTTTAAAATATGCATCTACGGCTGCTATAACCTCTTCATTTGATGAAAAACGCCTGTCAAGTAGGAATTTTTTGAGTCTGGAAACAGATGAAAATCAGAGGGGCCAGATCTGGTGAATATCGTGGATGCTCCAACAATTCGTAACTCCTTCAAGTTGGCCATTGTCAGAACACCTCTGTGAACCGGTATATTGTCTCTCGGAAAGGCCCCCAGTTCTATTAAAAAGGGTTAGAAGTTTAAGAAAACATATACTCAAATAAAGAGCGCGTTTCAGTTAACATGCTATGAAGAAATTTTGTTTGAGCAGAAACAATCTTTGACCTGTCAGACTGCTTTGTTTGAGCTTATAAAGCCCTCTACATTAAAATAACTTAACTTCAGTTTATATTTTTGCATTGAAATAATATAATTTGTTTAATTACACTAGTTTACAGGGTTTTTATATACCAGCTGAAAGTTGTTAATTAGTGTTTGTTTAGGTAAGAGTTATTCAGAAAAAGTAATAAAAAACTTCTGTCACGTCTGATTTTAGAAATATTTATTAAATTAATAATGGAAACAAATTAGTATGAATAATAAAAAAATAAAAAATGGCTAATTTTAGCCTCCTTTTTATTTTTTGGATAGGTTTCTCTTATAATGGACCAAAAGTAACCCCCTAACATGTTTTCATACCAAAATCCTTGATGCCGTTCTTCGAAAATTTTTAAATCTTGGTGAAAACGTTCACCCTGTTCGTCACTCGTACTTCCTAAGTGTACAGGGAAAAATCTCAAGTGCGAGTGCAGGAAATGAATCTTCAATGACATGTTCACTCCCATCTGTTGAAAATTTTTCAATAAATCAGAAATAATATCTTCATAATTTTCGCTTTTTTTATTTATAAAAGGATTCGTTATCTCCTGATGACCACTGGAGTAAAACGATTCTACAGCTTGCACAAAACACATGAGACATCCACTTTTTATCTTCGCTCGCAACAGGAAATCCAAAATAATGAAGATATACACCTTTTAACGAATCTACAATGGATCTTTTTTTGTTTTTGAAAATATTAACTGTCGACAAACGTAGCAAAAACGATCAGAACTTAGCTTACCCTTTCTATTCGACATTGTAGAATATTTCTGCTAACATTTTTAGGTATAAAAAAGGTATGTTAATATATTTATATTCATTTCTTTCGCTGTATATATAAAAAAGATATATTATATTCGGCGTACATATAATTTGTAAACTAATGTTACCTAAGATTTGAATACACAATTTTCTTCTAAATTATTGTTTTCTTTAGCCTTGTCTTTAGCTTGTAGTAGTAACTTACACGGTTGTTGTTGGGTCCCACCTATCGTCTAAGTTCGAGTTATTACTGTATTACCGTAAACGGGGGTGACATTGACACCGAACGTGATTGAGATTTGTTACGGGAGGTTGTGTCTTGCGTTATGGTGCCTCGTAAATACTTTAGTGCATTAGGCGAGCATAATTATCGCAATTATAGTGACGATGACCTGAAAAAAACACTAGAAGATTTTAAAAAGGGCATGTCTCAAGCCAAAGCAAGTAAAAAGTGGAAAATACCTCTTGACACTGTTCAAAATAGATTAAATTACACATACAATAAAAAAGTTGACGGTCCTCTTGCATCAAATCCCGAAGAAGAAACTTTAATTGCGGTCACTATACGCCAGGTTGCAATTGGGGCTTCTCTATTGAACATCGAGATTGGAGTATAATAATACAAAAATATCGGGATGAACAAGGTAGGACTTAAAAAAATCAAAAAGCAATACCAGGACCCGATTATATCGTGAATTTCATGTGTCTCATGGAATAATCTCTTTATCAAAACAACATCAAACATGAAAAGAACTTTTGTTGGCCGTCCCCAAATAACAGAGTTTTTTGAAAACATTAAACCCCACCTCTTGAATGCCTAGAGCTCCTCTGTGTATAAATACGACGAAACCAACATAACTGATGACCCTTGAAGTAGAAAAGTCAAGGTACCTCGAGGTACCAAGAGGGTTGAAAGAGTGCAAGAACATTTTCGTACAGCTATTAGCATCATAGTTTGTGGAAATGCTAACGGCGATCTCTTTCCACCAATGGTTGTTTACAAAGCCATGAACTTATACGATAATTGGACTTCTGGGAGACCTACAGGAACAATCTATCCAAACAGTCCAAGTGAGTGGTTCGACATGAACTTATTTGAGAAGTGGTTTTTTCATTGTTTAGTTCCCATTTCTCATTGGACTTCTTCAGCGTTTATGGCCTGGCCTTCGGAACAAGTCTAAGGAGAATTTGACTTCAGATTTCGGAGCAACAGACCTTCATCCGTTCTAGCCAGACGAAGTTCTAAAAAAACTTCCTGATTCTCGTGAAGTCGTTGACGAAAATGGACTGAATAATACAGTAAGCAATTCCTTGACTCACGCAGGTGTTTTCGATTTATCTCTCATTGATCTCTTATGAGAAAATGACGAATGAATGAAGTCGTAAGCGTGGAAAAAAATTAGGCCAAGGCAAGTGATGCAACTGTCTGACGCAGTCAGTCGAGTCTCAGTTTAAACCTTCTCAATCAAAGAAGAAAAAAGAAGAAGATGACAATGTATGCTCTATTTGTAAAACAAAATGGAGCATATATAATGGAGTAGACTGGTTACAGTGTATCCCACGCAAGAAATGGGGTTTGTGGTATCTGTGATAAAGAGAGTAAACATACATATTTTATTTATACATACAATAGCACATATTTTTTGTTAGAATGACTAGATCAAAAGAGTCGCAAGTGGCATGTGCCCATTAAATAAAAAAAATATGGCATTTGGCATTCTCTGCCAAATCGACCCCTTTTAAACCTGACCCCTTTCGATTTCGCTGAAACTTTGCTGTCCTTTTTTACTCCATCAAAGACGTTTTCCAGAATTTTTTCAATTTTTTTTACTCAACCCAAAAATAGTTATGAGGTTTTGAAAAAATGGCTCTTTTTTCAAGCTGAGGGGTGATTCCTTGTCAGATTTTATACTCTTACCTAGAAACATTCACAAGAATTTTAGAAAGTCCTTACTTAGTACGACATTCGAATCCACATTCCATAACTGCATTATCGTAAGGTTGACGCCTTAGACACCACAGCTAACGTGGCTACAACAAAATAAATTATGTGTTGAATTAGAATCAAGAAAATTGATAGTTAATTGCATAAACCGTAAAATCCTAATCATTAATTATAAGTTTAGACTATAAGTTAAGAATAAAATACCGCAGATTCATTGACTGAAATTAATTTTACTACATAAACAAAGTTTTTAAAATAGAGAAAGTGAAAAAGTTTGAATTTTTTTTTTTCAATTAAACAAAAAAAAATTGAAGGAAAACTCGTCCCACACCCCTTTGCACGGGAATAATTACAGAAAGAATCAAAGTTTTTTTTTAAATAAAAAAAAAATGTCAAACTTCGAAAAAATTACGGTTTTTTTTCAAAAAACTAAAACATATCATAGAACTTGATTTCTGAAATGTTTTCGGGTTTTTTTTAAAGTACATTTAAAAACAAAAATTAAAAAAAAAACGTCTCACGATAGGTCGATTTTTGAAAAAGTTGAAGAAAAAGAGGTAAGGGAGGGTGGGGGGTTAGCACGCAAAATCCCCTTTCGATTTGTTCGAGTTGATGATTTTTTTCGATTTGTTCTCTTTGTTTTTTCGATTCAAAATCTGCAATGTAACCCCAGTTTAAGGTACATTGAAACATTTGAAACATTTTAGTTTAATTTATGATGAATGAGAAGTGAAGCGAGTTTCAGTCATTTATATTTCTCGCGATTCGAATGGGATAAACGCTCACGACTATCGAAAAATAAACTTTAAACAGACTTGAGTTTACGTCACTTTCACCCGCCCTTAAAAGCTAATGGTAATGGGCCGTTGATTTAGAACCCGCTCCTTTTCAAAACAGTTGAATCTTGCATTTTATAGATGCTTTTATGCTTTTAAATAGCTTTTTTTCTCGCACTCTACCGTTTCCAGAAATTCCCCGGTTCTCCGAGAGAGCTTTTCACTGTATTAAACTTTCTTTTTAAATAAAAAGGAGATCGGGAAGACGGAGGAAAAAACCGAATAGGATAAATTTTCGAACTGAGCCTAGAAATAATACAAAAGGGCCGTTAGAATATCAACCCATAATTGTGTTAAGAGACGACTTTCTGCGGTCCTACAAAAACAAAGAACTGTTCGGAGGGGTCGTTCGCCCTCTCGCCTTATTTATGTTGGGGTTTCGGATTAGAGATAATGCTAAAGAGACGGGTTCGAAAATTAATTGTAGCTTTTTTGGTCATCTCGGTCTTTGTTTTACGGCTACAGGACGAAATGGTTTTTTTTTATAGTATATATTGGGTTGTTCAGAATGTACTTTCGGCCTTCATATATAGGTGGCGTTCGTTTTGTTTTTAAAGAGTCTTTATTTCTTATACTAGGCTAATTAAAAATTTAAAACATAGTTAAACAAGTTAAACAAGTTGAAACATAGTTGAAAATATCACTTTATTCTTCCGTATATTCTCCCTTAAGCTCAATACATTTTCTTCAGCGGTTCTCCAATTCATTTATTCCATATCTGAAGTGATTTTCTGGAAGTCCTTCAAAACACTCATCTACGGCTGCGAGAACTCCTCGAGTAATAGATGAAAGTCAGAGGGGGCCAGATCTGGTGAATTGGTGGATGCTCCAACATTCGTAGTGTAACTCCTTCAATTTGACCATTGCAAGAACACCTCTATGAGCCGGTGTACTGTCTTGATGACAAATTACCAGGTCTATTCTCGCTAATTTTGCATCCAAGGTTCGAGTAATACTGTGCAGTTATTGTTTTACCGGTTTGAAGCCACAAAACAAAACGTATTGATTAACAAAATGTATTTTGCATCTTAAAAAATTGATGCCATAACCTTTTTGGTTGATTTTGACCGCTTAGGCTGCTTCGGAGTTGAACAATCGGGCTTAGTCCACCCTGCGGTTTATTGTCGCAGTTCAGGATAGTAGGATAACCCCAAGTCTCACCTATAGTAACGAAATGACGTTTAAAATCTAGTTTATTCTTTCGAAAAAGATCCAAATGTTGGTTAGAAAGTTTTACTAGAAGTTTATAACTAAAATTTTTCCTTAGTAAAACTAATTAAAAAAATATTGGCTGCTGCGTCGGCAGTCGGTCGCCGGAGGCTCCAGCAAAAAACAACCAACACTCTCCAACAAAAAAAAACTATAAGAAAAAACCACAGGAAGGACTAAGTAAGAGTATAAATTAGATAGAACTAAGTCTACTCGAACAATATTAAGCAAGTAAAGATAAAGGTAATAGGATTAATTAAAGTATGCAAAGTGAACTATAATAAATCAGATCGAACGGCAAATTGTCTATCTTCTGATGGTAGTCACAGAAGTAAGAAATTTAAAAAACGAAACGTGAAACATTAACTCTATACGAAAATATATCAAGAATTCATTATCTGGCTTTATCTTTTGATTGTCCCGCCGCTTGCCTATCCAGTACTGGGATGTACAAATACCATGAGTACCCTTACGGGCAATTCAGTGTGCCTATGCGGGGGACCTCAAAAAGTCTAGAACCGGGTACTGTGCAAAGTGGCCCCAAAAAGAGTTTGATTTCGGTAATGGCCAAGCCCCGATATAATTAGTTCTTCAACGGCCTGGTCACTGATTGACTAGATTCTCTAATGTCCGGGTCTCTCTGTCAGAAGGATAAGGCGCGAAGACGTCCGCTCACTTTGAGATTTGGAGTTAGATTCTCTTGGCCTTGTCTCGAACGATACAGGTGCGCTTTCAAATACAATTTGCCCAAAATGACCTTACCAGTAGCGGCCGATAATTTGTAAACGTTATAAGTTGTTTACCAATTCATTTTTCAAAGTATGAAACACCCTTTCAGTTGAGATGTCCATGGCTTTAGCCATTTCACTGAAAGTTATTTGTCTTACGACCACGTTGAAACTAACCTGCCCACTTGCTAACCATTTTTTTTAAAGGAGCAGAACAAGGGAGCTCCCCTAATACATTTACCATTTCACTATGAGTTTTCATTGCCTTTAAATCTTTTTTTACAACGAATTTAATCACGATTTTCAATATTTTCCATTTTAAAACTGGATCCACATCAATACAAATTTGCGTTGTACGGGCTGTATGTGTTGTATGTGGTGCGCCTCAGGGGAAATGTAGACTCTCTGACACACAAAGTCACACACAAATATTGTCACTGCGCAGTACGCATACGAACCATCTATTGTCCGCCAGATCATTCAAACAAATGGTTCCAGTAAATTCAACACGCACGCATAATTTTACTATTCTGGACCCAGCTTAAAAAATAACACTGATATGTTTATTTTAAGCTGCTGTATTTGTACGAATGAGTGTACACATTTTTTCAATAAAAAAAAACGCGTCCTATTTTGGAATACACAGCATTATCTGCAGAATAATTCGAAGTTTATTTACGAAAAAGAAATTAAAAATGACGAAACAATAATTGAAAATTTCATAAAACTTTACATTTGAAATTTTTTTTACTTACCACCAAACACCAAAACACTTTTTTGAACTGCTCGACGTACGTTTCGCTAACGATGTTAGCAGCGAAACATACGTTGAGCAGTTCAAAAAAGTATTTTGGGGTTTAGTGGTAAATCTCTTCGAGTTTAGTGTTTCACACCAAAGGTTCCAATAGAAGAATTGATGGAATGCCCTGTATATAAAAGCAGAATATAATGACAGTTCGAAGGTGCAATGGTTGCGGCATCATCAAGCTGTTGTACCCCTTTTCATGCAGAACGAGCAAACTTGCTCCACAAATCAAAGTCATGATCTACAAAATTCTGGCTAGATCAGTAGTTCTGTAGGGTTTCCATACGTACTATCGGTTTCTTGATCCATTGTCGGCCAACAAACGGCAAGTCTTTCAAAACAAATCCTTGCGTGTGGCCCTAGACGCACATTGGTTCGTAAGAAACAACCAAATTCATCGATCTCTTAATTCCATCAAACGACACTCGCCAAGCTAACACAACAAGTGACACTGCTACGCGAACTATCGGACCTCCTGCCGTTGCCACAGGGCTAAACTCCGATATCATCGTCCCCAATCTCTTCTTCTTCTTCATGAACAGTCGGACCTCCGTCCTTCGGGACCATACACTCCGACATTTCCTGGATCAACTAGAGACCCTCAAAATAAATAGAAACCGATTCTGGGTCAATCTGATAAAATATAAGTAAGGGCCTAAAAGCCTAACTTAAAAACCAGGAAATGGAGTTCGAAGGTGGAGTTCGAGGTGGTCGGACGTATCCGTAACAGTCTCATCCGGCTTGGGACGCGAGCAACCCCGAAGTAGTTCATCCGCGCGGAAAGCTGGACGTACTCCCGACGTAGCGTACGGGGGTCGGCGTGAAATCGGCGAGACTCCACCCAGTACAACGGTATGGCTCTTCAACCCTAACCAAGAGAATAGATTCAACGTCGGAGTTGCCAGAGAAGGGCTAAGGCGCTGAGAGTGTCAGCACCATCAAGTCTTTCCAACACGAGATCGCTAAACAAGAGATTAATCAGCAACATCTTGAAAAACAACACCAGAACAACAACTGAGAAGAACATCTTGTCTTTTCCACCACAAACTCGACAGCTACGACTTCCTAGCCATGACGTAATGCATTGATCCTCGCGTGTCAGGTTCGGAGTAGAAGAAAACTAAACCATCCAAGATATCGATTAATCTCGATCCAAACACCGTGCAGTTCACGGTTAACCACGCCCAAAAGACGGAGTCTAACACTTTCTCCGATGCGATTCAAGCGATCGGCAATAGAGATGAAAAGTCCGGGTCTTCGAGTCAACTTATCATCCAGAAATGTAGTAGTAGTAAGGTCAATGACCACTGCAATTTGTATCTTCCTTACTGCTGATGCTGTAATTGATCTCGTTATTCCGCTAATTTATCCAATCCTTCTAATTTGCCCGTCTCTCCCTCTAAGTCCATTTAGTTCAACAGCAAAACGCAATTGCCATATTCGTCCTCTAATTCTTTGGCGATGTTTTCAATGCCAAGCTCAACGGGAGACCATTTTGCTCACCATAAAAGAAAACCATCTACATCGACTGAAGGAAGAAGGCACTTTAAAATATCTACAGACCAGGAAAAGAAACCATGATTCGAAATGCGGTTGATGAAAGGCAGATGCTGAGGATTAAGTAGAGATTCTAATATGTTGAAATATTATAATTAACTAACTTAGTAACTAAATAACCAAACTCGTTTACCATTTCGATATTTTATTTTAGCACATCGCGGAAATAACATTTATCATTTCGGCCATTCAGTATAAAAAATTGTTTCGTCTTTTTCTCATTTATTCTTCGATTCGACGAAATCAAGTCGAGCTGGAATGGAATGTACATCGCATTGTGCCATACGAATTTTCAGCAAGACCATTACCGCTACAAAGAACGTATTTCCTTTTTTCTCTTTCCCCTCTCCCCCTCTCTCTTTTTGGCATGTTTAAAGATTTCGCTTTTTTTTTTCTCCGGCGTTTAATCTCGCAGAAATGAGATTGGTACGTTTGAACTCTTACCTGTATTCCGTGTTTTCGAAATGCTTTTCGCCGGCTTTCGACAAGCAAGAACGTTTTTATCATAGATTTTAGATTATGATCAGTAATATGGGTTAACGTTGGTGTTCACGACCTTTTACATAAAACAAATGGAATTTTTAATATGTTCTGGTATTTAGAATTTTTCTTGTTTTTATCAGAAAATATTTAAACTGATCCGGAGATATTTGAATTTTTATTATCGTTTATCTTTCCCATCTTTTTGAAATACGATTGAAAAAAATTATCATTATACCTCTGCATAAACGCGTGGATGCGTATATCATTTCTTTGAAGAGGAGGTTGAGATACTTGGAGGTTGAGATAGAACCTGCCTTAGAAGATGTCCAAGTGAGGTTTCTAAAATGAATCTAATCACAGGTTATAGTGATCACATATTATAAAATGAATCAATCAGAAGGTTATAAATAAGGAGAAAAAGTGAGTAGGAGGAAATATGAGAAGCATTAGAGAAAAGGAAGATATCACAAGAAATCGAAGAAGTCACAATAAACGAGAAATCCAAAAGTCGAAAATCATGGTGATATCCCAGCTCGGTGTAGTTTATTATGAGCTGTTAAAATCGTCCGAAACGATCACAGGGATCGTTTTCGAACGCAATTAATGCGTTTAAAACACACTTGGAAACGTTGAAATGTGAAGTCCTAGCCCACCCGCAGTATGGCTGCCTCCGACTATGATCTGTTTCAATCGATGGCACACGGCCTGGTTGACCAGCACTTTCGGTATTATGAAGAAGTAAAAAATTCGATCGATTTGTGGATCGCTTCAAAAGATAACCATTTTCTTTTTAATGCAGGATTCGAATGCTGCCTGAAAGATGGGAGAAAGTAGTGGCCAAAGATGGACAACACTTTAAATCATAAATACTTTAAAGCCTTGAATTAAAAAAAAACGGCTGGAGCAAATTTTATACCTAATATATATATATATATATATATATATATATATATATATATATATATATATATATATATATATATATATATATATATATATATAGTGATCCACAACTTGCAAATCCGTTCCTAAAATAGAAATAATTTTGCCTTTAGCGAATTTATTGATATATATATATTATATATATATATATATATATATATATATATATATATATATATATATATATATATATATATATATATATATATATATATATATATTTTTTTTTTTTTTTTTTCTCCGGCGTTTAATCTCGCAGAAATGAGATTGGTACGTTTGAACTCTTACCTGTATTCCGTGTTTTCGAAATGCTTTTCGCCGGCTTTCGACAAGCAAGAACGTTTTTATCATAGATTTTAGATTATGATCAGTAATATGGGTTAACGTTGGTGTTCACGACCTTTTACATAAAACAAATGGACTTTTTAATATGTTCTGGTATTTAGAATTTTTCTTGTTTTTATCAGAAAATATTTAAACTGATCCGGAGATATTTCAATTTTTATTATCGTTTATCTTTCCCATCTTTTTGAAATACGATTGAAAAAAATTATCATTATACCTCTGCATAAACGCGTGGATGCGTATATCATTTCTTTGAAGAGGAGGTTGAGATACTTGGAGGTTGAGATAGAACCTGCCTTAGAAGATGTCCAAGTGAGGTTTCTAAAATGAATCTAATTACAGGAATATGTATTCACATTGAGAGATATAACTGAGAAGGTTATAAATAAGGAGAAAAAGTGAGTAGGAGGAAATATGGGAAGCATTAGAGAAAAGGAAGATATCACAAGAAATCGAAGAAGTCACAATAAACGATAAATCCAAAAGTCGAAAATCATGGTGATATCCCAGCTCGGTGTAGTTTATTATAAGCTGTTAAAATCGGCCGAAACGATCACAGGGATCGTTTTCGAATGCAATTAATGCGTTTAAAACACACTTGGAAACGTTGAAATGGGAAGTCCTAGCCCACCCGCAGTATGGCTGCCTCCGACTATGATCTGTTTCAATCGATGGCACAAGGTCTGGTTGACCAGCACTTTCGGTATTATGAAGAAGTAAAAAATTGGATCGATTTGTGGATCGCTTCAAAAGATAACCATTTTCTTTTTAATGCAGGATTCGAATGCTGCCTGAAAGATGGGAGAAAGTAGTGGCCAAAGATGGACAACACTTTAAATCATAAATACTTTAAAGCCTCGAATTAAAAAAAACGGCTGGAGCAAATTTGTATACCTTAATATATATATATATATATATATATATATATATATATATATATATATATATATATATATATATATATATATGTATATATATAAATATCTATATATATATATATATATATATATATATATATATATATATATATATATATATATATATATATATATAAATATATATAAATACTATCTATCTATCTATCTATATATCTATCTAATAGCTATATAAGCAGAGGTACGTGGAAGTACGGATGAAAAATTTCTGTTTTTCAAATATCTCTCTCCACGGCTCCACTACTCTATACGCTACCCACTACGCTATATATATATATATATATATATATATATATATATATATATATATATATATATATATATATATATATATATATATATATATATAGATATTTATATATATAGAGCGGTAGGATGTCGCGAGTTTCATTGAGATTGCGACTCGCCGTCGATATGACCAGTTGACTTGGTCTTGCTCTGTTCGTTTCGTTTCAGCTGTCTCCCTGCGTTGAGCTCGAGCCCAGCTGATGACGGCTGTGAGGCCAGAAACCGGTCCTGGGAGGTACTTGTCTCGGCATGATGACGGCGACTGATTTGAGATGAGCAGAGGTAGGTGGAAGTACGGATGAAAAATTTCTGTTTTTCATATATATATATATATATATATATATATATATATATATATATATATATATATATATATATATATATACATATATATATATATATATATATATATATATATATATATATATATATATATATATATATATATATATATATATATACTGACCAGTGAAGTAATAAGACCCTGTATATAAGAGCTTTTCTGTTGAAAAACTAATTGAAATTCTTTCTGTTTCACCGAACAGCAACCTCCATCCATTAATACATAGCAAGAAGTTTTCCAATAAGCTGGAATATTTCCCGTAAAAAAGCTGGTCCATAAATTAGTTCCAGTAGTTTCATGGGAGGACGCTTGTCGGTTATAAGATGAGAGAAATTCCAAATCCCATGTCCGAGGTCTGCACCAGTCACTTGACCATTAAAAAAAAATAAAAGAAAGTTAATGTAATGTTCCTATAATCATACAGGGTGTGAGTGAAACAACTTTCGTAAATTTAACAAACGATTTATCACATCATTTGAAAGAAAAAAGTTCCTTACAATGAAGATGAATAAAATAAGGTTTTCACAAAAAAAAAATTATATTATTAATTTTAATTTTCTGTTTAATGTAGATAAAGGAATTTGTGTTGGGCATTATATTATTAATGTAAATCTAAAATTAAGACTGAGTGATCTCGTACCATCCACATAACGATAATATTATAGAACTTTACAAATTATGCCAAATTATTAATCCAAAGGCTAAGTTTTGTTAAATAAGTGCTGCTTATATAGATAAAAATAAAGTTAATTATCAATAATATTTTGTGTTTTATTTATTCTTTCACTATTTGGAGAAAATAAATGTACTTTAGGGCGCGTGCGCTCTAGTGCCACAGTGACTTCAATCGTTTAAAACGTGTTAGTGTGTAAAAAATTAATGCTAGTCATTTCAATTCTATAGAATTAATAAATATATATATATATATATATATATATATATATATATATATATATATATATATATATATATATATTTATCCCCTTTGTAGATCAGACCTTGACGTTGTAAAGGGGTTTGAGTAGGGCAATGAAGTTTTGAGCTATGCCATCTGGAGTCTATTCTCCTCGGAGGGTTACCCCTGGCGGACAGGTCAAGGCAGATGCTTCAGACTAACATGACCCAAAATCTGCCAACCTGCATTGGACCAGCGTGGCAGATTGCGGTCTATACCTTCAACATGCTATTTCAATATGTTTCAATATGACAGTACAACCTCAAACACGGACCTCATTCTCCGGAGGCTAAGAGGCAATTACCTACGGCAGAGGGAAGACCTCCCTCAAGGCAGAGGGTGCTAAGAATCACCGGGTGCAAGATGAGGCTGCCATTGGACTTTTAACATTGCAACGCTAAATATACGGGCTATCAAAAAAGGAGGCCTGATTGCAAGAACTGTTAATCGAACTTGACAACATCCTTTGGGATATTATTGGGCTCTGTGAAACACGAAGAAAGGGAAAAAAGTTAATCAAACTGGAACCAACTGAACATGTACTCTACACTCGAGATACGGAAAAAGGCCGATATGGCGGAATTGGATTCCTCATCAATCGAAAGCTGAAGGACAGAGTAGTAAAACTTGAAAGTACATCTGACCGACTAGCCCAATGCGTCATTCAGCTGAATAAAAAGTTTAGGCTTCAAGTCGTCCAAGCTTATGCACCAACTATAAGCCATAGAGATGAGGAAATTGAGGAATTTTATGATGATGTGGCTCAGCTTTTATATAAAGGGAAATGTAGGTACAAAATTCTGAGGTAGGTACAAAGAACTGACGAAAATGCAACTGGCCCATATGGAACTGGTGAGCGAGACAATAGACAAGAACTATATATTATGAATTCGTTCTATAAGAAAAATATCAGCAGAAAATGAACATGGAAAAGTTCATTTGGACTCACAAGTGAAATTGATTACATCATGACCAAAAATAAAAAAATATAGAAGCAGTTCCTTTTCTCGAGCACGATAACATGTAATTTTAGTACTTGGAAAAAGTAAATTCTTCTCTTTAAATCTAGGTGCCAACAGTTCTGATGTTTTTTTTGAAAAGTCGAGGTCTCTGATAAAGTCACTTAAAGCATCTTGGGTAAAAAGTAGGGGTTTTTAACTTCGTAACTTCAATATTATCACTAGCTATTATCGCTAGTACAAGCTTACTTATTCGGATGTACTACATTCTGTAACTGAAAGATCAGATAGGCCACGAAAAGTTGGAATAGGGACATCTTCTGAATGAGAAACAGGTTTTTTTAGCAGATTCGTGATCGGGAAACGTATCTTGACAATACCTTGACTATATTTTTTTCTCTTTATTTGGGTTTTTCGCTACGATCTAAAAATCAAAAAATATCAAAAATATCTGTTCTTATGTAAATAAAGAATCACTGGGTAAAAACAAAAAAAAATACATTTACTTCCTACCTTTTCAGAATTTATAGAAATTAATATAATTTATTTTCAGATTCGTTTTGAAAACGGGAGGAGAATACTTCCCGAAACGTTAACGTTAAAAGTTTGTGTATTTTTTAGAACATTTTTATATTTTAAAAATTTTGTTCGTTAGGCAAATTTATTACAAAAAAAGAATCACTGAGAAATTTGTCTCAGTTTGGTTTTTAGTTTTTACCAAGTGATTCTTTATTTACATAAGAACAGACATGTTTGATATTTGTTGAGTTTTCTATCGTGGCGAAAAGCCCAAATAAAGAAAAAAAATATATGAACACGCTACAATCATTTAGATATTACTTAATACCTTGACTAAGCGAAAATAACAATCGTCGTAGTGATTTTTTGGTTCCCTCCAAATTATAGGCACACCAAATTTCAGTTGACTTCGTTTTCCATTCGTCCATTGCCTTAAATGTTCACTATACATTTTGCAAACATTGTTTGGAATCCATGGTTTATCGAGGTCTTTGATTTTCAAGTTAAAGTAAGTGAAATAGTCATAAATTCAAATATATGTTTTCGAAAGCTTTTTACTGTATACACGGCACAAACGAAACAAAAAGCATTCGAGTCGTTTAAACACGATTTTTTCCAGATTTTATTTACTAACTTTTTTAATTATACAAACAACACAAATAAATAAGTTAAATGGCTACTGAGAAGAATATATTACCAATGTGAATAGACTAAAAACTGTACGTACTTTTGATAATTTAATATTACTGAGAGTATTAGATACTATTCTTTATTATGTTTAAGTTTCGGCGGCACCAAATTTGTTTTTTTTAAATTTTGTAGACCTATGATATTAATTCTGGGAATTATTCTAGAAATTAATGTCACCTTTAATAATCCATTTGTTTTTTTTTAATAGACATATTTCAGATTAAAGGTGACTCTAACGATGGCAATATATATACTCCCCAACAAAATATATGATAAAATACATAAATACATGTCAGCTCTAACTATTTTTGAAACAACGCTAGGAGAAAAGACGAAAATATCCGACAGGCCATCAACGTATATATGCCAGCGCCAAGGTCTTTGGGTTAGTTCATTTAAAGCCGCTCACCGTTAAAAAAGTCACGTTAATTGACGCTTAACCAAAAAAAGGGTCTTATTTATTTCCATCTCGGTATTAACTCCGAAATCATCCATCTAGAAGCGCTGTCAATTACGTAATTTAGGCACGGTCACAACTCTTTCGGATTTTCGTTTTTTCCCCTCTCTCGAGCGTTGTTTTTAGATGTTCCGAGACCTTAACACCCAAAATAAACATTTTCCTAGTCGTAGAGAAGCGAGGATTGCTTTCGTGAGAGTTATATCTTTAATAGCAGCCAGAGTAGAGTTTTGTTCATTTCTTTCCTTTTATGTTTCTTTCTTAGAAAATGTATATTGATTGATATTGAAACCGTTTGCACAATTATGATAAAAAAGTATGGTCATTTTTTTTATAAAATATTGTTTATTAACCCTTCGTTTCGAGTGTCGCGTCGGAATTTGGGATATAAGTAGTTGCGTGGGGTGTATTGACACAGTCAAACAAAAAATGGTTAAAAATATAGATAATATTAAAAATAATTTTTTTTGTCTTTAATAATATCTTCTTTTAGGCGATTCTTTAGATAATTAATCGAGTTTTATTAAGAAATATGCATAAAATAAAAAAATATCGGGGATTACACTGGGGAACAGCAATTTTGTTGACTTGGATCTGTGACTTGTTTTTGGCTAATTTTTCATCTCTGAATTCAAAAATATTCACAGTTTTTCTCTCTCTATCACGTCAAGTTCTTAAGCTACAGCTTACCCCTCATTTTACCTTAAAAATGTACATACGAAAGGAAATAAGGTGAGATCTGACCAAATAAATTAGAATATTTTATTCATACAGAGGTTAACATATTATTAAAAGTTAAATTGTGTTTATACAAAAAATAAATAAAATATATTATATTAAAAATTTCTTCTTATAGCTTTTCTTAGCATTTATCTTCTTATAGCTTTTCTTAGCTTCTTATAGCATTCTCGCTTGATGCTCCAACAGTAGTCAGCCATCATACTGACATCCCATTTACCTTGATACCGCGCTTCCATAAACTTTAGATCTTGGTGGAATCGCTCGCCCTGTTCATTACTAACAGCACCAAGATTTTCTGGGAAGTTAGCAAGATGAATATGTAAGAAATGCAGTTTGATGCTCATGTTGCAAACCAAGCTTTTTAAAGCTCTCCAAGAGTTGTTGAACAATTTCGATGTAATTCGGGGCTAGTGTATTTCCAAGAAAGTCTTCAACAATATTGTTAAAAGCCAACCAAGCATTCCTTTCAAGTACGATCATTGTTTCAGTGAAATTTTCATCTTTAACGAGTTGCCGAATCTGTGGACCATCAAACACACCAGCCTTTATCTTTTCATATGACAGGCTAGGGAATGCCGAAATGATATATTTAAAGCAGTGTCCTTCAATTGACAAAGCCTTAACAAATTGCTTCATGAGACCTAGTTTTATATGCAAAGGCGGAAATACAATGTTTTTTCTATCGACAAGTGGCTGATTTAAAATATTTGGATCACCAGGTCTTAGGTCAGATCTTGGCGGCCAGTTCGATTGCACCCAATGCTTCTCACGAGCTCTACTGTCCCACATGCACAGATACAGGGATAGTTGGTATACCCGCGTTGCTGGCCAAGAAAGAAACAGACCATTTTAAGGCCAACACAGATGATCCATTGGTGCATGTTATATTGTAACAAGTCAATGACTTTCTTTATGTCGCTATATTCTTCACGCGTAGAAACTGATGACCTATTGAGACTGAACCGTATAAATTTCCATTATGTAGGAGAACACACTTCAAACTACGCTTTGAGCTATCTATAAACAATCGCCATTCAGTTGCGTTATAGTTAGAAATGGCCAATTTTTTCAATACGTTCTGGCAATATACATATCTGTCATTATTTCTGAAGTACTGCTTAAATTCACTTTCTCTGGATCAATAGTAAGTGACTTTAGCTCCTTTGTCAAGCAAATTTTTTTCGTGCAGTCTTGATGCTAATAATTCTGATACTTTTTTGGATAGTCCCAAAACTCGTGCTAAATCATTTAACTCATGTTGATCCTTTAGTAAACGAATCCTTTAGTAACAGAATCATTGGAAATTTTTATCTTCGTCGGTGGAGTCACTTCGAACTTCACTTGATTCACATTTTTGTATATCTAAAGAAGGTAATTCTTGAAAAACTGGCACTGGAATTTCAGCTGAATGAGGCACAGGGCGTATAGCTGAGGGTAAACTAAGGTACTCAATTTTATGTTTGTTTTTCTTGTTGAATCCTGATGTTTTCTTTGGGCTCTCGCCAAACAATTGGTATACCAAACGAAGTTTATTATGTGTTCTCTTCGTCCACATTCGTAAACTATCTACACACTGCTTGCACACTATATGAGGGGCCCATGATTTATCTTGGTCACCTATTTTCACTTTAAAATAAGCAAAATAGGCTTGCCTGACAAATGTACTAATATTAGTCCGTTGAATGGGGATGGTAAAACTGCCACATATATAACAAAATTAATCAGGGCTGTTTAAGCATTTACTACGAGAACTACCAGAGGCAGACATAACGAAAATCTGTAGTTGTGTTGTATACTTTGACTTTATTATATCAGAGCGACACAGACCCGCATACTTTAACATCTCATGCGTAACTGACCGAACTAGTTTTGGATGACGCAACGTCACTCACGCTCACACTCCTAGGTCGAAGAAGGTTCGCCGGTAGGAGAGCAGTAGTGACCTCTGTAGTTCGCCAAGCTTAGTCGGATGCGTAACAACTGTAGAGAAAAAACTTGACGTGATAGAAAAGAACTATATAATAATATTTTATGTTTATATTTATTAAATCGAATTATTTTAAATAAATTATCGAAGAGAAAGGTACAAAGAAGAGAAATCGACGATTAGAATAGAAACATTTTTATTTGGGACCTTATCGTGAAAATTGCACTCTTTTTTTGAATGCTCATATACATTTTAAGTACATTAACATACAAATAATAATTCTTTTAACACAAAACACCAGCAAATATATTTAAAAATAACATCACAAATGTTATTTAACAAATTAAAACTATAAGAATTTTAATTAACATTTTTAAATTAAATAAATTAAAAATTTATGTTCAATAACGGTTGTAGTATTAATCCTCTACGGTTCTAAGTTGAGAATCACATTTTTCACATATTGAAATCATATTTGTTTTGCACATTGATACTTGGCACTCAGAGCAAAAACTCTTCGTCTTTATATCACGATTTCATGAACATACAGAGCAGTGAACAGCTTTATCCAGTTCTTCTTTTCTTGTGAGTGGCAGGGGTGCCAGCATTTTTGCGTAAATCTTTAGATAAATATCTACTGAAGGCTCGCTTTTTTATCTCATCTCTAACTAGAGAAAGTCCTAATTTTAAAAATTTTCGACGATTCATTTTATTATCAATATTATTGAAATGATAAATAACAAAGCCGTTCAAGCAAACAATATCAATTAGGTGAAAAAATATGATTAGTGGATATCTTCGAGTTTGTCTGGAACATTAAAATGTACCAATCATTTGGTCTACAGTATCAACAGTTCCTTTTGTTGAGTTATAAAACATAATCATTTCAGGTTTATTCGTTGTGTTATCGATATCGTCACTTGTATGCATACTTGAAACTACTAGAAAGTTTTTTTTCTTTACCTTCTTTAGTACATATGACACAAGTATCGTATTTTCTTTAAATCCAAATTGACCCAAGCCGATTTGTCGATTAGTAATGTCTACCGAAGATAGCGGCAATTCTCTTTTATTGGCACGAAGCGTTCCTACAACAGTTAGATTTTTTAAGCGAAGATCTTCTACCAATGGATTATTACAGAACCAGTTATCAATTGTTAAATTTAGTCCTGTATCTTCTACTCTTCCCACTAAACGATTTACAACATCTCTACCAGAATTTGACTGTGAGTATGGTCCTTTAGGCTGTGTTCCTGCATAAATTTCCATTGTTGGATATTTATGCAGTCCGTACCGGGCTGGCTTGGTTGGAATGTACTGTCGAAAAGAACATCGTCCTCGAAATGGTACTAACTGCTCATCAATAGTAACATATTCACCAACGGAATAATACTTTTCACAATTATTAATAAATATCTCGAAAATATCACGAATTGGTGCTAATTTATCTAATGCTTTTCTTGATGCTCGATTTCTGTAGTCATCAAATCGTAAGCAGCGTAGCAGAAATTGAAATCTCATATTAATTATCACTCTAAAAACCACTAACTAACCCAGTCCATTAGATTCCCATAATTCGCTCAAATTTCGATAGTTAGACTTTGCAATTCCACTAAGTATAACTACTCCAATTAATATTTTTATGCCCTCCAATGTTGTATGTTTACAATCTCTATCACGTTGAAAACCATCACTAATTTTATCAATATATAGGTTTGTACAATATTCGACAAAGTACCAATGTTAAATAATAGGCTATGGCATTGCGTATAGCTCCAAGGATGAGCACTCATCATTGGTGGCAAGTAATTATTGAACATTTTAGGAGGGTTGTAGGTACCTCCTGGACTACGGTCCAAGATTATATATGTTTTATAACAAAACTATTTTTATTTTTTTCTTTATAATTAAAAAGTTATATCAAATTGAAAATGCATTTTTAAACCTAGTACCGATGACACGCCGAGAGTTCCCGAAAAAACACGAAGCATTGTAATCTCACAATTGTACCGAAGGTTAATATCGCCCATATCGGTTCGACTCAGAACAATTCGGAAATTATATCGAAATTTTCTTTTACGCTCTTTCTGAAAAGACGGAGAATCGGAGTCTCGGGTAAATAAAACAATTTATCGATCTTAGTCATTGTTTAATAGGTTCAACCTATACATATGACTGCGTTTGTTGGTTTGCTATGGATTTGAAAATATACTTACTTTTAATTATTATTTAGGCATTCGTTTTTATAACTTTTATTTATATTATTTAATTGATGTAGGGAAACTACATGAAAATCAACGTGCTAAATTTATAAGAAGGAATATTCCCATGTGTCCGCAAAGAATTTATATATAGTAATACAACCCAGAGTAATAACGGCTGCTCAGGGTAGTATTCATATCGAATGCAATACAGAGGAATCCTTACAAAAACTTCAGTGTGCAGCCACGGAAGCCTTGGCAGAACAAAACGATATAAAAATTCCAAAGATAAAATATCCTCAAATTATTATAGTGGGTGTACCAGATGAATGTTACCAGATATAGATTATTTTGGTGGTAAAATTAAAGAGAAATTACGGCTCGTTGATGGAGTAAATATTAGTATAAAAGAAAAATTAGAAAAAGTACATATCAAAGGGGAGGAAGGAGTATAATGTTACACCTGCTTTTAACAATTTGATTAATTTAAAACGACTTTCTATGTGATGGTATAGTTTTTCAGTTTATGAATGTGTAAGTGTATTCAGGTGTTTTAAATGTTGGAGATATGGACACAAAGCCAGTAACTGCAGTCAGTCTAATCCCGTATGCCCCATTTGCAGTAAAAATCATGAATCTGGAGAGTGTAGTTCTCAAATAATGATGTTGGATGATGTTGACACACTATCATACTGTGTTTGACAGAAAATGCAGGTGTTATCAAAGAGAAATAGAAAAGGCCAAACAAATGGTAATTAAGAGGAGCGAATAAAGAGTTGTATGTATCCTTGAATGCAGCTGGTTTAAATAGTAAAACGACGAAAGTGATGAATTCGTTTTATGACTGAAATCCTATGGTTGGTTATTTGACTGAGGATAGTGAAATTTCAATACCGGGTTATAGACATTTTGTGTACCACTCAAATAGTCGTCACGCCGGAGGTGTCACAATCTACATCAGGGATGGCGTACCTGTGGATTTCGTCAGATGTGAGAAGAATTCAAAGAACTTTTGGGCTCTGTTTGCGAAAATAAAAATTCTAAATAATGACATGTTATTTGGAGGTATATATCGCTCACCAAATGGTAGTATTGATGAATTTTTACACATAACAGATCCGTTCAAATCACCGGAGATTTTTCTATATGTTGGAAAGTATCCGAATAAACGAAAATTAGAGGCAATAAGCGATGATTCTGGATTTAGACAAGTAATAGAAAGCTATACGCGTGTATCGCTCTATACTCGTTTATTCATTGATCTGGTATTTACTAATGATTATACTTTGACCAAGGCTGGTAGGAATTTTTCGCAACTTTTTGATCATGAAACCATTGGGTTTATCCTTAAATGCGAAACAAATGTGAAGAAACGTAAAAGTATAAACTGATAAGAAATTTAAACCCTGAAAATATGGATCGAATTAGACTACAATTAATTGGAAGAAACTGGAACTACACGTCAACAAATGTGGACCACCTCTATGAACATTTTATGAACAACATCCATGAGACAGTTAATGCCTTGGTACCCCTAAAAAACGATTAATATTGACGTAACACCGTGGATTACAAATTACATTAAGCTTGCCCAAAAGAAGAGGGTCATGGCCTACAAGAAGTTCAAATTAACCAGAAACGACACTGACTGGAATGATTATAAGTGGAAACGCAACAAGTTTGTAATGGTGATTAGAAACGAAAAAGTGGCATTTTATGAACAGAATATTGATCCTGATAGAGGTAATAGCAAGAAAATGTGGCGAATGTTGAAGGTATTGGTGGGGAGTGGTAGAAAGTCCGACGTGTTTGAGGATATTGTTTTCCGAAGGAGTGTTGGATCGTTAGAAGAGAATTTTAACAATTTTTATGCTGAAAGTATCCGGGAGATAACTCGAACTATTCCAAATCAGAATAAAACATTTGACAGTACCGTAGACATCCATTCAAGTGAAGAAAATTTGGAACGATTTGATTTATTAACATTATCTCAACTGAGAAATATTGAAATTAATTTAAAAAATAAGTTCACATCTGATGACATATGTAATATAAAATTTTTAAAGAGCGTATTTCAGCAGGTGGGTTATCCATTACTGCATTTAATCAATACGTCGCATTCCAGTGGTCGAGTTCTAAGGATAATTCCAATATCAACGGTTGAAAACCCAGTATTAGCAGAGGATTTTAGGCCAATCAATCTATTGCCGATTGTTGTCAAAATATTGGAAATAGTGGTGTGTAGACAGTTGCGTAGATACTTTGAAAAGCAAAATTACATTTATGTGGAACAATCGGGATTTCTATGATAAATATTCATGCGAGTCTGCATCTTTGTACTAAATGGCGCCAAGATATTGACGACGATAAAGTTGTGATTGGTGGACCTGAGACGTGCATTTGAGACTATAAACAGAGAAGATCTGATTGTGAAGCTACAATGTTACGGAGTGAAATCTTGTGTTATAAAATGGCTTAAACATTATTTGAGTGACCGCTTTCATCGAACAAAAGTAAATGGTGCTATATCAGGAATTCTGGAAAATGATATTGGTATCCTACAAGGGAGCGTAAAGACAAGTAAAGTAAGGCATTGGATATGCGACACATCCCTGAACTCGTTTGCAAAACTCTAGATTTAGCCTTGACTCCAAAGAACAACTCTAGCTTTTCGAAAACGGGCGGTGAAAACGGAAAAAGGGACAAAATTTACGTGTTGGAAAAGAACATTACCTTTCCAATGGTATATAGCACTCGGAGAAAAATGTATGTAGTCGAATGCTATCGTAAAAAAATAGAATCTGTCCATATGAAATCTACGGATGTCTCCGTAGTCTCTCTCCCATATCTCCTCTATCTGCAATGTACATATTCCAACTTTTTTTCTAGTTTTCAAGACCGCTTTTACTCTCAATGATTGATATTAGTATTTAGTGATAAATCCGTTCGAGTTTAGTGCTTCACACTGAAAGTCCCAATGGAAGAACTGAAAGAAGTCCTAGGAAAATGGTATACTATGGACCAGCGCTATTTGTTAGGCAGAAGTTGTTTGATGTATTTGTTCTTATAACGAAATATACTGAAGAACAAAAAAAAACAACACTATGAGCACTAATTATTTTATTCGAGTGTTGCAGTTTAAAATTAAACATCGTCTTCACCTTATGAAATATGCAGAAACTCCAGAACTGTACAAACAAAAGTTGATTTGCTGCCTAAACCAGTTCCAATATATTTTATGAACTAAACTATTTATGTAAATTTCCAGAATATTAAGACAATTTCGTGAAATAAAACGAAAAGGAACGGTTTGATGAACGCAAAATATGTGAAGTTAAAGACAGCAAATGTTTTGGTTTAAGGATCGTAAAATTTTACAGCGACATATAAAATAACATGGTAAGAACATTTTTTATGGTGCGGCTTACTGAATTTTTCCTCTTCTAATAATACTATTATGGCTATTATTAAAACAAATTGAATATTATAGGAAGATCGTAAATGCACTGGGCGTAATATTTTAGATACATTATAAGAAATTCATCTAAAATTATTCGTAGGTCGTAGGTGATCTTTCAAATTGGGCGGTTTTTTAATTCTTGAATAAAATACAGAGGGCGTTGTGAATTTGCCTTGATGTAGTCACATTTCAGAAGTGTAATGTATGACAATTATAAAAATGGAGTCGTAAACACTACAACAACGATCAATTCTTCTATTGGAACCTTTGGTGTGAAACACTAAATTTGAAGAGATTTACCACTAAACACCAAATCACTTTTTTTTTAACTGCTCGACGCACGTTTCGCTAAGCATGTTAGCATCATCAGGAGATGATGCTAACTGCTATATACTATTAACTGCTTTATAGATGCTATAATGTAATTTATATATATCATATATATATATATATATATATATATATATATATATATATATATATATATATATATATATTCACTATATATATATATATATATATATATATATATATATATATATATATATATATATATATATATATATATATATATATATATATATATATATATATATATATATATATATATATATATATATATATATATATATATATATATATATATATATATATATATATATATATATATATATATATATAAATATATAAATATATATATATATATATATATATATATATATATATATATATATATATATATATATATATATATATATATATAAATATATATATATATATATATATATATATATATATATATATATATATATATATATATATATATATATATATATATATATATATATATATAGTGAATATTCACTACGAAATAGTAGATTTTTACTAATTCAGTTTTAGAGAGTAGGATTGCTATTGATACAGGAACATTCAGAAAAAATTCGAAAAGTACTTTAACAGTTGGCAGCATAATAAATAATCCAAACAGCCCTACTTTTTATTTTTAAACAAGGAAAATCCGTTTAATAAAAGACTTTATCGGCACCCTCACGGCAAATGTTCCCATATTGTCGAATGGTAATGTATATGTTTATTCTTTTCGGTTGTTTACAACGAATCATTTACCCTTCACACCTGTTTTTTCTTTAAATATCCCAAAGTCTAGACCGAACTTGTAAAAATTAAAATTTGAAATTGTCCGGCTTTTGCCCTGTATAAACATAAAATATCCATGTTAACGACATTTTTATTCGCGTTGTAAAAATTGCACTCGCTCGCATCAAATGAAAAATAATGGAAATTTCTATAAATGGTGAAAAATTCATTTTTCTATTCATTTAGTCGCGGTGACATTTTCATTTTATGTGAACATATGTGAAATTCTGTTGTTTATTTCTTTTTTTTTCATTGATTTAAGGTGAGTTTACTCACCTTACTAGATGTATCGTACAAGGTTTTCTAATAGGGATGCTCGAACATTGACTGTGTGTAGCGGCCATGTTGGTGAAGCTATAGTTGTCAAATTTGGAGGTTATAGTAAGTAATGCCGAGCAAATCATCAAGAAAAGTTACAGTGTTGAGCACCGTGTGCAAATCATTAAACTTTACTATTAAAATGAGTGCTCAGTTTGAGACATGTTCCTTGCACCATCTGATTTTTACAGTACGCACAATCGTCCTGTTGACTCGACTGTTCGTCGTTTGGCGGACAAATTCGAATGGATTGATTCCTGACCCAGAAAAGTCACAGTTCAGTGTGGATTAAATTATTTATCTTCATAGGTCATTGATTCAAGTTTGCCATAAAACCGTGGCCGATACGAAAAAATGTCCAGATACACTTTTTGTAGAGAATAATATTCAGTGTTGAAAAATATATTTAAGATTAAATTTGAACAGGACTGTACTAATTATTTTTTAAATTAATTAGTAGCAAAATTCTATAACTCCGCCACTGGTTGCTTGTAGGACTTGATATTCTCTCAGATTATGGCAACTGGAAGGCCGATGATGTGTATTAAATTTGGTTACAATACGATTTTAAAGACGGAAGATATTAATTATAAACGAAAAATAATTGAAATCTTCAACCCCCTGAATCTCGAACACGAAGGATTTCCTGATACATGTTTGTATGACATTTTTGTATTATTTTGTGACGTAGAATTTGCCATATATATATATATATATATATATATATATATATATATATATATATATATATATATATATATATATGTATATATATATATATATATATATATATATATATATATATATATATATATATATATATATATATATATATATATATATATATGCCTCAAAGAACAAAAAGTACCTGACTTATGGAAAAATGCAGAAGTGATCCTTTTACATAAAAAAGGAGCACAGGTAGATTTAAAGAACTACCGTCCAATAAGCCTCCTATCAGTAATGTACAAAGTTTTCACTAAGATAATTTCTAAAAGAATATAAAAAAATAATATAAAGAATATAAAAGCATTTGATTCCATCTCAAAGCATGCGATAATGAATGCACTGCTTAGCCAAGGTGTAGAGAGAGCCTATATAAACCTATTAGAATCGATATATGATGGAGCTACAGCCACAATTCACCTTGATGATCTTGTAGTGGGAATTAATATAGAACGAGGTGTATGGCAGGGTGATGCAATATCGCCTATTCTTTTCTCGGCTGGCCTTGAAGAAGTATTCCGTAAACTGGATTGGGAACAAGATGGTGCACAGATCAATGGTGCAAACTTAAACCATCTTAGATTTGCAGATGATATTATTCTCATTTCACAAGGCCCAGAGGCGCTGCAAAGACGCATACAAGAACTGCAAAGGGCTGGCGAACCATTTGGCTTGAAAATAAACCTGAAAAAGAGTCAGGTTATGTTCAATAACTTCACTCAGGACAGAATAATTTCAGTTTTAGCTTTCAGCTTTATATATCTTGGGCAGAGTATTTCAATGGAGGGGAATACCGCCCGGGAGGTGGAACGGCGTGTTAAATGTGGCTCAACATAGTGTTTAAGAGCAGAGTCCCACTTTGCCTGAAAAGAAAAGTCTTCGATCAGTGCGTTCTACCCGTTATGACATACGGAAGTGAAACCTGGACACTCACATCGCAATCGATTCAAAAACTTCGGGTATTACAGAGGGGAATGGAAAGATGCATGCTTGGCATTATAAGACGAGACAGAAAGTCCTGCGCATGGATCAGGGAACAAACAAAAGTCTGTGACATCATTGGAAGAGTGAAGCAATTGAAATGGAGATGGGCAGGCCATATAGCGAGGCGATGGGACGACAGATAGACCAAGGCAATCCTGGAGTGGATATCGCTTGATCGCAAACGTCCGCGAAGAAGACCGAAAGCACGATGGATTGATGATATCGTTAAGTATATTGGACCCGAGTGGCAGAGGAAAGCCCAGGACCGTGAAAGTTGGAAACATGCTGAAGAGGCCTTCATCCTGCAGTGGATCGATACAGGCTGATGATGATTTTATATATGTATATATATATATATATATATATATATATATATATATATATATATATATATATATATATATATATATATATATATATTGTAGAACGCCCGAAACAGCCAAAAAGTGGATGTTGAAGAATTTTGTGGGTAATGCTGGGAGGAAATCTTTGTCGTACACTGCTAGATGTCAGGCAGGAACTGGGGAAAAGCTAGGGAAAATTTGCCAAATTTTTATTTTCTCGATATTTGTTAGCGAATATCTCGAAAACTGTATGAGGTATTTTGCCACATCGTCTGGAACTTTTAAAATTCGAATTAGTTAGATTTTTCAAAAATTGACAACATTATGACGTCACGCGCATTCGGTTTGTATCGCCAACTATCGGCGCGTCATCGGTACCAGGTGTAAAAATTTATTTTCAATTTGATATAACTTTTTAATTATAAGGAAAAAATAAAAATAGTTTTATTATAAAACTTATATTTGCTCTTTCCATTTATAACAAAAAAAAAAATCAAAACCCCATTTGTACTTTCGCGATTGCTTTTTCCGAATATCTCAAAAACCGTTTGAGGTATTTTGCTATATCGTCCAGGACTTTAAAAATTAGAATTGGTTCCTTTTTGTAGATTTGACACTCCCATCAATAAACTGGGCGCAGATTTGTGTTATCTCTTTTATTTTTCGAGATATGTTTTTTTCAAAAACTGGAAATTTGGTCAAATTGGACTTTATCGATGTTTCTTTGCGAATATCTCGAAAACCATTTGAGGTACTTTGCCACATCTTCTACAGATACATAAAAGTAAACATACAAAAAGTGTATCAGTTTTTGTGTTCAAGTTATGCTATACACTAAGTACATTTTCAGTTCGATTTAAATATGAATACATGGTGTTACATCTTGTTTGTTTCTCAGTATACTTCCGATACATAAAGTTTATTAAGTAGTCTTCTCCCATGCCGAGTAAATATAATTTAAACGTAAAGACAGAAAGTTAGTAAGAGGATTTCACATGGACGGTAAACCGATTTAAATATATGTTCCGTTTCCCAAAATAGACTTTTGCGTATTACTGTTAAAATATTAATTCAAAATTTAAAATTGTTAATGGAAAAGACATAAAGCAAAATGTAAATCCTACAATTTGAAAGCCTGAAAGCACGACAAATTTATATATTTTTATCTTGAATCCTCACTACTAGCAGTAACAGCATCAAAGGAAATATCTTTTAAGTCATTCTTATTAAGGGTATGAAGCTAGTAATGTTTATTTAAAACATTATGAAGAACAAAAAGTAAGGTGACTTTATTAATAAAAGGCAAGCTATTTGTTTATTTAATCGAATTTATGTTGTAATATTTATGAAGTAATTCTCTCTCAATGCAATACACTGGTTTCAAAGGGTTTTATAGGCATCTAAAGAGTTTTTATACTCGATTGGTAGTAAAAGTAAAGTTTTGGGGTTAGAGGCGCATCAGCAACTGAGAAGGCTATTTAGCGACTGGACCTACAGCTTAACGTGGGTTTCGAACCACGGTCATCAGCTACCGAAAACCCCGGTCAGCATCCCCCTCGGGCCTTGGTTTTGAGCTTAACCAAAAGTATCTCGAGAAGCCTATCGATTGGCGAGTGACCAACGTAGAAAACCTCTCAAAAGGCATCCGGCCTTACCCAGCCTCGAACTGGCGTGACTGAGGGGTGATTCCTTGTCAGATTTTACACTCTTACCTAGAAACATTCACAAGAATTTTAGAAAAATTTGTTTGCCTAGTACGGGATTCGAACCCACATTTCATTCGGGGGAATTAAACATTAATTAAACCCATTAACTGGGTCTAAATTTGTTTTTCAATGAGATAATTATCCAAAACAATGCCACAGTTATCCTGAAAGAGAACAAGGTAACGGAACTCGTACTATTATAAAATGGCCGGCGCAATCACCAGACCTCAACCCCATTGACCTTCTCTAGGATGAGTTGTTCGATCGAAAAATTCGTGAGTGGTGCTAAACATCACAAGAACATATGTGGTTCTTAGTTAAAGGACAGTTGCGAAAATAATACTTCGACCCTCCATAGAAAAGCTCATGGCCAGAATGATATATATATATATATATATATATATATATATATATATATATATATATATATATATATATATATATATATATATATATATATATATATATATATGCATATCTGAAGTTCTCATAGTATGGCAGAAAGGGTGTCCTAACCTATACGTTTGGTTACTTGACATAACCCCACATTTCTTGAATTCATTGAATGTCACGTGCCAATTAATTAATTAACTCTTCTTTCATCTTCCTACCCCCGCTGATCTTAAATTTTTCCTGCTTGCCTCTAACCGCATCTTTCCTGGTCGTCTTCTTCTTCCTCCTCCTTCTCCTCTTGACAATGTTCGTTTTGTTCATCTCCTATCTGGCATTTTTAACACATGGATCAACCACCGCAATCTGGAAAACATTTACATTGTTTTCCGTATAGAAGTTTAATTTCTGCATTAGTTCTGTTTCTCCATATTGTCTCTCCATATTGATACTGAATAATTTGTTCTGTTTTAATCGTAATTTATTCTGAATCATCCTCGTCCTCTCCCATGTCAAGGTATTTGATATATATGTAATTTCTTGGGTTTTCAGTCATTTATAATAAAAATATCATGTTTTTAAATTAATATTATAATTTATTATATAAATTATATTTTAATAAACTATTAATAGTTTATTAAAACGTAACGTAAATATAGTGTATTGAACTATATAAAAAGTTTTTCTGAAGATCGTTGAAACAAAGATAACGTAAACATTAACTAAACAAAAAATCTCGTTTTTTTTTACTCCAAATGACCGAAAATCCAAAAAAAAAACAAAAAAAATATGCAATAAATGGTCAGGAAAAACAAGAATAATAATATACAGATATAAGAAATATATAAGAATTATTCTAACCTTTGATCGTTAACAATAACCAAAAGCCGATGTAAACAAAGCCAGCACGTGTCTGTCTCTTTAGCCCGCACATGTTTCTAAATCATGTCACTCCTCAACTATCATCAGGAACGTATGTCAAACGTCACCGAAAGGAAACAAAGAAACAAACGATTACATGTTCCGTCAAATTGACCAATCGACTTCCCGAAACGGCGATAAAACACTCGGGGATGCCCGCGGCTCTCTCCTTACCGTCGCGATGCTTTCTAACAATGCGGCGGTGGGCGTCGGTGAGCGACGCGATGCATACAGAACAGAAATAAGCGGAAACGTCAGTGGATCCAGCCGGCTGGGGTATCATTTCGGCCGATGGCAACAATGCGCGCGCCCTTTTTTCGTGTTTTCATTTCGATGGTCTTCTTCTTTCTCTTCTTTTTTTGATTTCAGGCCGGTTTGATGTACGAGTTTTCCAACTTTTTTAATTTTAGAGGCGGTAATGGGAATCGTTCACGCCACATTTGTTGATGAAATTGGACGCACATTTTTTGTAGGTTTAGTTTGTCGAAGTCACTAAACTCGAAGATATTTACCATTAAACACCAAATCACTGTTTGAAACTTCAAGTCGCACGTTTCGCTAACCATGTTAGCATCATCAGGAGATCATTTAATCTAATTCTAAAACTAAACTACGTTCTATTTATATGATAACCCTACCTAATAAAGCGTGTTAAAGTCATAAACGGTGAATTTTACCGAGCCTTACATTGATAAGTGAAAAAGTTGACTGAACGGAATAGGTCCTTTATCTCGGTTCATGATTTTCTTACATTTTTATATTTAAATGCGTTCATATGCATCCAAAGCCCTGTTATTGTTATTTACACTTTTAACCAGTCTTAAATTACTAATATCTATATTGTGGTCATGTTCGATTGCATGTTGGACAACACAAGATTTTTCATTTCTCATATATCTAATGTGGCCAGTGTGCTTTAAATCTCGTTAATATGTCACGTTATAATACGTTATATATATACACGTTATAAATCTCGTTAATAAGTCACTAAACTCGAAGAGATTTACCACTAAACACCAAATCACTGTTTGAAACTTCAAGACGCACGTTTCTAGTGTGGCCAGTTGTGTGGCGTTCTAGTGTGGCCATCTAATGTGGCCAGTGTGCTTTAAATCTCGTTAATATGGTTCTTTTTGTTTGCCCAATATACCTTTGATCACAATCTTGACGACTAATTTCGTAAATCCCCGTCTTTTCATATGGATCTACTTTATCCTTTGGATTTCCCAGGACTTCTGTTAATTCATTATATGGTTTATACACCACTTTAATGTCCACTTTTTCCAATTTTTTTCTAGCTCTCATGTTAACTGGGCATCAAACGATATTACCATGAATTTATTTTTGTTCTAAACCTTTTGAAAAGTTGAAGATTCTTTCAATAATTTTCTAAACTTATGTTTTCTACTTAATTTATCTACCATGTTCTTATTATAACCGTTCAGCTGGTATTAAAACTGGTATTATATTAACAGTTGCGGGGGTCTTTCAAAGTTTTAATCAGAGTCATGTAATGGCAACATTGCAAAAAAATATTTCAAATAAAATTCACAATAGGCCAAATATTTCTAAGATTGTCAAACATCTGCGAGAGAAGGATTGTTTTAATTTAAAAACTAAAAAACTAAAAAAAAACTTAATTCAAGACGATCCGTATAAACAATTACCTAGAAATCCATTGTCAAAAATGGTTAGTAGAATCAGAGATAATCTTGTACCAGCCTCATTTCAAAAGTGCCAAGTTTCTATGCTCTACAAAAATTCAAGAACCAGGAAAATCAATGAGACCAATTGTATCAATCATTCCCCAACATACAACTTGGTGGTCTGGTGGGTTTTTCTTTAATTCTCCTGTCCATCTTATTTCCTACCGTACACACAGACATTTATACTCTCACATACATGCACACACGCCCACACACATCCACACCTAAATGTCTGTGTTTGTTTCTAGACAAGAGTGTAAAATCCGACAACGAATTACCCCTCAGTCACGCCAGTTAAAGGCTGGGTAAGGCCGGATGTCTTCTGAGAAGTGTTCTAAGTAGATCACTCGTCAGTCAGTAGGCTTGCTGATAGACTTATCGGTAGGCACATAACCAAGAGTTTATAGCCTGAGGGGGGTGCTGGCCTGGGTTTGTCGGTGGCTGATGACCGTGGTTCGGAACCCACATTAAGCTGTATGTCCAGACGCTAAATAGCCTAGTTGCTGATGCTCCTCTAACCATAATACGTTACCTTTTTTTAACAAAGGAATTTGAAAATCTACCAAACCAGTACCTTCCTGTACTGTGATAAAATCAACAAAATTCATAGAGAACAACGATAATTTACCGTTTCTGTTTTTAGTCAGTAGAAACAATAAAAAAAGGTTAGATTTTGATATTTTTGGAAAAAACACCACCACTTCGAGACATATTCCTAACGGTTCAAGTCATAACTTCCAAAATAAGATGGTCAGTTTAAATTTTATGGTAAATAGATTAATCATTTCAATTTTCAATCATTTCAATTCAATCAATTCAATTTTTCTTTAAATATAGACAGTCATAACAAATCTTGTGTTGCCCAACATGCAGTCGAACATGACCACAATACTGATATCATGAATTTAAGACCTGTAAAAAGTGTAAATAATAATAGGGCTTTGGATTCATATGAAAGCATTCAAATATAAAAATGTAAGTAAATAATGAACCGGGATAAAGAACCTATTCCGTTCAGTTAAATTTTTAAATTATTAATGCAAGGCTCAGTAAACATCACGGTTCATATATTTTTTTCCCTTTATTTCGGTTTTTCGCCACTATCTAAAACTCAAAAAATATGAAAAATACCTGTTCTTATTTAAATAAAGAATCACTGGGTAAAAACAAAAAACCAAACGGAGACAAATTTCTCAGTGATTCTTTTTTGTAATAAATTTGCCTAACGAACAAAATTTTAAAGATATAAAAATGTTATAAAAAATGTTAACGATAACGTTTCGGAGTGTACTATCCCCCCGTTTTCAAAACTAAACTAAAAAATAAATTATATTAATTTGTAATATATAAAGTAACGAGTGAAAGTAAATATATTTTCTTGTATATGGCACTTACATTGACAACAATAAATTTTCATGACAGTGACATACTACCAAAAAATATATATAGGTAATGTTTACTGTGTGATTGTTTATTGTACTGATTGTGTATTTAAATATTTAAATGTCTTTAATTGTATTCTTTAGAATCGGGAATCATATTGAATTTAAATCTACCGAAGGCATAGCAATACAGTTATTTTTATTTAAATTAACTATAGCGGTTTGTTTTAAACTTCTGGATTTTGTTACCGATTCTTTTAATACCGTTTTGGAATTACTCCAATTAATTTTATGACCCGATTCCCATGCGTGTTGACAAATTCTAGATTTATTAAAATCGCCCTTTCTAAGAAGGTTTTTATGCTCTTTTACTCTAACATCTAACGGTCTAGATGTCTCACCTATATAGAATTTGCCACATTCGCAGGGAATTTTATAAACCCCATTTTTGGTATTTTGTTGTATGTTGTTTGGTTTAGTCTTTGTTAATAGAGATCTAAGAGTATTTTTTGTTTTAAATGTCGTTCTTATGTTGTATTTATTTCCTACTCTTTTAATTGTGTCAGAAGTACCGCGAAGAACAGGTATTTTTGATATTTTTTGAGTTTTAGATAGTGGCGAAAAACCCAAATAAAGGAAAATAATATATGAACAAGCCACAATCATTCAGACATTACTTAGATCACGGTTCGTGATTCTTATAGGCTTCGTCAAAATATCAAACAGAGTAAACAAATAAAACATAGTTTTAGATCTGAAAATGCTGGCAATTATTAAAGCAACACTAATTAACGCAAGGTCAAAAGATAACTTCATAGGTGGCATCTCAGAGCCCTTCGAAATTAAAACTGGAGTGAGACAAGGGGATGGACTCTCGCCACTCCTATTTAACTGTGTTTTAGAAAAACTAATACAGGAGTGGCGTGAAAAAAAGTCGACCCTGAATATTGACCAGCCCATTAAACTGGGGAGAACCAACATTAAAATTGATCGTCTGGCGTTTGATTGATTTTGGCTCAAGATATATTAACGGCACAAAAACAGATTGAAATCCTCAAAAAATAGTAGGACTCCAAATTTTCTTTGAAAAGATACAATACTTGACCTGCAACAGACTAAGAACACCATTTCTAAAAACAAAATATGGTAACATCAGACGAGTCTCTCAATTCAAATATTTGGGTGAAATAATCATGGAAAACGAGTTGGAAAAAGCGGCTAATAAGGGTAAATGTCAAAACATGGAATCTGCATTCAGACTTACACAGTTACTAAGTCAGAATGTCTATATGGAGAAGAAATGCTCATTTTGAATAGCAAGAGAGACATCGAGGAGATTGAAAAGAATTATAGAAAAATCATAAGAAAAATCTTAGGCCCCAAACAAATAAATAGCACAACATACTGACTTCGAGAAAACCAAGAAATCAAACAATACACAGATATACATAGCGATATGAGAAACAAAAAGACTTAAGTTTTACGGACACATAAAACGGATGAATCCGAGTAGGCTAACTACACAAATAGTCGAATTTTATGAATATAGAAGTAGAACTAAAGTAGAAATAATTAAATGGATTGCTGCAATTAAAGAGGACCTAAGATCAGCAAATATCACACAAAGTGAAATTCAGGATAGAGGCTGTTCCAGACACAAGGTTAACGTTTTGGAGGTTGGCCAGAGAGAAAAATGTAGGAAGACTGGAACAACTTGGTTTGACGAAAGGAAAAAAGTTCATAGAGAAAGAATGAAATTAGTATGGGCGCAAAGGAAGGCTAACAACGACAAACGCCTCTAACTGTACTTCGCGTGGTCCACGAGGGCTCATATGTGAATAATAATAAAACGTAGTTTAATTTTAGAATTGGTTTAAATCATCTCCTGATGATGCTAACATGGTTAGCGAAAAGTGCGTCGACAAATTTTAAAAAGGTGATTTGGTGTTTGGTGGTAAATTTCTTCGAGTTTAGTTCTTCACATCAAAGGTTCCAATAGAAGAATTGATACATTTATAACCTAATAGCCTAAAATTGAATTTTGTTGATGTATTGGACTGAGTACAACAACCAAGATTGAGAGTGAAGTATAGCATAATGTTCGAGTAATAGGGAGAACATAAAACTCCCTCTCTACGTGGCCGTTCCCTCATAATGTTTCGAAAAAATTGTTGCGTTTTGAATATTGTTACCGGAGCCCGTTTATTATTTATGAGGTTGGTTAGTTTATTCATATAGTTGTATACCTACATTTTACTGTCTAGGCAACCATCTATCATACGCGTCAGTTTTCTTCATATATCTTGTTTCTTTCCTTTTTCGTTCGTGTTTCTCAAGCACTTTCTAGATGGAAGTTTTAATGGTACATGAAACAAAAGCGTGTTATTAATAGTTTTAAATCTTTTAAAAATGTACATTTTCGCACTGGTAAATATATATATATATATATATATATATATATATATATATATATATATATATATATATATATATATATAAATATATATATATAAATATATATATATATATATATATATATATATATATATATATATATATATATATATATATATATATATATATATCAATCAATCAAAAATCAAATCAAAAAAGCAATCAATTCAAAAACTTCGGGTGGCACAGAGGGGAATGGAAAGATGTATGCTTGGCCTTACAAGACGAGACAGAAAGTCCTGCGCATGGATCAGGGAACAAACAAAAGTCTGTGACATCATTGGAAGAGTAAAACAGTTGAAATGGAGATGGGCAGGCCATATAGCGAGGCGATGGGACGACAGATGGACCAAGGCAATCCTGGAGTGGATACCGCTTGATCGCAAACGTCCGCGAAGAAGACCGAAAGCACGATGGACTGATGACATCGTTAAGTATATTGGACCCGAGTGGCAGAGGAAAGCCCAGGACCGTGAAGGTTGGAAGCATGCTGAAGAGGCCTTCATCCTGCAGTGGATCGATACGGGCTGATGATGATATATATAAATATAAATATATATATATATATATATATATATATATATATATATATATATATATATATATATATATATATTCTCCTGAATGTTTATTACTAGGATTTTTATGTCGTTAAAATTAAAGTTTTGTTCATTATCTATAGAATGCCTTGAAATGGCAGTTACGTTTGGTTCCACATAACAAATTCAAAACAATTAGGTTATAATAAAAAACAAAAATTTAAAGGTGAAAGAATTGTTAAATATGTTAAAGTCAAATATGTCATTTAAACATTTTATACAAAACCTAACCACCAACTACCTAAAAGGTAGCGTAACGGAGCCGTGGAGGGAAATATTACAGACATCTTTCATCTGGAGTTCAGCTGATGACGGCTGAAAGGCTAGAAACCGGCCCCGAGAGACAAGACACGTGGCGTCGTATGGTGGACGGTTTGGCGAAAGCGATCGGTGGCACCACGTGGAGAAAGGGTGACAGATTTCTGTAATATTTCCCTCCACGGCTCCGTTACGCTACCTTGTGGGCATATATATACATCATTGGAAGAGTAAAGCAATTGAAATGGAGATTGGCAGACCATATAGCGAGGCGATGGGATGACAGATCGACCAATGTTATGCAATGTTAGATTCCTTTGGACAGCGTTCAAAAAAACAACAGAAGCTGAGTGTCACATACACCCAACCGCTGGGTTCCACAATCTCATGTGGAACAAACAGCAACCTGTATCTCCGCCTAAATGAACATTTTGTTAGGTGCTTGACTGGGGGCGAACCCCAACCATCCCTGCTAATGGAGGGCACATGTTTTGCCTCTAGATGTGCAGGCTCGTTAGGGTACTGAACGTGCTCTTCCATCAAGAATTTGATGGACGCTGTACAAAGAAATCTAAATTTGCGTGTATACGCTAACCGACGGGAAGTCGGCGAGATTATAGGTTGTTGACGATGGATAGGGCTCTCCCTATTCTTGACGGGAGAGCATATGTTTGCACTCTGACGAACCTGAATATCTAGAGGTGAATCATGTGACCTCCAATTGCAGGGATGAGTGGGGCTCGCCTCCCAGTCAAACACCGAACAAAATGTTCATATAAGCGAAGACACAGGTTGATGTGTGTTGCACATGAGATTATGGAACCCAGCGGTGGGGTGTACGTGACACTCAGCTACTGTTGTCTCATTGAATGCTGTCCAAAGAAATCTAATATTGCATATATATGTCAACCGACGAGAAGTCGGCGAGAGTAAAGGTTGTTGATTATGGATAGGGTCTCCGTATTCTTGACGGGAGAACATATGTCGGTACCCTGACGAGCCTGAACATCTAGAGGCAAACATGTGCTCTCCAATTACAGGAATGGGTGGAGCTCGCCCCCAGTCAAGCACTATATGTATATATACCGTGTGTCCCAGCCAAATTGAATAAATTCGTTAATAAATAAATGGGGGCGTTTTCGAGAATGTACGGAACGAGACTCTGAGGTGATCGGACGTGTCTTGTCTGGTCACCATGGGGACAGATAGCAGTGTCGGTTGGTAGTCTCGGTCGCCGACGTACAGATCTGGCCAAGGGAGCGGACAACCCCGAAGTGTCGTCTCCGCCAGTCGGCACTTCAAACCTAACCCAGAGAATAAGTCTTAGCCCCGAAGTTGGTGAAGAACGAAGCACCGGGACCGGCAGCAACACCAAATCCTTCTTGCCCGGACTCGATAACAAGGAATAAACAGTGTAATACTGTAAGCAGAGGATGTACTCTGTGATGGTCGGACGCGTTGCGAGCGCGCTGGCCATCGTGGGGGCAGACGTCCATGGCTGTTGACCGTTCCAGCAGCGGGAGTCCGAACTGGATTAGGGAGCGGGCACCCCCGAGGTTCGTCACGCAGGACGCGCGGCGACCTCAAACCTAACCAAGAGAATAAGCCTTAGCCCCGAAGACGGTGAAGATGTAACGCACTGGGACCGACAACAACATCCAGTCCGTCCATTCTGTGCTATCAACAACATCAAAACAAAACCACTAACACCGGTATAACATCAAGAAAACAAAAAAGAGAACATCAAGAAAACAAAAAAGAGAATAATAAAACAAAATAGAACAGAATAACATCAAGAAAACAAAAAAGAATAGGCCAAAACACCACAGACACGAAGAAGAACCGAACAGTACACCAGTTCATTCAAAAAATCCAGCGTCAACAACCAGCGAACCAACCAATCGATCTACGAATAAACTTCCACTGGACTCGACCCTCGCGGGTCGTTTCCGGAGCAGTAATCACTATCACTTCGGTCGATTAATCTCGACCAGTACCATATGGTATTAACCGCTCCAAAAGGACGGCGCATAAAACCCAGATTGCGACTGACGCGAAACAGTCGTAATCGATAATAAGAGAACAAAAGTAAGGGCCTCAGGGTCAACTTGACACACAGGATAAGCAGTAGTAGTAGTCGAGAATGTAAAATAGTTTCACAAAACTTTAGTCACAAAAATTTATAAAAATAAAAGTGAGAGATAACAAAGTATAAAATTGTTTTATTCGTTTTTAATATATATATATATATATATATATATATATATATATATATATATATATATATATATATATATATATATATATATATATATATATATATATATATATATATATATATATATATTTCCTAATGTTTTGGCATATTTAAGATAATTTAAGTTGTGAAAATAATGACATTATTAAATAATAAATTTTCATTAATAATTCTTATTTTTGCATCTAATATTATTACAAGTGAAAAATTGAAAATTATTAGGTTTTAATAAAAAAATAAATAGAAAGGTAGCGAATTTGTTATATATGACAAATTGAATGTGTGTCTACTAAATGTTTAATAAAATAAGATATAGTTAAGTAAATAAGTTTTTAAATGTAAATTTATATTGTTTGTTAAAGCGATATGTATTGTAGAGTGTTCTGAAGATAGTTTATAAATAAACCGAAATATAAAGAGAAAAACAAAATAATTATAAAAAATTTCAGTTTTTGTATTGGCATTTTTTGTTGTTAATAATTAAAGATGCATTTTTGCAAGTATAAATTTTAATCCCATTTCTATATATCCCTTCGAAATAAAAGTCCACGGCGGATTTTTGCAGCCAAATGTTGGACTTTTTTACATCGCGTTTTCGACGTTAACACTGAAACAGAGCTCGCCGCTTTGAAATTTAAATGACAGTTTAATTTTAAATGTTTTATGTAACGTTTCGATGAAATTTGCATTTTAGTTTTCATCGAATATGAACAAAAGGCATTTTGTTTCGTTCCAAACAGAAAGGTTTATGAAAACACGAACTAAGTCTCATAAAGAGTTTCATCGATGGTCATATCAATAAAGGTTTTAATGTGACAATAATGTGGGGATTTTAAAGATGGATATGGTAAACTTTTCTCAAACTAGACAGTTCATAAAATGGGTTGTTCAAAAATCTTGAAATCAGCATTATTGATGTTAGCCTTTAAAACACCACTTTAATGTCTCGTGTTTTTTTTATTGATTAATTATTAGATTTGTATGTTACTGTCACTGCTTTAAGAAGGTTGGCTTATTTTTTGGTTTAATATTTACTTGTCTTGCGATTAAAGAAATTTCAACACGTTCAAAAAAATAATTTAAGGTATTTCAAAACAATTTCACTATAAATTTGTGAATAATATCAATAAGGAAATGTAAACATACCTCTCACCTCATAATTAACAGTCCTCTTTTACCCGCAGATATCGAGGTTGTTTATATTCAAGTTCCATAAGATCACCCTATAGGTACAAACTGCTCTCAATGTAGCTTAACATCAGATTTTTTGGGATTTTCGGTCAATGGTATTAAAAAAATTATAATTTCATTACTATTTTATTTATGCTTCGGTTGATTTTATTAAACCAACCTCGGAATAATTCAGTTATATCTTGTTGAATAATTGAGTTTTTTTTACATAAAATATGATATTTTTTGTTTAATATGAAATTAATATATTTTTTAATAAAATTCATATAATAATATATGTTATAATATATATTTACATATAATATATATACACAGATATATATATATATATATATATATATATATATATATATATATATATATATATATATATATATATATATATATATATATATATATTAAGATAGTTATTTTATGACTCTCTGATAAATAGACCATGTTTAAATCAAATGAATCACACACGTCAAATGATACACTTCTATTATAAGTATTAATGGTCTAACTTTCTATATATATATATATATATATATATATATATATATATATATATATATATATATATATATATATATATATATTTATATGTATGTAATGTTAAAGTTTTTTGGACTGCGTCCTATTCTTGATGGTATATGTCGGCGGTGTATGTGATGTATGTCGGTGTATGGTGTATGTCGGCGCCCTGATGAGTCTGTACATCCAGAGACGAAACATATGCTATCCAGTTGAAGGGATGGGTGGGGCTCGTTCCCGGTCAAGCAGCTTTTTTTTGTTGGTTTTGTGGGGTTTGTGAGAAGTTTCTTTTTAATTATTGAAAATTAGTTTGGTTTTAACGACGTTTCGACGAGATCGTACTCGTCATTTTCAAGCACCCGGGCAGTCTCTTTCGAGTCTTTACTAAATCTAGTGGTTTTTTAAAATAAATATTCGTGTAAATTCTGGAAAGTAGAAAGTAAGGCATAATTTATAAATAACAATGAAATATAAATTATATTTTTCTTTATCCACGTCGGTTGATGGCCCCACCAATTATTTCACCGCAGAAAATTATAATATAACTTCCTGGAGGTCGACTTTTTAGACACTCAAAAAGCCGACCGTCCTCTGATTAATTGGCGTAATACTCTCAGACAAATCTTTGTCAAATAACCAACTAAATTTCTAGCAGGGGACTAATTTAGTTTTTGACCCTCATTATTCACCGGGGCACTCGTAAAATAATAATGTCTCTAAAGTGTCTGTCAACAATTAGATAATCTCCCACTGTCACGCTGTAAAACGACTATTGCTTGATGTTTGTTTGCTCAATCTCTCGATCTCATACTATAAAATATACATTTTCATTTCTAGATTCTGTTTAAACAAGACTAATCCCAACTGTTGTTGTAAACATTTGCCGTTTTTAATTCGTAAAATGGCGGATTTTTTATGGGAAAATCAGAATTGTTAAATTAAAAAGATTACAAAGGATGTCCCATTTGTAACGTTCAATATAATTTTAACATAGAACTTTTTTTTTTGTATTTATGGTTTTATTGTATAGAACCTTCATTTAATTTTGTAAACCAAGTGACTGGTAATTTATTTAGACTAAAGAACTTTAATTTTTTAATGTTAAATTATTTATTATTTTTTCACAATTTATTGTGACTCCGTGGAGAAAGAGAGGCTCGTGGAGAAGGATATTAAAAACAAAGAAAATATACCTACACTCTACGTTGGTGTTTTGTCGCTCCCCTATCCGTCATCCAAAACGCCAGGAAGCATCTCCCAGCATTGGTTTCTGGCCTTAAGTCGTCATTAGCTGGGCTCCAGCTGAACGCCTGGATAGCGGATCCTGGGAGATGCTTGCTGGCGCTTTGGATGGCGGATGGGGGAACGACTAAGTACCAACGTAGAGTGCAGGTGTATTATTTTTGTTTTTAATATCTTCCTCCACAAGCCTACTTCATCATTATTTTTGAACAGACCTGGTATTTATCCCGGTCCACGAACGCTCCCGCACAGCTTGTCTGTCGCGGTCGTTTACCACAGAATGGCAGAGTTGCATGTGATTGCAGCCGCCATTCGACATGACCGATTTATATGGTCATGGCTTTAGTCGTTCCATTCATCAGCTTTCCAGGCATTCAGCTTGAGCCCAGTTGATGACGGCTTAAGGCCAGAAACCGGTCCTGGGACACCCTTGCTGGCGCTTTGGATGGCGGATGGGGGATGGGGGAACGATTATTATTATTAAATGCGTATAGACTAGTGATGCGAGGATCGCACTAATACGTAATAGAATTAATCCGTCGATATCTGCTGCTTTCCGTTTAGTAATAAGGTTGAAAAGGATAGGAACTATTGCGAATTAATTAATACGTAATGTATACCGACGGTTAGTGATACGGATTATCGGTGCTAAATATTCCGATTGATTTCATTGGCGAAGTTATTTTGTCCCTCCCCCTAATACATATTTTTACGAATCTTTACGACTTTGCATTCCGAGCAACATATATGGCAATATAATCCGACTATTTTATTAATCCGTATCCGTATCATCCGAATATCAAAATCATCCGATTATTTACAACACTAGTATAGACTCGTTTGGATCACGCAAAGCATTCCGACTCATTTTCGAGAGTTCTTTCTGATCCTCCTCCACACTTCTCCCATCCTTTCTCCGTGGATTCTCTTTCTCTCCTCCGTCCACCTTGTCCTTCTCGAAACTTCGCTCTCTGCTGTAACGTTCCACATATGTATTTTGTTTCTGTACATTCTTCTATCCTCAATCTCCGTCGGGCCCATTTGTGCCTTTCCCAGATCATCTCTGATTTCTGCGATCGATCCATGGTATTGTTGAGTTGACTCCTTGTATACATGTAAGAATTCTATTGGTGAGTTTTATCGGTCTACTGATATGTCCATCGAATTTCAACCTTCTTTTTCTTATGTCAGCTGCTACATTGGACATTCTCTCAGTGGTTTTTCTAGAATGTAGTCCGTATTCTTCCTCTGTCAGTTTTATGCCGAGAATTTTCCTCATAATGTTGCGTTCTTCTTTTAGTATGTTTTCTATGCCGCTTTTTGTATGAAGTATAAGTGTCTCGCTTGCTTATAGTACCTCTGGTTTGATTAATGTTTTGTAGTATCTTATTTTTGTGTGTGTGTGGATATGCATTTCTTATTGTAGATATTGTGCGTCTTGCTGTATGCCCTCTTCTGTGGGTTCGAGGATCTCGCCCAGGTATTTGAAGTGAGTTACCTTATTTATCTTCCCGTAGATTTTTGAAAGGAGATTTGTAGGCCGACTTTCTCTGCATATTCCTTGACCTCTATCTGTTTGGTTGCCCTTTTTCATTGTCTGCGAATATGGTTAGGTCATCTGCGAAGGCTAGTCATGATATTTCTATGTTGTTTTTGGGTCGTCCGAGTCGTATTGCTTTTCAGTGTCCTTGATTTTTCAGTTCTTTTTCCCATTTCCTTATGACTTTGCCCAGGACCAGGTTGAAGATAGGTGGGGATAACCCATCTGGCGTACTCCAGTTTTAATCAGAGAGTGTTTGGAAATTGCTCCCATAAATTTCAATTTAGAGGTTGTGGTCAATGTCTGCTTGAACAATCGTAGTGTTTTGGGGGTCAAGCCCTTGTTCTTCTAAGATGTTGAACAGAGCTTTTCGGTTGATGCAGTCGTATGCTTTCTTGAAGTCCACGAACGTGCAGATGATTGGGACGTTCCTGACAGCTTTGTATTTCAGTATAGTTTTTAAATTAAATATTTGTTCAGTGCATAAGCGACCATGACGAGAGCCTGCCTGTTCATGAAATATTCACTACACATTTTGCAAACATTGTTTATAATCCATGGTTTATAAACGTCTTTGATTTTCAAGTTAAAGTAAGCTAAATACCCAGTTTGGACAAATGCAGATATAGGTTTTCGAAACTTTTTCTCCGTATACCCGCCACAAAGGAACTTTTCTTTTCATATGGTCCACAAACACATGATTAAAAATCCGAACAAACTTATTTTCCAGCTCAGTAAAACGTTTTTTTGTTTGAAAACGAGAAAGAACATCGGCAACATGGTTAATTATACGTTCGCGTAATAACGTATCGATAATTCTCGATAGTAATGATGAATTCGCGTCGTTGTTTACAGTTTTGTTTCATAAATTTGTTTCGTGATACGCTCGTGCCAAAGGGTGTAATTTAATTGGTTTAATTGAGACCGACCACGAAATCAATAATATTGTAAACAAATAGCGCTAGTGTATGTCCAAATATTTTGATATTCTGATCGGTTAATTCCGAGTTAATTATGGACGTATTAATTCTACCATAATAATTGTCAATTGTCATTTCATGGAAAAAACCAAATAATTGCAGTTACATTTTTCTGATTGGAGTCGTTTAGCTTGATAATAAATGGTTTATTATTTGCCAGTCCATCATCTCTATTTCGTTCCTCCTTTTCTCCATTTTTTCCTGCATGCTTTTTTTTATTTTTTCTCTATTTCTTTCTCTATTCTTTACTCCATCCTTTCCTTCATTCTTTTCTCAATTCCTCTCTCCAGTCTTGTTAGTTTTCTAATTCATCCTATAAAAAAATCTGTATCTCACACTCTCACGCTCTCACAGAGGGCGCTGGGCGGTGCGATTCCCCTCGCGCTCCTATAAAGCTCAAGCTACTAAGCTTATGCTCTTGTGGTTCCCTCAACTGTTCTCTGACTGACTGATGACTGACCGACTGATGAAAGTACAGAAACCAGTTTTGGGAAATACTGTTGACATTTTGGTTAACATGTTGAAGAATCTTTTTCGGGTGTACAAATGATCTTCTGAAAAATCCAAAAAAATTAATGATATTAAGCGATCAGGTGTAAATCTGCTGGGGAAATGTTTTATTGGTATTGCTATAAAACTTGAGGGTGAAAATAGAGAAAATAAAAAAGTTTCTATAGTGTAAATATGTCCATAGATTTGATCTTGACCTACCTCTTTTCCTCTTGCCTACTGTGCTATTTTGCAGCAATATTTTGAGATTTGATCCTCCTGTATTCTAAAACTATATCCTAGCCATTTCTATCTTTGGGATTTTACAATTCCTATGATGTCTGGCTCCTTAGAAAGCTCTTTCAACTCTTGCCTTATTCGACTCTCCCATCTGTAACTTTTAAATTATTTACTCCTTCAAATATCTTAGTACCTTTCTCTCTCATGTTCCCTATATATATATATATATATATATATATATATATATATATATATATATATATATATATATATATATATATATATATATATATTAGATTTCCTTGGACAGCGCCCAATGAGACTACAGTAGCTGAGTGTCACATACACCCAACCGCTGGGTTCCACAATCTCATGTGGAACACACAGCAATGTTTGTAGGTTCTAACAAAAATCTAACATTTCATATATACGCCATGACGTTGTTGTTGATGATGTTGGTACCCTGACGAACCTAAACACCAAGAGACGGAACATATGCCCTCCAATTAAAGATTTTTTTGTGGGGCTACGCACAAGATCGTGTTTATGTAGGCACTCATCAAAGTCTTGAGCAGTTGAGAACCAACATTCGTCTTGTCATGGCCGAGATACCAGTCCAAATGTTCGGAAACGACATCGAAAATTACCTTAGAAGGATTGAGTCGTGTAAGCGGCCACGTGGTGGACATCTAAATGATGTTGTATTCCACACTTAATGGCAAAGTCCAAGCAATAAAACGCAAACAAAAATTAATTCGAATCTCAATTAGTTGTATGCTTTTCTAAATTTTACTTTCCGAAACACACAATGAATAATCCTTTACTTTTTCTTATACCCTCTATATTAAAAAATCATAGTTAATTACGATACATATATTTTCTATTATTTAGTGTTCGTAGTCTGAACATTAACTATCAATTTTGGTACAGGAAAATATAATATTCTATTAGTTGTCGCTTGGCAATCCGATGATAAATCATACGGTTACCGCAGCCCAGAAAGGCCAAATAGATTGCAATTTACGCTTCACAATTAAAGCCCATAGCCATCGACAAGATCGATAATCCGGGCCAATCCAAATCTTTGTGATAGTTTCTCTCTTGTCGTGATAACTCTGCATTCCGTTCCTATTCAGAGAAACCGCTAAAATGTAAATAATTCCCTCATAGAATTCATCAGTGTCAAACGGGTTTTAGTTAAAACGTTAGTCGTTTATTTATATAATAAAATTTATTTAAAAATTAAATTCATATCGTACAGGCTGTTGAAAAACAAAGTTCCCAATTCTAAATGAATGTCTCATTTATATTTAATACATATATATATATATATATATATATATATATATATATATATATATATATATATATATATATATATATATATATATATATATATCATCATCATCATCATCATCAGCCCGTATCGATCCACTGCAGGATGAAGACCTCTTCAGCATGCTTCCAACCTTCACGGTCCTGGGCTTTCCTCTGCCACTCGGGTCCAATATACTTAACGATGTCATCAGTCCATCGTGCTTTCGGTCTTCTTCGCGGACGTTTGCGATCAAGCGGTACCCACTCCAGGATTGCCTTGGTCCATCTGTCGTCCCATCGCCTCGCTATATGGCCTGCCCATCTCCATTTCAACTGTTTTACTCTTCCAATGATGTCACAGACTTTTGTTTGTTCCCTGATCCATGCGCAGGACTTTCTGCCTCGTCTTGTAATGCCAAGCATACATCTTTCCATTCCCCTCTGTGCCACCCGAAGTTTTTGAATTGATTGCGATGTGAGTGTCCAGGTTTCACTTCCGCATGTCATAACGGGTAGAACGCACTGATCGAATACTTTTCTTTTCAGGCAAAGTGGGAGTCTGCTCTTAAACACTATGTTGAGCCTACCAAATGCCTGCCAGCCACATTTAACACGCCGTTCCACCTCCCGGGCGGTATTCCCCTCCATGGAAATCCTCTGCCCAAGATATACAAAGCTGTCCACAATCTCTAAATCCCTTCCTAAAACTGAAATTCTTCTGTCCTGAGCGAAGTTATTGAACATATATATATATATATATATATATATATATATATATATATATATATATATATATATATATATATATATATATTAATATATATATATATATATATATATATATATATATATATATATATATATATATATAATATATATATATATATATATATATATATATATATATATATATATATATATATATATATATATATATATATATATATATATACATATATATATATATATATATATATATATATATATATATATATATATATATATATATATATATATTATTATTATTATTCACGTAAGGGCCCTGGTGGACCACGCGAAGTACAATTAGAGGCGTTTGTTGTTGTTAGCCGTCCTTTGAGCCCATACTAATTTCATTCTTTCGCTATGAGCTTTTTTCCTTTCGTCAAACCAAGTTGTTCCAGTCTTCCTACATTTTTCTCTCTGGCCAACCTTCCAAACGTCAACCTTGTGTCTGAAACAGCCTCTACCCTGAATTTCACTTTGTGTAATATTTGCTGATCTTAGATCCTCTTTAATTGCAGCAATCCATTTAATTATTTCTACTTTAGCTCTACTCCTATTTTCCTAAAATTCGACTATTTGTCTAGTTAACCTACTCGGATTCATCCTTTTGATGTGTCCGTAAAACTTAAGTCTTCTTTTTCTCATATCGCTATGTATATCTGTGTATTGTTTGATTTCTTGCTTTTCTCGAAGTCGGTATGTTGTGCTATTTATTTGTTTGGGGCCTAGGATTTTTCTTATGATTTTTCTTTCCTCGATGTCTCTCATTCTATTCAAAATGAGCGTTTCTGTCCCATATAGACATTCTGGCTTAATAACTGTGTTGTAATGTATCAGTTTTGTGTTTTTAGATAGGCATTTTTTGTTGTAAATATTTTGTGTAAGTTTCAATGCCGTTTCCATTTTTTGACATTTACCGTTATTGGCCGCTTTTTCCAACCCATTTTCCATGATTATTTCATCCAAATATTTGAATTGAGAGACTTGTCTGATGTTACCATATTTTGTTTTTAGAAATGGTGTTTTTAGTCTGTTGCAGGTCATGTATTGTGTCTTTTCAAAGGACATTTGGAGTCCTACCTTTTCTGCTGTTTCTTTTAGGATTTCAATCTTGTTTTGTGCCATTAATACATCTTGAGCTAAAATTGCTAGATCATCAACAAATGCCAGACAATCAATTTCGATGTTGGTTCTCCCCAGTTTAATGGGCTGGTCAATATTCAAGGCCGACTTTTTTTCACGCCACTTCTGTATTACTTTTTCTAGAACACAGTTAAAAAGTGGTCAATCCATTGCAGGATGAAGGCCTCTTTAGCTTGCTTCCAACTCTCGCGATCCTGAGCTTTCCTCTGTCATTCGGGTACAATATACTTAATAATATCATCAGTCCATCGTGCTTTCGGTCTTCTCCGTAAACGTTTGCGATCAAGTGGTGTCCAGTCCAGGACCGCCCTGGTCCATCTTTCGTCCCATCGCCTCGCTACATAGCCTGCCCACTTCCATTTCATTTGCTTTATTCTTCCAATGATGTCACTCACTTTCGTTTGTTCTCTGATGGAGGTCTTTCTGTCTCGTCTAGTAATGCCAGGCATACATCTTTCCATTCCCCTCTGTGCTACTCGAAGTTAAGTTTTTGAACTGACTGTGATGTGAGCGTCCAGGTCTTACTTCCGTATGTCATAACGGGCAGGACACACTGATCAAAGACTCTTCTTTTCAGGTAAAGTGAAGAATATGGACAGTTCCTGCAAACCCAATTCTTTTCAGCGGTAAACTTTACTAATGAAAGGTTTTTTCACTGTTCTCTACCTTAATAATTGAAATTATGTATGGAATTTCTTAAAGTTTGAAGATGGTGTGAAGCATTGAATGTTGAAGCTATCTCTTTTGTTACATTAGAAGTTGAAGCAGTGAGGTTTTTTCCTTCAGTGATCCGCTGAGGTCATCGTGATCTTGGTTTGTTTGATTTTTTTTATTGTTTGTCACTGTACTTAAACTAAACTATATATATATATATATATATATATATATATATATATATATATATATATATATATATATATATATATATATATATATACACATAAACATTGGTACTAATCATGTATACAGCCACTCTCAGGAGAAAGGAGAACTAGCCCGAGAACATAACCATAACTAACAAACTCTCCGAGGAAATTGATTTAGCCAGCATAATGACCCTTTTATATTTTCCTGAAAATTTCTAATCCGCCATAAACGTGCCCTATAAAAGTCGACATCAAGTGAAACAGATACAATAGATGGCGTTACTTTAGATAAGCTGCCATATATATTCTTTTTATATATTTCGGATTTTTATATCCTCATATCTAACATTCGGTCATCCCCGAAGGAAATGGGGCCGGCCTCTACGTGGACGGAATCCGGTTAGGGGATGGAGTGGAGGGGGTGGTTCTTGGAGGTGAGAAGTGTAGGAGCGGGGTTGTATTTATATTGACACCAAATTGGTGTCAAGTTTGATCTGGGGCTGAATGATCCGACGAGACATTATCCTACTTTACAAGTTTCAAGTGGGATTTTTGGATGGAGAAAGTTCCCTGTTCGTGAAGTATTTATAAAAAGGTTTCGGGGGATAAGGAGGCAGGATACTTAGTCTGGATTTTTTTCAAGAAATATTAAGAAATAAAACCAGAATCTGTTTTGTTAGTCTTTCTAATGTTATATTATTCTTTCTAATTTCACTCACACACCGGTTTAAAAAAGTATTAGTACAATGCTTTTTTCTCTCTCAGTTATCAAATATTCAACTTATCGATCGATAATGTTATCTATCAAAAAACATTGTTGGGGTCGACAAAATTAGATATAGTAAGAGTTGAAACTAAGGAAAGTGATAAACTTGAAAATGAAAGTTTTACAAAAAAATATTGGCACACATGTGATTCATATACACACAGGTGCATATGAAAACACGTTTCGCCAGGAACGTTTAATTTAATGTTTTCAAAAAATGTAACAAGATTGTATTAAATCATCATTTGAAAACGGGAGAATATTATGTTCACTTTCTTAAAGAAGAGATTAGATTATATTGGAAAGGGTTGAGCTATCGTAAAACTTGTGATGGATCAGGGATTAATTTTAGTTTGGTTAGGAACATAATAAAAAAACTGCTTCTGTAATTGAGGGACTCTTCACTTGATCTGAGGAAAACTTGCAAATGGCTAATGATATTTTGGGGAAATATCATGGCTGGATTGAATGATATGATGCATAACCAAGGATGGTCAAATGATGCACAACCAAGAGAGCACGCAGGATTCAAAAGCGGATTCAAAACAATGGATCATATCCAGGTTGTCCAACAGGTTATAGAAAGGCACAATGAATACACCATGCTTGGCTTTTATTGGCTATGAAAAAGCATTTGATTCAATAACAACGCAAGCCATAACAGATGCATTGCTTAATCAGGGGAAAGATAAAGCCTATGTGAACCTATTGGGTTCCATGGAGGAGGAAGCTATAGATACAATGTACATGAATGACCTTGAAGTTAAAATTAACGTAGAACGGGGTGCACGGCAGGGTGACTCAATATCGCTTGTTCTTTTCTCACCTTGCCTTGAACAAGTATTCCGTAATCTCGATTGGGAACAGGAGGGGATAAAAATCAATGGTGCATACTTAAGACTACAGATGAGACCCAGATGAGCTACAAAACACGTACAAGAACTGCAAAGGGCGGGAGAATCATTTGGTTTGAAAATAAACCTAAAGAAGAATCAGGCAATATTTTAGGAAGCGATTTGGAGGTTGTGGACCACTTTATATATCTTGGGTGAAGGATTTTAATGGAGGGTGATACCGCCCGGGAGGTGAAACGGCGGGTTAAGTGTGGCTGGCAGGTGTTTGGCCGGCTCAATATAGTATTTAAGAGCAAACTTCCACTTTGTCTGAAGAAAAAAGTTTTTAATCAGTGCGTTCTGCCTGTTTTGACTTACGGAACTGAAACGTGGACTCTCACATCGCAATCTGTTCAAAAGCTTCTGGTAGCACAGAAGGGAATGGAAAGGTGTATGCTTGGTATTAGAAAACGGGACAAAAAGACCTGCATATGGATCAGAGAACAAACGAAGCTATGTGACATCATTAGAAGGGTGAAAGAATTGAAATGAAAGTGAGCAGGCCATATAGCGAGGTGATGCGACGACAGATGCACCAAAGCAATCCTTGTCCCGAAAACACGATGGACGGATGACATAATAGGCATATTGGACACGAATGGTAGAGGAAAGCTCAGGACCGTCCAAGTTCGAAGTATGCTGGCGAGGCTTTCATCCTGCCGTGAATCGACAATGGCTGAATGATAATGTAACTATATAGTTGACATATGATGACAATGACAATGATAAAAAAATTGTCGAAATGACAAAAACAAAAAAAACTTTAATTTTATTGTTATTATTACAGTCAGTGGCGTATCTAAGGTGATGCAAGAAGGGCACGTGTCATGGGTGTCGATCAAATTTGCATGTTTAAAACTGGTGGAAATGGCAAATTATCTCGCAGATCATCCCGACTCATTTTCGAGTGTTCTTTCTAATCCTCCACATCTCTCTCATCTTTTCTCCGTGGATTCTCTTTCTCTCCTCCGTCCACTTTGTTTCCGATCTCCTCGAAACATCGCTCTCTGATGCAACGTTCCACATATGTATTTTGTGTCTGTACATTCTTCTATCCTCAATCTCTGTCGAACCCATTTGTGCCTTTCTCATATCAGCTCTGACTTGTGCGATCCATGGTACTGTTGACTTGACTCCTTGTATGTATGTAAGAATTCTGTTGGTGAGTCTTGTCGGTGGGAGTCTACTGATATGTCCATAGAATTTCAACCTTCTTTTTCTTATGTCCGCAGCAACGTTGGACATTCTCTCTGTGGTCTTTCTAGAATGTAGTCTGTATCCGTCCTCTGTCAGTTTTGGGCCGAGAATTTTCCTCATAATTTTGCGTTCTTCTTCTAGTATGTTTTCTATGCCGCTTTTTGTATGGAGTGTAAGTGTCTCGCTTGCATATAGTACCTCTGGTTTGATTACTGTGTTGTAGTGTTTTATTTTTGCGTGTGTGGATAGGCATTTCTTATTGTAGATAATGTGTGTCTTGCCATATGCCCTCTTCATCTTCTGTAATCGAGTCTTCTGTGGTATCTTCTCTCCTCCTGTGGGTTCGAGGATCTCGCCCAGGTATTTGAAGTGAGTGACCCTATTTATTTTGCTATATTTGGTGTTCAAATTTTGAACATTTAATTTCGGGCAGAAGAATTCGGTTTTTTGAAAGGATATTTGCTTGCACATTCCTTGAGGATCTCGATCTGTTTGGTTGCCCTTCTTTCATTGTCTGCGAGTGTGGCTAGGTCGTCTGCGAAGGCTAGGTATGATATTTCTATGTTGTTTTTGGTTCGTCCGAGTCGTATTGGTTTCCAGTGTCCTTGATTTTTTTTTAGTTCCTTTTCCCATTCCCTTTTGGAGCAACTTAATTCATGTAGTAATGCGTATTTCAGAAGCAAAGACTGGAGGGTTATTGGTACCTCCTGGACCTTGGTCCGAACTTTGAGGGACCCACTTCTCACCGCTTCACGGTAGAGTCTGCAATTTGAATGCAAGAGATTATTTCCGCATAGTTAGTCATAAGGTGTGCTTGTTAAATTGTCAATAAAGATCGAATATATGGTAGCAGTGGAATAAGAATCAGGGATTACCTCGTTCAGGATGCTCATTAAGTCTAAATCAGTAAGCACATTAATAAATTTCATAAGCAAAAAAGATAGCATCAAGAGGGGCACCGTCTTTTCCCTTCAGCAACTGGTGGTGGAGAGGGTTTGGTGGGCCTTACCTTCTTCTTCTTCTTCTTCCCATTTCCTTATGACTTTGTCCAGGACCAGGTTGAAGAGGAGTGGGGATAACCCATCTCCCTGGCATACTTCGGCTTTAATCAGGAAGACTTCGGAAATTTCTCCCATAAATTTCACTTTAGAGATAGTATCGGTCAGTGTCTGCTTAATCAATCGTAGTGTTTTGGGGTCGAGTCCTTGTTCTTCTAGGATGAACAGAGATTTTCGGTCGATGCATGAGCGACCATTCAGTGCATGAGCGACCATTCAGTGCATGAGCGACCAGGGCGAAAGCCTGCCTGGTACTCGCCAATTGTGTAATCTAATTGTTCCTGTGCTCTCTGGAGAAGGCACTATATATATATATATATATATATATATATATATATATATATATATATATATATATATATATATATATATATATATATATATATGTCCAGTATACCTCGCCTAAGGTACTGGACGGATCACGGGTGGTGGATAGTGAAAGTTCCATTAGATATTAATGGACAGCTGCGAATATCCCAAAATAAGCAGCCCCGAACCAAGGCAAAAAGAAAACTAAATCCACTTAGCGTCTGACTTGTATCAAGCGGCTGAGTGGTCAGCGTCTGTTCACCAGTGGTGCGGCTGATATTTAAATTCAGGAACTAACCTCTCCAGTCTTAACCTCTGAACCGTCATGGTTCAAACCTTTAATTCAAAGTACAAGATGAAGCGTTCTAGTAATTACAAAATTACCCCAGGAGGTAGACAATCCTCTGTCAGCTTTGCTGGTACAACCGGACTTTCGGATTCTGGGGCGTCCGGGCTTAAACGCAAAATCTTTCAGAGGGAGTCGGAGACCTCTGGCCAACGTCTGAAACTGAAAATAAAAACTTTCTTTGGAACGGTAAATATCAATTCTCTCCTGCGTCCAGGAACACTACACGAATTGGAGCGAACATTAAATCAGCAAAAAATCCAAATTTTAGCTTTGCAAGAAACCAGATTGATAGATGATAACACCTTGGAATTCGGCAACTACAGACTTTTTAAAAGTAAAACGGACAAAAGAATACTCAAAAATACACCACATCTCGGTGTTGCTTTCGCTGTCTCAAGAAACATTCTTGGTTCTATAACAAATGTCCAGCCAGTAAATAATCGAATTATGACACTATCCCTCAAGTGTGCTAACAAAAACTATACATTGATCAATGCACACCTCCCAGTTAATGAAGAAAATAAATCTAATCTTGAAAAAATAAATAAGTCCTGGGAAATTCTGGAAAAGACTATCTCTAAAATTCCCTCTAACCATGTAAAAATCCTATTGGGTGATTTTAACGCCCAACTAGGGAAAGAAAAAAAGTACAGGAAAACAGTCGGCAGTTTTCCCGCTCATAAATGGACTAACCATAATGGTAGAAGATTGGTTGAACTATGTTCGCAGTTTAATCTAAAAATAATGTCAACCCATTTTAAGAAGAAAATAACAAAACAAAAGACCTGGAGGTGCCCCAACACATACATGGGTGAATTTCAAATTGACCATGTTGCCATTTCGTACCCCAATTATAAAGAGATTTTGAATGTTCAAGTCAGGAAAGGAGCAAATATAGAAACGGATCACTACTTGACTAGAATCAAACTTAGCTTAAAATCTCGAAAACTTATTCAAAAGGGGCTGCTAATACCAAAGTTTGACCCAACGAAAATAAAACCAGCCCTAACAGAAGAACTTGATAAACAACCTACGCAGAACTGGCAAGAATTAAAACAAAAAATCACTAAAACAGCCTTAAAGTTGGTCCCTTTATAAAAACGTAGAAAACATCCGTGGCGGGATGAAGTTTGCTAGCAAGCAGTATTAAGCCGAAGTAAAGCATTCAAAGATTGGAACAGTCAAAAAACAGCGATAAAGTATAACATCTTTTTGGAAGTAAGAAAAGAAACTTCGAAGCTAATTAGACAAACTAAAAGAAAATATGAAAACAATCAACTTAATGAAATAGAAAAAGATTTCCAAAAAAATAACACCCGAAACTTTTACAAAACATTTAAAACTAAATTAACAGGCTATCAACCGCAGAGCCTATGCTTTCAAAAGGAAAACGGACAACTAGCTCTAAATAACCAAGACAATTGCAAGGAACTTGCGAAATATTTTGAACAAATACTAAACTGTCCTGAGCCCTTAAACAAATTACCAACACTAAACAAACTTACCAACCAAAAAAAATTACCAACAAAAAAAAACACTAAACAAACAAACCCAGATTCATTACCACCGAATGAAGAGGAAATAATTAGGCAAATCAAGCGGCTTAAAAATAACAAAGCTTCTGGTGAAGATGGAATCACTGCTGAACTTTTGAAATCCGCTGGTCCAGGTACAATCAAGGAAATAACCAAAATTCTACAAGAAGTTTGGCGAACCGAACGGATTCCGGAAGACTGGAAAGATGCTCTAATCTATCCACTACATAAGAAAGGAGATAGAACGGATGTAAACAACTATAGAGGAATATCTCTTCTCCCAGTTTGTCACAAGATTCTATCTCAATGTCTACTAGACAGAGCATAGGGACAGTTAGAACCGAACATTGGTGAATATCAAGCAGGTTTTCGACCGGGCAGATCCTGCCCTGAACAGATCCTGAATCTAAAGTTGATTCTAAGACATCAAAAACTGTACAATAAAAATCTCGTCTGTACATTTGTGGATTTCAAAAAAGCATATGATTCTATTGACCGCGAATCTTTATTCCGAATCTTGAAAGAACAAGGACTAGATCTGGAAACGCTGGTAATTATTAAAGCAACGTTAACTAACACGAGGTCAAAAGTTAAATTCATGGGTGACATCTCAGAGCCCTTCGAAATTAAAACTGGTGTGAGACAAGGGGATGGACTCTCGCCACTCTTATTTAACTGTGTTCTAGAAAAAGTAATACAGGAGTGGCGTGAAAAAAAGTCGGCACTGAATATTGACCAGCTCATTAAACTGGGGAGAACCAACATCAAAATTGATTGTCTGGCATTTGCTGATGATCTAGCAATTTTAGCTCAAGATGTATTAACGGCACAGAAACAGATTGAAATCCTAAAAGAAACAGCAGAAAAGGTAGGACTCCAAATTTCTTTTGAAAAGACAGAATACATGACCTGCAACAGACTAAGAACACCATTTCTAAAAACGAAATATGGTAACATCAGACGAGTCTCTCAATTCAAATATTTGGGTGAAATAATCATGGAAAATGGGTTGGAAAAAGCGACCAATAAGGGTAGATGTCAAAAAATGGAAACGGCATTGAGACTTACACAAAATATTTACAACAAAAATGCCTATCTAAAAACACAAAACTGAGACATTACAACACGGTTATTAAGCCAGAATGTCTATATGCTGCAGAAACGCTCATTTTGAATAGAAAGAGGGACATCGAGGCCATTGAAAAGAAGAAAAGAAAAATCATAAGAAAAATCCTAGGCCCCAAACAAATAAATAGCACAACATACCGACTTCGAGAAAACCAAGAAATCAAACAATACACAGATATACATAGCGATATGAGAAAAAGAAGATTTAAGTTTTACGGACACATAAAACGGATGAATCCGGGTAGGCTAACTAGACAAATAGTCGAATTTTATGAAAATAGGAGTAGAGCTAAAGTAGAAATAATTAAATGGATTGCTGCAATTAAAGAGGACCTAAGATCAGCAAATATTACACAAAGTGAAATTCAGGATAGAGGCTGTTTCAGACACAAGGTTAACGTTTGGAAGGTTAGCCAGAGAGAAGAATGTAGGAAGACTGGAACAACTTGGTCTGACGAAAGCAAAAAAGCTCATAGCGAAAGAATGAAATTAGTATGGGCTCAAAGGACGGCTAACAACAACAAACGCCTCTAATTGTACTTCGCGTGGTCCACCAGGGCCCATACGTGAATAATAATAATAATAATAATATATATATATATATATATATATATATATATATATATATATATATATATATATATATATATATATATATATATATATATATATATATATATATATATATATATATATATATATATATATATATATATATATATATATATTTATATATATATATATATATATATATATATATATATATATATATATATATATATATATATATGTATATATATATATATATATATATATATATATATATATATATATATATATATATATATATATATATATATATATATATATATATATATATATAAATATTTATTTTTTATTTGGAATCACTATAATCCAAAAAAGTTTCTTATGAATACAAATTAAAAATACGGACAAAAAGTTAAATTTGTTCAGGCAAGTGTTAATTAAACCTTAATAGCATAGTTCGTAAAAATATTACTGTTAGTTTTAACCAAATTACTCAGGCACAGTTTTATCACGAGAAGAGATAATGGAAATTTGATATAACGCACAGGGACCTCGAAACAGAAATCTGCGTGATTCATTAGGAAAAGCAAAATTCGTTAATAATAGTTTAATGCCGCCATTACGTGGTACTTAAACGATGATGAATTGCTAAGGTTCTGTATATACACAACGATCTTAATTAATCTATTGAATTTTCGACATCTGTTGGGGGGAAATTCGAGCTCGAGGAAAATCGGAAAATTATTTATTTTATTAAAATGTTCCGGTGAGTGATTGTGAAGCGTGGATTCCAAAACTACTTTGCATGATTGTCTTTGTTCAGTTATCAACTTAAAAATATTGAATTGGATTGATACAAAAGTTGGTTCCAATTTTTCTATAATATATATTTCTCAAAAAAATTATATATATCTCAAAATAATATATATATATATATATATATATATATATATAAATATGTATATATATATATATATATATATATATATATATATATATATATATATATATATATATATATGTATATATATATATATATATATATATATATATATATATATATATATATATATATATATATATATATATGTATATATATATATATATATATATATATATATATATATATATATATATATATATATATATATATATATATATATATCCCCTTTGTGGATCAGACCTTGACGTGGTAAAGGAGTTTTAGTAGGATAATGAAGATTTGAGCTATGCCGTCTGGAGTCTATGCTCTTGGGAGGGTCACCCCTGGCGAACAGGTCAAGGCAGAGGCCTCAGACTAACATAATCCAAAATCTGCCAACCCGCATTGAACCAGCGTGGCAGATTACGGTCCGATACCTTTAACATGGTATTTCAATATGTTTCAATATGACAGTACAACCTCAAACACGGCCCTCATTCCCTTGAGGCCGAGGGGCAACTATTTACGGCAGCGGGAAGACCTGCCCCAAGGCAGAGGATGCTAAGAATCATCGGGTTAGATCAGCCTGCCATTGGACTTTTGACATTGCAAGGTTAAATATACGGACTATAAAAACGGAGGCCCGATTGCAAGAACTATTAATCGAACTTGACAACATACATTGGGATATTATTGGGCTCTGTGAAACATGAAGAAAGGGCGAAGAGTTAATCAAACTGGAACCAACTGGACACGTACTCTATACTCGAGGTACGGAAAATGGCCGATGTGGCGGAATTGGATTCCTCATCAATCGAAAGCTGAAAGACAGTGTAGTAAAATTTGAAAGTACACATCTGACCGACTAGCCTAATGCGTCGTTCAGTTGAATAAAAAGTTTAGAGTTCAAGTCGTCCAAGCTTATGCATCAACTATAAGCCATAGGGCTGAGGAAATTGAGGAATTTTATGATGATGTGGCCCAACTTTTAGAAAAAGAGAAGTGTAGGTATAAAATCCCGATGGGTGACTTTAATGACAGAATCGAATAAGTAAGAACTGGTGAAAATGCAACTGGCTCATATGGAAGTGGTGAGCGGTACAATAGAGGTGATAGGCTGGTTGACTCTGCTGAAGGACAAGAACTCTATATTATGAATTCGTTTTACAAGAAAAAGGTCAACAGAAAATGAACATGGAAAAGTCCACCTGGACTCACAAGTGAAATTGATTACATCATGCCAAACGATAAAGCGATATTTCGCAATTGTACTGTCCTTAACCATTTTAATGTGGGAAGTGACCACGAGCAAAGATTAGGATAAACTGCCGAAAAGAGCGCGAAAGAATGATAAGATCAAAAAGGAGCAAAACGGATTCTGGGAAGCTGCTGGAGAGGGGCAGAGATTTTGAAATTGCTTTGTCGAATGGCTTTGCTGTGTTACAAGACCCGGAGAAGATGGAAATTACAGACCAATGTGAAGAAATCGCCAAAAATATGCTTAAAACGGCGGCTTGAATAGCACCAGACGATAAATGTTTCAGAGAGTAAAAAAATTCCAATGAGACCATTAATTTAATGAAAAAACGCCGGACAATGAAGACAGTCCTTTTGGCAGGGTCGAGTACGTTGAGCTTTGCAAAACTATAAGAGAACGTATTCGAGAGGAAACGCGCCGATTCAACATGCAGCTTATGTAAAAAACTCTGAAAGAGAACAGGGGAAATAACAAAGCTAAGCAGAAGCTAAAAAAGAAAAGGACACAAATGTTTTCCTTAACACGAGAGGATGTTACAATATGCAGGGAACGGACGGAAATGTTAGAGGTTGTCCGAAGATTTTACTCATAGTTATATGAGGACCAGAATCGAGCAAGAACAGCAATGCTCACTGAAGAACAAGTCCCGGATATCCTGGTGAAGGAAGTGACAAAGGCTATAGACTTGATGAAAAATGGCAAGGCTCCAGGAAAGGATACTATAACTGTGGAGATGTTAACAGCTGATGCTCGGACTTTACATAAAACACTAGCAAAATTATACTCAAAATGTCTCAAACAAAAAGAACAAGAAGTACCCAGCTTATGGAAAAATGCAGAAGTGATTCCTTTACATAAGAAAGGAGTACGGGAAGATTTAAAGAACTACCGTCGAATAAGCCTCCTATCAGTGGTGTACAAAGTTTTCACCAAGATAATATCGAAAAGAATACTAAGAAAACTTAATGACACAGAACCAAGCGAGCAAGAAGGATTCGGAAGTGGATTCAGTATAATGGATCACATCCAGGTTCTATAGCAGATCATAGAAATACACAACGAATACACAATGCCACTGGCTTGGCTTTTATAGATTATGAAAAAGCATTTGATTCAGTCTCAAATCAGGCCATAATGGATGCATTGCTTAATCAAGGTGTAGAGAAAGCCTATGTAAATGTACTAGGATCGATATATGATGAAGTTACAACGACAGTTCACCTTGACGATCTCGAGGTTGGAATAAATGTAGAGCGGGGTGTACGGCAGGGTGACGCAATATCGCCTCTTCTTTTCTCAGTCTGTCTGGAAGAAGTGTTCCGTAATCTGGATTGGGAACAGGACGGAATAAGGATTAATGGTGCATACTTAAACCATTTAAATTCGCAGATGATATCGTTCGTCTTTCACAAGACCCAGAGGAGTTTCAAAGGCACGTACTGAGTGCTGCAAAGGCTTGCAAAGGGCTGCAAAGGGCTGCAAAGGGCTTGGAAACCATTTGACTTGAAAATAAACCTGAAGAAGAGTCAGGTCATGTTCAATAAATTCGCTAAAGGCAAAATTATTTCTATTTTAGGAACGGATTTGCAAGTTGTGGATCACTATATATATTTCGCATAGGGTTTCAATGAAAGGGGATACCGTCCGGGAAGTGGAACGAACGCGAAGTGTGGCTGGCGGGCATTCGGCAGGCTCAACATGGTGTTTAAGAGCAAACTACTACTTTGCTAGAAAAGAAAAGTTTTTGATCGGTGTGTCCTGCCTGTTATGACAAACGGAAGTGAGACCTGGACACTCACATCACAGTCAGTTCAAAAACTTCGAGTAGCACAGAGGGGAATGGAATTACTAGACGGGATAGAAAAATCTGCACAGGATCAGAGAACAAACGAAGGTGAGTGACATCATCTTTAAAGAAAAGTTGAAAAATAAAAAAGTTATTAATAGTTACAAAATTTGAAAAAAGACCAGATTTTTCGATGATCTCGATCACTGCGTTGTAAACATATAAACTATTTGTTTATACTAAACTTAAAGAGATTTACCACTAAACACCAAAACTCTTTTTTGAACTGCTCGACGCACGTTTCGCTAACCATGTTAGCATCATCAGGAGATGATTTTATCTTTTATCTATATTTGTTTATAGCTGATACTGGTTATGACTAGTTTATTGTATTATTGTACGATATTTCTTTTATGTGCAATGTTCGATTTAACCAGTGGTAATGATTCCTTAAAGCTAGGTCCCCATCAATACAACTTTGCGTTGTGCGGGCTGTATGTGTTGTATGTAGTGTGCGTCCGCGGTAATGTAGACGCTCTGATACGCAAAGTCACACACATATGCAAAGTTGATTGATTGATTGATTTTAGTTACAAAGACTTGCGACACAAAATTCTTAGGATGGTAAACAAAAAGGTAAAGACAGAATAGGTAAAGGTAAAACGGTAAGAGGTCTTAGGTAAAGACGTCAAATAAGGAATGACAAAGGGCCTGTGTGTCCTAAATACATTATAGCATCTATATAGCAGTTATTAGAATAAAGCAGTTAGCATCATCTCCTGATGATGCTAACATGCTTAGCGAAGCGTGCGTCGAGCAGTTCAAAAAAAGTGATTTGGTCTTTAGTGGAAAATCTCTTTAAGTTTAGTGTTTCACACTAAAGGTTCCAATAGAAGAATTGATCGTTGTTGTATTGTTTACGACTCCATTTTTATAATTGTCATACATTACACTTCTGAAATGTGACTACATCAAGGCAAATTCACAACGCCCTCTGTATTTTATCCAAGAATTAAAAAACCGCCCAATTTGAAAGATCACCTACGACCTACGAATAATTTTAGATGAGTTCTTATAATGTATCTAAAATATTACGCCCAGTGCATTTACGACCTTCCTATAATATTCGATTTGTTTTAATAATAGCCATAACAGTGTTATTAGAAGAGGAAAAATTCAGTAAGCCGGCACCATAAAAATGTTCTTACCATGTTATTTTATATGTCGCTGTAAAATTTTACGATCCTTAAACCAAAACATTTGCTGTCTTTAACTTCACATATTTTGCGTTCATCAAAACGTTCCTTTTCGTTTTATTTCATGAAATTGCCTTAATATTCTGGAAATTTCCATAAATAGTTTAGTTCATAAAATATATTGGAACTGGTTTAGGCAGCAAATCAACTTTTGTTTGTACAGTTCTGGCGTTTCTGCATATTTGGTAAGGTGAAGAGGGTGTTTAATTTTAATCTGCAACACCCGAATAAAATAATTAGTGCTCATAGTGTTGTTTTTTTTTGTTCTTCAGTATATTTCGTTATAAGAATAAATACATCAAACAACTTCTACCCTAACAAATGGCGCAGGTCTAATGTACCCTTTTCCTAGGACTTCATTTAGTTCTTCCAACTTGCAGTGTAAAGCTCTAAACTCGAACGGATTTATCACTAAACACTAATATCAATCATTGAGTTAAAAAGTTAGAAAAGGAAATGGAAGATAAAAAATAACATAGTATGTTATTATTACTTTTATGGTACTTGTATTAAACCTTGGCTTTATTAGCTTTCAGTATCTGGTCTTTGATTTCTTTTCCTACTTACCAAGTTATTAGTTTTTTTCGCCAGTCTTAAACTAGAAATTTCAAAATGTACTGTATCAAACTATAATTTATAAGAAAATGTCTCAGAATTTAATCATCGTGTTTCCTTTCTCCCTTTTTTTTTTGCTTACGATCGGTCGAAAAGTTTACATCGGTCGAAGAATAAACAAGAGATTGGTCGTGGAGTAAACGTCTGGTTTTGATGTCGTGTTTTTTGGAAAAATATATCGAAAGAATTTTATAAAATATAGCCTATTCCGGCATAATAGATCTAAAGTTTTAAGTTCTCAACTGTAGTTTCGGTAAGCTACCACACACTCGACCCCACATGGCACATTAATCATTCTCTAAGCACTTGACGACACTAACAGATTTTTCTGATACAATACTGGCATAAATATATAACAAAAAAAGCACAATTTTGAAACCAGTTTGGATGGCCTTCCTCAAAACCGACTAAAATGCGGGAGAAGCTAATATATATTTTTTTTTCAAACAAAGAAAAATAATATATTCAATTTTTATAGACTAGTCAGACTTCACATTTCTCAAGAAAGGTACAGTTTTTTTTAAACTAAGCTGCATACGCTGTGGACTTTTATTGTTTATAAAAGAAGGTTTTATACTATACGGTTCATTCGCAAGTGTGGCAAATGTTGGGTCGGAATGAGTACATCAGTAACAATTGAATTAGTGTTTCTTCAGGATTTCTCCAACAAAACGGTTCTGAGTTTGGTTTTACCAATTTGTATTAATTGTTATATGATACTGTAAATATAGGAAGTAAATATATGTTTTTATATGTGAAATTGTCATATGTAATTGACAAGTGTCAATGTAAGTATCATTGACATATACAAAAATAAACAGTTTGATACATTAGTTGGTAACTAGCGAAACATAATACAATTTTTTTATTGGGTTATTTCCCTCATGTCTTCCAGCTAAACTTAGTGGGCCTTTCCCTATCCGAATACTAAGCTAATTGAAAAGTTCTCGCAGCGACACCTACAGAGCAATAAAAGAACTATTTATTCCTTCAAAAACAACAGCCTAAACTAAATAAGTGTTACTTTTTAAAGAAGAATATATTGAAAATCGTGCAATTAAATTCCTCGTAAAAAGGTTTAAAGACAATGGTTTGTAAGTGGGCCGGTGAGTTTCAACGTCATCGTACAAGTCTAGATGATGATCCTCGTTCTGGATGTTCAATAAGCGCAACTGCCGAATAAATAATTCTATCCATGATATGGTTATTGATGAACTTTGAGTAAAATTGTTAAGGCCATGGACATCTTAACGGAATGAGTTTTTCATATTTTGAAAAACGAATTGGACTTGAGAAAGCTATGGGTGCCGCGTTTTTTAATTTCCAACATTTGGTTCTTTTTCGAAAGAATAATGTAGATTTTAAACGTCTTTTTGTAACTATGGATATGCTACTAAACCAACACAAATTGCGACAACAAACCGGAGAGTGGACTGAGACCGGTTGTTCAGCTCCAAAGTGGTCAAAATCGACCAAAAAAGTTATAGCATCAATTTTTTGGAATGCAAGAGGCATTTCTGTTAATTAATTACCTTCAAACTAGTAAAACAATAACAGGATACTGTTATACAAACCTTTTTTTATTACACGTATAGTGTTGGAACCAGGCCAATACCATTCAAATTCGGAATGAAATATTGCGCATATAAATTTGGATTTTCATCAACACCATCAGCAACAGCGGCGAAATTTTCTTCGGAATGCACAGTTTTTTGTCTATTGTTTGTTTTAATATCCAGCATCGTGAAATGCGTTCGGAATTTGTCGATAATTCGGCGAATACATCATGAAGTGCAAATATCACGGAAGAAGAAATTGTGGCGTGTAGAAAATGATGCGACATTTTTCTGGTCTTTTATTATACCACTTATATTTGAAGATCTGAAACAAATTAATCAATAAAACTGACAGTGAGAGTGAAGGTTGTGTGTAAATAGAAATAGAAAGAAAATAAAAGAGGATTAAACAAATATAAAGGTAATAATATAATTTGGTGGCTCGTATTAAAATTGAACCAATTAACAAAACAGACAATATTAACAAAACTACCAAAAAACCGCACAGCTGATAAGAGAACAAAGAAATTTAGCAGAAGAAATTAAAGCAATTAAACAGGAAAATAACACACTGAAGGCTGAGAATGGAAAAATTATGAAGGAAAACTACAGAATGCATGACAAAATTAATGAACTATGTCAAAAAATGGAAAGCCTCGACAGAGAAGGGAGAGATGACAATATAGTCATAACAGGACTTAAGGCGGACTCCAACCAAACCCAAAGATTTTTAAATAAAGCCCTAAAGATCAAAATAAGCGTCAAAACAGCTAGAAAACTAGGACGGCAAACATGCCTGGTAGAAATGAAATGCAAAGAAGATAAGATTAAAGTAATGCAAAACAAGAAAAAACTGAAAGACAATGGAGATGGGAGAATTTTTATAAATAACGACATGACTAAGAAAGAGAGAAAGATAGGCACACTTATAAGAAGGGTAGCTCAGGATGAAAGGAGTAGGGGTAAAGCGGTAAGAATTGGATACAAGAAAGTAACAGTGAATGGGAGATTGTATGTATGGAATAGGGACAAGGAAGAACTGACAGAGTCAAAAAACAACATCGTAACGTCACCAACAAAAAACTAGCTACGGAAAGCAACGGCACACTAAAGGACGACGACACGACAAGGGAAAGAGAAATGAACAAATATTGTATTAATGATAATATATTAGAGCAAAGGGCTAAAGAAAATGAAGAACAAAAGAAAAATAATAAAAGAAAACAAATCAAAAGAGATATAATAAGAATTGCGTCCTGGAACGTAAGAACACTGCTAGCACCTGGGAAAACGGAAGCGATAATAAGAGAGCTCCAGAGATACAAAATTAGTATAGCGGGCCTGCGAGAGGTTAGATGGTGTGGGAAGGTAAATATTGATAAGGAAAAATATGCAATATGTAAAGTAAAGTAAAGTGTTAGGGTTAGAGGCGCATCAGCAACTAGGCTATTTAGCGACTGGACCTATAGCTTAACGTGGGTTCCGAACCACGGTCATCAGCTTCCGACAAACCCAGGCCAGCACCCCCCTCGGGCTATAAACCCTTGGTTATGTGCCTACCCATAAGTCTATGAGAAAACCTACCGACTGGCGAGTGACCAACGTAGAACACTTCTCAGAAGGCATCCGGCCTTACCCAGCCTTTAACTGGCGTGACTGAGGGGTAATTCATAGTCGGATTTTACACTCTTGCCTAGAAACAATCACAAACATTTAGGAAAGATAAACGGACAGAAGAAAGAAAAATGACCATCCGAGCGCTGGAATCGAACCAGCTATCGCTCCAGCGCGGATTCGGCAAAGCAGCGGCATATGCAATATGGTGTGCAGGAGAAGCAACGCAGGGACACAAGGGAACAGCTTTTGTTATACATAATAATTTAAAGGATAGGGTCGTGCAGTTTGACGCAGATGGGGGAAGAATATCTTATATAAGAATAGAAACGAAACCAAGAGGCTTATCGATAGTTAATGCATACGCCCCCACAGAAGATGACAATTTCGAAGAGAAGCAAAAGTTTTACGAGAAACTAGAAGAAATACTCGATAAAACACCAACTAATGACATAAGGATAGTACTGGGGGACTTCAACGCTAAAATTGGAAAGGAAAAATGCTACAAGGCAGTAGCGGGTGAACAAATAATTCATAATGAAACGAACATCAATGGCGAGAGGTTATGCAATATGACGGCGGCTAGTGATATGTTTCTGGTTAGTACAAGATTTAAGTACAAAAAGATACATAAAGTAACATGAACAAGGAAAGGCATGAATGTAATCTACGATACAAGATCATACCGAGGGGCTAATATCGATTCAGATCACTTTATGATTATGGCAAAATGTAAAATCAAGGTAAACAAGTACGGAAAAACTGCAAATAAAAAGAAGAGATGGAATAGAGAAAAGTTTGAACAGGAAGAATGGAGAGAGAAGTACAGAAATACGATCAAGCAAAAAATAAATCAAATAAATGAAAGCAACAACATAGAAGAAGACTGGATAGCGATAAAAGGATGTATAACACAGGCAGCAGAAGACACCATATCATATAGGAAAAACAACAGAAAGAAGCAATGGTTCGATGAAGAATGTGAAAATATGATCGAAAACAAAAACAAAGCAAGGAACACGTGGCTTAAAACCAGAAAACCGGAAGATTATAAGATATATAAAGAAATTAGAAAAGTGAACACAAAGCTGTGTACAATAAAAAAGAATAATTGGATGGAAGAAATAATAAATGAAATTGAAGAAGAAAACAAGAAACGAAATATCAGTTCTATTTTCAACCATATAATTAAGTGCAAAATAAAGAAAGCAACAGTAGTAATTGAAAATGAGAAATGGGAAAAACATTTCAAAGAAATGTACGATGAAAAAAACTTTGAACAGGTGACGGGAGGAATAGAACTGGAGAAGGATCTGACAGAAAATGAGAAGGTAGGAGAACCCGAGTACGTGGAAGTTGCTCAAGCGATTAAAAAAACTCAAAAATAAAAGAGCTGCGGGATGTGATGAAATGTGCGCAGAACTAATTAAACATGGAGGGGAAGAACTACATCAAAGAATCTACCAACTTATTTTACGGATATGGCGCGAAGAACACATATCTGATGAATGGAAAACAGGCATTATAATACCGATACCAAAAAAGGGTGACTTGATACAATGCAAAAACTATAGAGGAATTACATTGCTGAATGCGGCATACAAGATACTTTCAAACATAATAAAAGAACGACTGGAGATATACACAGAAAAAGTATAGGAAATTATCAATGCGGCTTCAGAAAACGAAGATCGACAGTAGATGCCATACATATACTAAAACAAATCACGGAGAAGATATATGATCATAATATGGTAGCACATATAGTTTTTGTGGATTTTAAGTAGGCGTTCGATAAAATCAACAGAGAACAACTCATGGAAGACTTAAAAAACATCGAAGTTCCAAGAAAGATTAGAAGATTGATAGGTATGACAATGAATGAGTCTGAAGCAAGAATATATACAGAACAAGGAATGACAAATAACATAAAAATCAAAAAAGGGGTTAGACAGGGAGATGCGTCATCGGCACTACTATTCATAATATCATTGGATAGCATAATACAGAGAATTGAAAATATAGGAACATTAAATAAACATCTTGTATAGATAGTGGCATATGCGGATGATGTTGCAATAACTGCTAGAGAGCAGAGAGAGCTAAAGTGCGTAATAAAAATAATTGACTGCGAGTCTAAGAAAAAAGGGCTGGAAATAAGTGAGCAAATAACAAAGTATATGTAGTGCAGCAGAAATGAAAGAATGCTGAGAAATTTAGAGTGCGGAAGCTATAAATTTAAAGAAGTAAAAACATTTAAATATCTGGGAGACATAATAGATAGAAGGAATGAGGGACTTGATATAGAAGAGGATATACATAAAGGATATAGAGCATTCCATAGCAACAAGAAATTAATGAAAGACAAGAGATTGAGCACAAGGAATATAGAAAACAATAATAAGACCAATAGTAACACATGCCGCAGAAACTGTAACACTCACAGCAAAAGAGGAAGACAAACGAAATATTTTTGAACGCAGGATAATGAGAACCATAATGGGTGCAAAGAAGGTGGGAAACAACAAGTACAGAAATCTGATGAACTTTGAAATCGACAACTTGTTGGGAAGGGAAAATATAGTGAGAGCGATTAAAGCACAAAGAATAAGATGGTATGGACACGTAATGAGAAGAGACAGGGATACGCCAATAAGAGAGATAACAATATGGAAACCTGCACAGAGCAGACCGAGAGGGAGACCAAGGGTCAGATGGAGACAGCAGGTGGAGGAAAATATAAAAATAGTAAACGCAGAGGGATGGAGAGGACAGATCGCAGACAGGAAGAGATGGAGGAAAATAGTCGAAAAGGCGAAAACTCACCAACAACTATGAGAAGGGCAACAAGAAGAAATGTGGACTGATCCACCACACTAAAAGGATTTGAAGAGTTCCTTAGAAAGGAACAGCTATAATTTCAAATATGAAATGTATTAGCTTATATATAATTCGGACACCTCATTATTGATTTCTGGACAATTTTTCTATCGAGATAAAACCCCGGATAGAATTAAATTAATTAATGGTAATTGCCTGGCCAGAATAACTGTTTTTTTTTGGGGTCCGGGTGTTATTTAAGCCGTCGAAAATTTATTTGGATGTTTTTAAACCGGCAAGTCGGGCGAGTAAAATGCTCGCACCTTATGCGAAAGGAACATTGGTGCGAATATGGTAACGCTTTTAATAAATACCTTTTGGCCGGACTGCTTCGCTAAATTTACGGACGGGCATGAAGACGACGACTCGGGGAATCGAGCTTATTAAATAAAAAAGCTCGGATATTCTTTTAATATGGGGGGTGGAATAATTCCGAAAAAATATGAGTTCTGCTATTGCTGCTTTATGGAGGTCGTATTTTTTAACAGAAGATTAGAATTTCGACTTATAAATATGAGTTACTTCGGGACATTGGGTGAGATGATAATAATAATAATACTACAGGGTGAGGCAAAAGAAGGTTTCCTTCTTTAACTCTTTCAGACACATAAAAGAAAAACTCTTTGAACAAAACATTTCTTAAATAATAAAAAGTTTACACTCATTCACATTTTTAACCTAAAAATAACGTAAAGATTCCTCCCGAACATGGTTTCATATGATAACCACTGTGATATAACATGATAAGATCAATAAATTAAGAGCTCTTTGAATACAATTAAAATGTTCAAATTGTATATTATGATAAGATATAGAATAAGTAATGTCAGAATGATTGTGGCGTGTTCATATATTTTTTTCCTTTATTTGTTTTTTTCGGTTTTTCGCCCAGTATCTAAAACTCAAAAAATAACAAAAATACCTGTTCTTATTTAAAGAAAGAATTACTGGGTAAAAACAAAAAACCAAACGGAGACAAATTTCTCGGTGTTTCTTTTTTGTAATAAATTTGCCTAACGAACAAAATTTTAAAGATATAAAAATGTTATAAAAAAATTTACAAACTTTTAACGTTAACCTTTCGGAGGGTCTTCTCCCCCCGTTTTCAAAACTAAACTAAAAAATAAATTCTATTAATTTGTAATATATAAAGTAACGAGTGAAAATAAATCTCTTTTTTTGTGTATGTCAACGATACTTACATTGACAACAATATATTTTCATGACAATGACATACTACCAAAAAATATAAATAGGTAATGTTTAGTGTGTGTTTGTTTATTTTACTGATTGTGTATTCAAATATTTAAATGTGTTTAATTGTATTCTTTAGAATCGGGAACCATATTGAATTTAAATCTACCGAAGGCATAGCAATACAGATATTTTTATTTAAATTAATTATAGCGGTTTCTTTTAATCTTCTGTATTTTGTTACCGATTCTTTTAATGCCATTTTGGAATTATTCCAATTGATTTTATGACCCGATTCCCATGCGTGTTGACAAATTCTAGATTTATTAAAATCGTCCTTTCTAAGAAGGTTTTTATGCTCTTTTACTCTAACATCTAACGGTCTAGATGTCTCACCTATATAGAATTTGCCACATTCACAGGGAATTTTATAAACCACATTTTTGGTATTTTGTTGTATATTGTTCGGTTTAGTCTTTGTTAATAGAGATCTAAGAGTATTTTTTGTTTTAAATGTCGTTCTTATATATATATTGTTATTAATAACTTGTCTGTTTTGTCTAGTATCAAAATTTTTAAACGATTTATCTATAAAATTTTTTGGGTAATTGTTTTTTATTAAAATGTCTTTTATGTGATTTGTTTCTTTTTGTAGTGTATCGCTGTCGGTACAAACAAGTTTTGCTCTGTCATATAAACTTTTAATTACTCCTATTTTGACCGATTTTGAGTGATTTGAAAAGAAATTGAGATACCTATCTGTCTCCGTTAAATAAATTTGTCTCCGTTTGGTTTTTTGTTTTTACCCAGTGATTCTTGCTTTAAATAAGAACAGGTATTTTTGATATTGTAAATATTAGATTTTAAAATATTAGAGCACAGACAAAAAAGAAAATTTATAACTCTATATTACAACCCACACTGATTTACGGCTCGGAAGTATGGCAGCTGACAAACAAGCAAAAAAACAGCCTACTTGCAGTGGAAATAGATTTCTGGAGAAGATCGGCAGGTAAATCTAGACTTGAACATTTTAGAAATGAGGACGTCAGAAATTTAATGAGGGTAGAACACACAATAATTGATGACATCGAAAGGAAACAACTAGGCTGGTATGGACATGTGAGGCGAATGCCAAGGGAAAGACTACCTAAAAGGATTCTGGAGTGGATGCCTACGGAGGAAAAGAGGAAGACCGCCCATAACATGGTTGCATGGAATAACAAAAGCTATGTCGGCAAGGAATCTCTCGGAGGATGACTGGGAGGATAGAAATAACTGGCGATTAGGAACCCAAAGGCGGATAGCGCTATAAACGGGATATATGATGATTTTTGATATTTTTTGAGTTTTAGATAGTGGCGAAAAACCCAAATAAAGGGAAAAAATATTTTCTACAACTTCGTTGTAGCACTTGCACTTAGAGTCGGAGAAAGGTTTTCGGCTCTAACATTGGATTTTATATATATATATATATATATATATATATATATATATATATATATATATATATATATATATATATATATATATATATATATATATATCGTTTTTTGACAAACCGTTCTGAATTTCCAATTTAGTGTTATTTACATTAGGAACTTTTTTTCGGCTGTTTTGATTACTAACATTGGCCATTACAATTACAATCTCCTTAGGTACATTGTGCAAAAGACTATGTATAAACCAATGTTCAAAAAGTTCTATCTTCAAAAGTTCTGTGCTGTCGTCATGGTAGTCCAAAGTTGAATGTTTAATCTTCCTGGAGGACCGTAAACCATTTGGAACCCATCCTCCCTCCCTGAGGCTTTGGTTTAGCATTTTCTTGATGTATCTACCCGTCCATTTGCTGGCGTCTCATGTGTATCGAACCATGTTTCATCAAGGTAGATAATGGGACGATTTTCTAATCTGTACTTTTTATAGAGTTTCAGTAGTCAAACCGCCATCGTCATAATCGTTGTGATTCCATTGATATTTGTCTTTTTTAATGGTGCGATATGCAAAACCCATTTAAGATAATATTCTCCTGAAGGTAGTTCTACTGCAGAAAATGTTGGTTTCATGTTTCTTTAGTTGCTGTAGCAATGAATGTAATGTAGACTTAGTTCGCTCTAGCACAAATTTTGCTTCGAATTAAGTTTTTGTCGATTTCGTACACAAATTTGCTTTTACCAGAATCACTACGGACTTTTTTGGCTCCGTCACACTATCTTTAACTGTTAATTACATTAAGCATCCTATTCAAGAAAGAAACATACACATTTTAAACAATTTGCTTAACATCGGGCGATAAAAGTTTTCTTTTAAAATGAACTCTACCGCAGGCATTATGATCATTATCTTGCCAAGAACGCTATACTCTTAGCACGTTTGGAATAACTAAAAATATGACCGAAATTACAGAACTGCACTGTTTAAGAAAATAATGCGAAATAAACTAAAATATTTTGAAACTACTGAACCAGATATAAAATTAATTTTATCTTTTTATCTGCTATTTTAATAAGGCCCGGCCCTGTTTACGTTTTTTGCAACTTTGCCGGGTTTCGTTCCGGCAGGGGTTGCTAAGAGTTTATTTCAGTCAATCGGACAACGACACTATACGAAAAGCCCAGTATACAAACCTGTGTCGAAAGCTTAACAAAAGGCATTGGAATAAGTGTGAGAGGGGATTACTTCAAAGGACACAACAAAATTTGGATGAATAAATACATATTTTGTTATTTTTTTAAATGGACAGCATTATGCTTCGTAGATGTAGTCTCGTCTTGGATGTTGGTTGCTTCAAATTACTGGTGTGCTTCTAAAATGCTTCAGGTATCATAGTATCCTAGACTATGAGCTCTAATTCAAACACTGTCAGAAAAAGTCACTACATAGGTTTTCTAAAAATACAAGTTTTCCATATGACAGCTACACAAAACAACAGGAAATACGAACAATTCTCTGTATGGTATCCATTTTTAATACAATATATAAAATGACTAATTAGGTTTGTTTCATGCCAGAAGATTAATTTCGTTTCCGTTATCTTTTATCTCTTCGATCTGAAAACACGCCACATGTGTATATCTGACCCTCTTTTCGACATGAATATGTGAATCATTATAAGGTCTGATGAACAAGACAAAAAATACCCCAATTCTGAAATGATTCTATGATTCCTGGTAATTATCGTGTAGAAATGAAAATTAGTTTTTTTTTATATATCAGTGGGATTTAACAGTTATGACTATGACAGCTGTAGTAATATAGGGTGAATTTTTTAGTGCGCCCGCTTCTTAATTTCAAATAAAACAACAACCAAATTAGAGATAACATTCAAGGTCATTAATGTTTGAAAAAATTAAATATCCGCATTCCTATCATTCTAATTTCCGACGATTTTTTCAAGCAATTGTGGTCTTATGTCTGCAATGGTTCGAGTTATGTTGGCTTCCGAAGCGTATATATGTGTGAAGAAACGTAGATTTGAAACCATGTTCATTGAAATTGAAAATTTTAAAAAATGTCATATTTCATGTAAACACATTAAACAATTAATTATTCAATAAAATATAGCTAAAATAAGCTGATTAGACAAACTAAAAGAATTATGAAAACAATCAACTTAATGAAATAGAAAAAGATTTTTAAAAAATAACACCGGAAACTTTTACAAAACATTTAAAACTAAGTTAACAGGCTATCAACTTCAAAGTCTTTGCTTCCACAAGGAAAACGGACAATTAACTCTAAATAACCAATACAATTGCAAAGAACTTTCGAAATATTTTGAACAACTACTAAACTGTCTTGCTAAACTGCCCTTACAACAACTAAGGGATATCTCTTCTCCCAGTTTGTTGCAAGATTATATCTCAATGTCTACTAGATAGAGCACAGGGACAGTTAGAACCTAAAATTGGTGAATATCAAGCAGGTTTTCGACCGGGCAGATCCTGCCTTGAACAGATCTTGAATCTAAAGTTGATCCTAAGACATCAAAAACTGTACAATAAAAGTCTTGTGTGTACATTTGTCGATTTCAAAAAAGCATATGATTCTATTGACCGCGAATCTTTATTCCGAACCTTGAAAGAACAAGGACTAGATCTGAAAACGCTGGCAATTATTAAAGCAACGTTAACTAACACAAGGTCAAAAGTTAAATTCATGGGTGACATCTCAGAGCCCTTCGAATTTTATGAAAATAGGAGTAGAGCTAAAGTAGAAATAATGAAATGGATTGTTGCAATTAAAGAGGATCTAAAATCAGCAAATATTACACAAAGTGAAATTCAGGATAGATGCTGTTTCAGACACAAGGTTGACGTTTGGAAGGTTGGCCAGAGAGAAAAATGTAGGAAGAGTGGAACAACTTGGTCTGACGAAAGTAAAAAAGCTCATAGCGAAAGAATGAAATTAGTATGGGCGCAAAGGAAGGCTAACAACAACAAACGCCTCTAATTGTATTTCGCGTGGTTCACCAGGGCCTATACGTGAATAATAATAAATAATAATAAATAATAATAAATAATAATAATTATAATAAAATAATAATATATAAATAATTGACCGAAAATTCCCAAAAAAAAAACAAAAAAATATATATTTATAAATATATAGTGTGTCGGATTTAATATGAAGAAACCCCCATATTTTTACTATTTGAAGAAATGCAGATTTGAATTTTTGTACAGTCATACAGATTGATGTGTTACATTTTTTTAAGATACCCAACTGAATTCTGAACTTTAAACTCGGCTTAATACGAATTCACAAACAGGGTTAATTCTCGTTATTTGGCTTCGCGTTAGAGAAATAGAAAAAGATTATTAGAAAAAGTTCTTCAGAATACTTTAACGTTACATAACGTAACTTTAACGTAACTTTAACGTTACATACCGAGTTTTATGATAAAATTCGCATTTTTATTTTTTAAAACTATTCTTGGTCCATACACAAAATTTTTTATTATTTAATTTGATAATTAGTGTGCCATGGAAAGTAAAAACTTGACAGATTGTCAATTTAATAGTGTCATGTATTGAAATATTTCAGTAAAATAAATAAAAAGTAAAAAGTAAAGTGTTTGGGTTAGATGCGCATCAGCAACTAGGCTATTTAGCGACTGGACCTACAGCTTAACGTGGGTTCCGAACCACGGTCATCAGCTTCCGACAAACCCAGGCCAGCACCCCGCTCGGGCTATAAACCCTTGGTTATGTGCCTACCCATAAGTCTAGCAGGAAACCTACCGACTGGCGAGTGACCAACGTAGAACACTTCTCAGAAGGCATCCGGCCTTACCCAGCCTTTAACTGGCGTGACTGAGGGGTAATTCGTAGTCGGATTTTACACTCTTGCCTAGAAACAATCACAAACATTTAGGAAAGATAAACGGACAGAAGAAAGAAAAATAACCATCCGAGCGCTGGAATCGAACCAGCTATCGCTCCAGCGCGGATTCGGCAAAGCAGGCGCTCTTACCGCCGCACCAACGCGACCGGCTAAAATAAATAGCACTTACAAAGGAATAATTATTTTATTCTTATGGGAAAACAATTTTTGGTGATTGATTAAATTTTCATGATACAAATAATTAATTATCAAATGGGATCTCTCTCAACTAGTCCTCCGTCTATTCGAATACATTTTTCGACTTTTTTTACAATTCTGTTTAGCTACTCGTCTAAGTTCCTGGATGCGAATTGATTTTTCTTGATAGGCTTGCTTTATTCTGGCAGAAAGTTCATCTCGATTTCGGGACCTTGTTTTATAAACTGTATTTTTAATCATTCTCCAAAAAATAAAAATCGAGGGGTGTAATGTCAGAAAACCTTGGAGGCTACAGTTCAAAAGGACTGTTTCTTCCTAGGAAATTTTTGGTTCAACCTTTGACGAACAATCCTTGAATTGTGGATGAATGCACCATCTAGTTGCAAATACATATCCTATCGCACATTAAGAGGAAGATTTTTCAAGTGCATCCCAAAATTCCCCATCGAGGAAGTTAACTAAACCACCAGCATTCAATGATTCATTAAAGAAAACAGGACCAATTATTTGATTCCCTAAAATCGACTTTTTGAGGCGTTACAACTCCATTAGTGGTGAATGTAGCCTCATCAGTAAACATAATCTTCTTCAGAAAATGTCTATTATTTAAAAAATTATCTTGGGGCTAATAACAATAAAAGAAAAGGAAAAGATTTTCGGTGGGAGACGTATCAGCATCTAAGGCTATACAGCTTAACGTGGGTTCCGAACCACGGTTATCAGCTACCGACAAACCCAGACTAGCACCCCCCTTGGTTATGTGCTTGCCCATAAGTATATCAAGAAGCCAACCGATTGACGAGTGACCAAGGTAGAAAGAACACTTCTCAGAAGGCATCCGGCCTTACCCAGCCTTTAACTGCCGTGACTGAGGGGTAATTTTTGGTCGGATTTTACACTTTTGCCTAGAAACAATCACAGACATTTAGGTGTAGATATGTGTGGGCGTGTGTGTGTATGTGAGTGTATATAATTGTGTGTGTAGGGTAGGAAGTAAGACGGACAGAAGAATTAAAGAAAAACACACATCCAATTGCTGGAATCGAACCAGCTACCTTTGGATTGCCAGGTAGGCGACTAACCCATCAGACCACCACGGCCGGCCCAATAACAATGGTGTAGTCTTTAATTATCATCAGCTTCTTCCAATGAATGTAATAATTTAGCTTTATAAGAATGTAATATCTTCATCAATTTCTCAATCTCATCTCTCTCTCATTTCTCATTTTCTCAATTTACCTTTGCTAATATTCAGTTGAGACGATAAATCTCGAAGGCCCATGCATGGATTTGCTGAATTTCCACCAATATATCGTCATCCTCAGGATGCAGATGCATTCGAGGAGATTGACCTTCTTGATGGATTTTAATAACATCAATATTTTGATATTTTCTCTCCATCCATCGCCATCCATTAAAGTTAATGGCATTTTAATTCTGTGATCACTAACTACAGCTAGAACGCCATAAACTCAACGTTTAATTTGACTTATATTTAACAGTAGTGCCAAATTGTTACTTTGAACTAATTACACTGGGGAACAATTTGAAAAATAATTTCGGTTGAGTTCGATATTTAAGCTGTTTTATACGTAAATTGACATGCTAATTCCAAAACTTGATTTAGTTTTTTTCTATCACGTCAAGTTTTTTCTCTACAGTTGTTGCCCATACGACTAAGCTTGGCAAATCACAGAAGTCACTACTGGTCTCCTACCGGCGAACCTTCTTCGACCTAGGAGTGGGGGCGTGAGTGACGTTGCGTCATCCAAAACTAGTTCGGTCAGTTACGCATGAGATGCTAAAGTACGCGGGTCTGTGGCGCTCTGATATAGTAAAGTCAAAGTATACATATACAACTACAGATTTTCGTTATGTCTGCCTCTGGTAGTTTCTCTGATTCATTTTGTTATATATGTGGCAGTTTTACCTTCCCCATTCAACGGACTAATATTAGTACATTTGTCAGGCAAGTCTATTTTGCTTATTTTAAAGTGAAAATAGGTAACCAAGATAAATCATGGGCCCCTCATAAAGTGTACAAGCAGTGTGTAGGGAGTTTACGAATGTGGACGAAGAGAACACGTAATAAACTTTCGTTTGGTATACCAATGGTTTAGCGAGAGCCCAAAGATCACTTAAGTGATTGCTACTTTTGCATAGTGAAAACATCAGGATTCAACAAGAAAAACAAACATAAAATTGAGTACCTTAGTTTACCGTCAGCTATACGCCCTGTGCCTCATTCAGCTGAAATTCCAGTGCCAGTTTTTCAAGAATTACCTTCTTTAGAAATACAAGAATGTGAATCAAGTGAAAATCGAAGTGACTCCACCGACGAAGAATTCAAAGTTTCCAATGATTCTGTTCGTAAAGGATTCAATAAACATGAATTAAACGATTTAGCACGAGATGCACAAAAAAACATCGAAATTATTAGCATCAAGACTGCACGAAAAAAATTTGCTTCACAAAGGAGCTAAAGTCACTTACTATCGATCCAGAGAACGTGAATTTAGGCAGTACTTCAGAAATAATGACGGATTTGTATATTGCCAGAACGCAGAAGGTTTAATGAAAGAATTGGCCATTTCTAACTATAACGCAACTGAATGGCGATTGTTTATAGATAGCTCCAAGCGTAGCTTGAAGTGTGTTCTCCTACATAATGGACATTTTTACGGTTCAGTCCCAATAGGTCATTCAGTTTCTTTGCGTGAAGAATATGGCGACATAAAGAAAGTCATTGACTTGTTGCAATATAACATGCACCAATGGATCATCTGTGTTGACCTTAAAATGGTATGTTTCCTTTTTGGCCAGCAACACGGGTATACCAAGTATCCCGGTTTTTTTGTGCATGTGGGATAGCAGAGCTCGTGAGAAGCATTGGGTGCAATCGAACTGGCCGCCAAGATCTGACCTAAGACCTGGTGATCCAAACATTTTAAATCAGCCACTTGTCGACAGAAAAAACATTGTATTTCCGCCTTCGCATATAAAACTAGGTCTCATGAAGCAATTTGTTAAGGCTTTGCCAATTGAAGGAGACTGCTTTAAGTATCATATCTTTCAGCATTCCCTAGCCTGTCATATGAAAAAATAAAGGCTGGTGTGTTTGATGGTCCACACATTCGGCTACACGTTAAAGATGAAAATTTCACTGAAACAATGACCGAACTTGAAAGGAATGCTTGGTTGGCTTTTTAAAATATTGTTAAAGACTTTCTTGGAAATACACGAGCCTCGAATTATATCGAAATTGTTCAACAACTCTTGGAGAGCTTTAAAAGGCTTGATTGTAACATGAGCATCAAACTGCATTTCTTACAGTCATCTTGCTAACTTCCCAGAAAATCTTGGTGCTGTTAGTGATGAACAGGGCGAGCTATTCCACCAAGATCTAAGGGTTATGGAAGCGCGGTATCAAGGTAGATGGGATGTCAGTATGATGGCTGACTACTGTTGGAGAATCAAGCGAGAATGTCCACAAACTGAACACTCCAGGAAAAGCTATAAGAAGAAATTTTTACCATGGTATATTTTTTTTATATTTTGTATAAATATAATTTAACTTTTAATAATATGTTCACCTCTGTATGAATAAAATATTCTAATCTATTTAGTCAGATCTCACCTTATTTCCTTTCGTATGTACACTTTTAAGGTAAAATGAGGGGTATGCTGTAGCTTAAGAACTTGACGTGATAGAGAAAAACTGTGAATATTTTTGAATTCAGAGATGAAAAATTAGTTAAAAACAAGTCACAGATCCAAGTCAACAAAATTGCTGCTCCCCAGTGTTAACAAATTAAAAAACAAACAAGGCAATCCTGGATTGGATACCGCCTGATCGCAAACGTCCGCGTTGAGTATATTGGATCCGAGTGGCAGAGGAAAGCACAGGATCGTGAAAGTTGGAAGCATACTGAAAAGGCCTTCATCCTGCAGTGGATCGACTAGGGCAGATGAAGATGATGATTAGTGAATGTGCTTCTTTCCATAGAGCTGATACAATGTACTGAACACAGAACTCAGTAGTCTTAAGTGATCTACATTTTAAACAATGTCGCCGCCATTGCGTTTCAAATTCCTGACAAACTTATTGGAAAACTCGTTATATACATAAAATTATTTTCTAAATCTCCCACTGGACCAGAAAGAAATGTTACACACGAAAATATACATACCTTGGTTTTATTTATTCTTTTTCCTGTAATTTCTATAAAAGGTTGTCGGTAAAATGTTCTCATCTTCATACCATAACATTTATGTTTACGGTTCAGTTCACAAAACAACTAGCAAAGAATTTAAAAATATTTTACGTTGATAAAATATTGCAAATATATGTATGTTTTATAACCAGCGACGTTACGTATACACCGGGGATATGAAGCTTCTTGTTCTTTTTGGTTGAAAATTGGATGTAGTAGCATAACCATAATGTTCGTCTCCCATGCATTTTAATGGCATTTTAAATCATATATTTTTTTATTATGCCTTACTAGTTTACTTTAGCTCGGTTTTTCACGTCGACTCTTTTAAATGACAATATATATTCTTATGGCAATATACAGGCGAACAAAAAAGCGTAACATTCAGTATATATTTCACTCGCAAAGATGTATTATTACATACCAAGTCGATTTATTTTTATTTTTCGACGCACGTTTCGCTAACCGAGTCAGCATCATCAGGAGATGATTCAATCTTCTCTTCAAACTCTGCTGATTGATTTAATCTCCTGATGATGCTAACATATTAGCAGAACGCGCGTCGAGAATCTTAAAGAAAGTGATTTGGAGTTTAGGGGTAAATCTCTTTGAATTTGGTGTTTTACAAACAGTTATGTTTTACAAACCATCACATTAGACTCTTGATTTAATAATATTTGCAAATATAAATAAATCTGGCTGCTAACTAACTCTAATGTAGGATCAGTCAGAGATTTACACACCAAGTCAATTTATTTTTATTCCCGATTCAATATGCAGCTAGTGCAAAAAACCCTGGAAGAAAACAAAGGAATTAACAAAGCTAAACAGAAGCTGAGAAACAAAAGAACGCAAATATATGCTTTAAAGCGTGAGGATGGCACAGTGTGCAGGACGCGTACCCAAATGTTAGAGATTGTCAGAAGGTTTTATTCCCAGTTATATGAAGATCAGAGCCAGTCAGGGACAGCAATACCCACGGAAGAACAATATATAATGCCAGATATCCTAGTGGAGGAAGTAACAAATGCTATAGAATTGATGAAGAACGGCAAGGCTCCAGGAAAGGATAGTGTAACTGTCGAAATGCTAAAAGCTGGTGGTCGGACGTTACATAAAACACTGGCAAAATTATACTCAAAATGCCTCAAAGAACAAAAAGTACCGGACTTATGGAAAAATGCAGAAGTGATCCTTTTACATAAAAAAGGAGCACAGGAAGATTTAAAGAACTACCGTCCAATAAGCCTCCTATCAGTGATGTACAAAGTTTTCACTGAGATAATTTCTAAAAGAATATCAAAAAAAACTGAATGACGCACAACCAAGAGAACAAGCAGGATTCAGAAGTGGATTCAGTACAATGGATCACATGCAGGTTGTACCGCAGGTCATAGAAAGGCACAACGAATACACCATGCTACTGTGCTTGGCTTTTATCGACTACGAAAAAGCATTTGATTCCATCTCAAAGCATGCGATAATGGATGCACTGCTTAGTCAAGGTATATAGAGAGCCTATGTAAACCTATTAGAATCGATATATGATGGAGCTACAGCCACAATTCACCTTGATGATCTTGAAGTGGGAATTAATATAGAACGAGGTGTACGGCAGGGTGACGCAATATCGCCTATTCTTTTCTCGGCTGGCCTTGAAGAAGTATTCCGTAAACTGGATTGGGAACAGGATGGTATAAAGATCAATGGTGCAAACTTAGATTTGCAGATGATATTATTCTCATTTCACAAGACCCAGAGGAGCTGCAAAGACGCATACAAGAACTGCAAAGGGCTGGCGAACCATTTGGCTTGAAAATAAACCTGAAAAAGGGTCAGGTTATGTTCAATAACTTCGCTCAGGACAGAAGAATTTCAGTTCTAGGAAGGGATTTAGAGATTGTGGACAGCTTTATATATCTTGGGCAGAGGATTTCCATGGAGGAGAATACCGCCCGGGAGGTAGAACGGCGTGTTAAGTGTGGCTGGCAGGCGTTTGGTAGGCTCAACATAGTGTTTAAGAGCAGACTCCCACTTTGCCTGAAAAGAAAAGTATTCGATCAGTGCGTTCTACCCGTTATGACATACGGAAGTGAAACCTGGACACTCACATCGCAATCAATTCAAAAACTTCGGGTGGCACAGAGGGGAATGGAAAGATGTATGCTTGGCATTACAAGACGAGACAGAAAGTCCTGCGCATGGATCAGGGAACAAACAAGAGTCTGTGACATCATTGGAAGAGTAAAACAGTTGAAATGGAGATGGGCAGGCCATATAGCGAGGCGATGGGACGACAGATGGATCAAGGCAGTCCTGGAGTGGATACCGCTTGATCGCAAACGTCCGCGAAGAAGACCGAAAGTACGATGGATTGATGACATCGTTAAGTGTATTGGACCCGAGTGGCAGAGGAAAGCCCAGGACCGTGAAGGTTGGAAGCATGCTGAAGAGGCCTTCATCCTGCAGTGGATCGGTGCGGGCTGATGATGATGATGATGATGATGATGATGATATGATATGTGTTTCAACAATCAGATTTAGATATAATTTATCTCCTGTTTCGTATATATATATATATATATATATATATATATATATATATATATATATATATATATATATATATATATATATATATATATATATATATATATATATATATATATATATATATATATATATATATATATATATATATATATATATATATATATATATATATATATATATATATACGAAACAGGAGATAAATTATATCTAAATCTGATTGTTGAAACAATGTGTCAAAATATTTTGAGTAATCCCGGTACGAAAATAAACGAGAGCAAGACTCTGTTTCTGATCGGCGGATATTTTCCTTTGCCGAAAAAATTTTAGGTGGCAATTTTTCTTTAAGCGTCGCTTAAGCTTTCCCATTTTATACCCGGTTATTTATGTTTTGAATTTTTTTCTTACATGGGAAGCATGTGTTTGGATACAGATAAGGGTCGGGGTTGGTTATGCCAATGAGATAAAAGCGTGAAAGGAGGGTGATGTTTTTGTTTTTCTCGGTTAAATTTCTAGATATATACGTCATTTTTCTGCTGTTATTTCAGAAAGATTTGAACATTATGAATAAAATAGATCTAGTACAAAATGTTTTAATGTTAACGAAATTTACGAAAATGTTTGAAAACTACAAGTAAAGTCATTTGGAAATTCTAGATTTTGACATTATTGAATTTTAGGGCAAGTTATGTAGTGCAGGGGAAAAAACATTTGAAGAAACTGATTTTTCCCAATTGTCTTTATTTTCTTTATAGACGTTATCGATATTTTTTCCTCCTGCTGTACTTCTGATTATTTTACGTCCCCACCTTAACAGTTTTTCTTCTTCTTTCATCCTTACAAGTCAGTTGGTTTCAATATTGCCTTATGCAATCTGAATTTGGTATTTCTGGACATGGGTTTTGATCTTATTTAAATGGTTCAAGGCGCCTGCTCATTTGTTAGCTTTCATCAATCTCCTTCTCTTTTTGGTCATTCAATAAATCCTTAGAAAAAGATAGAAAAACATATTATTTTAAGTAGATTTCACTTTATTTTTCAACATAACTCCTTTTAATGATAATAATTAAAACACTTGGTATTTGTTTCACAATATATTCAAGATATTCTCTAACATGTTTCGGCCTCGCGACCATTCTCAAAGAGAGTTATGTATAAACTAAACTAAAGTTTCAAAGTGCTGTCTAATGGAAGTCGGTTTTTTCTCGTTAAATTTATTACACTATCAATAATTGGAGTATTTCCGAAGTCTAGCTGGGTGTTTGTTAGGTTTTTGCCGTCGTATATGGCTTTTTTAATTTCGAAAATTTCCAGGTAATTTAACAGCCTGCTTTTATTGCAGCTATGTATTAATTTGGTATTATTAATGTTAAAAAAATGGTTCTGGTGTATACAATGTTCGGCAAAGCCCGTCTTTCTCTGATTGTGTAAAATTGAATATTCATGTTCTTTTAGCCTATCATTGAGCGATCGGCCCGTTTGGCCTATATAAATAGCGTCACACATATTACATTTAATTTCGTATACTCCAGATTTGTCACAAAATTTTGCTCTTTCTTTGTTATTGTTTAACATTGATGCAAGATTATTCTTATTAACAGAGATAATATTAATATTTTCGTTCTTTAACTGATTTGTGATTCTTGAACTTAATTTCCAATGAGACCAGTCGTTTCTTATGTAAATGCTCCTGCATATAAACTTTGCAAACAACTCAACAGTGATCTACCATTATTTATCGATTTCAACTCGCCCAAAGCAATCAAAAATACAATAGAACTAACAACAAAATTAAAAAACATACAGATACCTCCCAATGCAAAGTTAGTTTCGTTCGATATAAAAAGCCTTTTTTCCTCCATTCCTGTATAAGATCTTAAAAATATCCTCACTGAAAGAATTCATGAATGCAATCTTGAAATCGTACATAAAAATGCTCTCATAGAAGCTATCAATGTATGTACCGAACAAAATTATTTTCTGTTCAATTCAAAATTTTACCAACAAACGAATGGATTACCAATGGGAAGCCCCCTGAGCCCCCTCCTGGCAGAAATTTATATGGCTAATTTTGAAAACAATTTATTTAGCGACACTAATTATACAAGACACATACATTTTTGGGCCAGGTATGTCGATGATATTATTTGCATATGGACCGGTACAGAAAGACTATTGGGTCAATTTCTTGAATATTTAAACAGTGTAAACTCAAAAATCCAGTTCACAATAGAAACAGAGACGGATAATTCATTAAATTTCTTAGATTTAAAAATAATAAGAACACCGAATAAATTAGAATTCGAAATATTTAGAAAAAAACCCACGTATTAACCACAATTATTCACGCAAGTTCAAATCAGTCATGGAATGTAAAAATGTCCACTTTTCATAGTATGACCCACAGACTTCTAACGATTCCACTTAAAAAAGACAGCTATGAAAAAGAACTTAATATTATCAAAAATATCGCAAGGAATAATGGATATCAGCCAAGCATCATAGATAAAATGATAAAAAACAAGATTAAGAAAAACAACACCAAACATTTTTATGCCGCAACACCCGAAAAAGATTTTAAAAATTGGCATGCTATAAACTATATTCACAAATTAAGTTCAAGAATCACAAATCAGTTAAAGAACGAAAATATTAATATTATCTCTGTTAATAAGAATAATCTTGCATCGATGTTAAACAATAACAAAGAAAGAGCAAAATCTTGTGACAAATCTGGAGTATACGAAATTAAATGTAATATGTGTGACGCTATTTATATAGGCCAAACGGGCCGATCGCTCAATGATAGGCTAAAAGAACATAAATATTCAATTTTACACAATCAGAGAAAGACGGGCTTTGCCGAACATTGTATAGACCAGAACCATTTTTTTAACATTAATAATACCAAATTAATATATAGCTGCAGTAAAAGCAGGCTGTTAAATTACCTGGAAATTTTCGAAATTAAAAAAGCCATATACGACGGCAAAAACCTAACAAACACCCAGCTAGACTTCGGAAATACTCCAATTATTGATAGTGTAATAAATTTATCGAGATGAAAAAACCGACTTCCATTAGACAGCACTTTGAAACTTTAGTTTAGTTTATACATAACTCTCTTTGAGAATGATCGCGAGGCCGAAACATGTTAGAGAATATCTTGAATATATTGTGAAACAAATACCAAGTGTTTTAATTATTATCATTGTTACTATGTTTCACCAAGAGCCAACCGCGCAATCAATCAAAACTAACTCCCTTTAGCTCTATACACTCTCCCAAGTGTTTCTGCAACTTTTTTAAGTCGTCAAAAAAGTAAGATATTGAAAGGTCCCGTTCCGGAACCGCCTTTAAAAACCTATTGTTTTGATTGTTCCTCTGTCTCTGGAGTATAGTATGGAGTATATATGGAGTATATCCATATCGTTCACAGTTATGTACACAGTATAATAATGATGTTTACTAAAAATAAACCATTTTCGATGTTACAAGCACCATCTCTTGGATTTTCTAAGGAGTTTTTGAACGACCCTCGCAGACAAATTCCTCCACGCTTGGAAAAGCCCTTCTTCTTAGTTCTGTATTCACTTCATGTACCTTCTGCTATCAATAATTTGGTTTTTTTTAAACCTCTACTACCTTTCTCGTTACATTTTGCAATTCTTTCTCAATTTCCGCAATTATTACCATTACCATATCGTTCTCTACTTTATTGTAGTCAATCTTATCAATGTCCAGCACTCAGATATAATACATTATGAGGTCATGTACTATAATTATATACTTGACATTTACAAATGTGCTTTCATTGACTAATTAGTTAGATCGGAAAAATAGTTCTTGTGTATCTTTGACAATATCTTATTACAACAATAAAAAATATTCATACCTTTTTACCTCAATTTTTACGTAAGTCAATTCTAATAATTACAAATTTAATCACCTATTAACTTGCAAGTTAATTAATCAACTTTTCTCGGTCCTTCTCGCAACAATTCCCGACCAAATCTCATTCTGTTTAACTAAGCAATAGTTGTTTAAGTTTATCAATAACATCATAATTATTCACTGGCATATTAAGCTTTCGGAGAGCTTTGGAAACTTATTATAATACACGGATAGTTAGAAACTTCGTCGAAAGGCAGTTAAATAACTTTGCGTATATAGTCTCTAAAATCCTTAGTTATTTCTGAAACTTTTAATGGTGATGTGCATTTGTTCGATCCTTCTCAGTACTTGTTTTGGGAGGCAAGAAACTCATTGGGATTCATTTCGGTACGGTTGTTGTTGAAGTTTAATTGCGTTGGAATATTTTAACTTTTTCTTTGTCTGCTTGTACACGTGTTTTTGATCATCCGACACAAACTGATGATGTGGGAGGGCACATGTTTCGCCTCTGGATATTTAGACTCGTCAAGGTCATATGCTCTTCCGTCAAGAATAGGGGGACCCTATCCACAGTCAACAACCTATATTCTCGCCCGACTTCTATATATATATATATATATATATATATATATATATATATATATATATATATATATATATATATATATATATATAGCTTCCTAAAGCTCCAACCTTTCGTCCACGTCGCAGGAAGCGGACAACGGCTGAACCCGAACGTTTATTTCAGGAACAGACGGCTAACGGGGCTCTGACAGAAAAAAAACGCAGGTCGCGTCTACATTGACAACTACCGGCAACCTGGTCGGCGTCTATTCACCCAGAGGGTGCGGTCGTACACCACGCTCCAGGAACCAACAATCCCTGGTTCTAAATTCCCAGTGGAAACATTGGACCCATAAGCTTATAAGCAACCATGACTGGTGCAAGTAATAACAATGATACCCCAGGTGGTAACCAATCCACTCGTGAAAACAGACGGCAACCGTCTTTTCGGATTCTGGCGAACCTGGACTTTCACGATTTCAAAATAAGTCGGAGCTTTCCGGCAAATTTCTACATAAAACACCTACATATATTGGCACCTTCAACATCAACAAGGTGATCCAACTAGGAAAACTTCACAACCTAACTTCAGAACTTGACAGGTAAAAGATACTTGTGCTTGCCCTACAAGAAACATGGAAACATGAAAACACAATAGACTAATGACAATGCGCATACAGTGCGCCAATAAAAAATACACTATGATCAATGTACATGCCCCCACAAATGCAGACAACAAGAAAAACCCCAAGCCTACAGAGAAATTCTGGGCAACACTAGAGAAGGTAATGGCAAAGACCCCAAAGGATGCCGTCAAAATTTTATTGGGCGACTTTAACGGACAAATCGGTAGAGAAAAAATCCATCAGGAAACAGTAGGCAAATTCCCCAGTCACAAATTTATCAATAAGAACGACACAAGACTCATCGCGAATATCGGCAACTATGCCAACAGAATAACCTTAAGATCATGTCAACATCCCTAAGAAAATCTTCACGAAAACAGAAGACATGGAGATAACCTATACGACAGATTGGAGAATTCCAGATAGACCACGTTGAGGGATGATAGACCAAGATGTCCAAGTCCGCAGGGGCGCGAACATTGACTCAGACCACTACCTAACACGAATCAAAGTCAAGTTCACCTCAAGGAGAATTCATCACAAGAAAGCATATCCATCACAAGAAAGCATATATACAGAAATTCGACACAAAAAAGATTAAGGAATCCAATATAACAGAGGAATGGGAAAAGGAACAGGCAGATACATGGAAAAAATTACACAAAAAGCACAGGAACTGATCCCATTGAAAAAGAATACAAAACACCCTTGGTGGGACTCGGAATGCGAAAGTGCATTGCAGCGACGCAAACGAACATTTCAGAAGTAAAGAAAAACACTAAAACAGAAAGAACACTAAAAAATCTCCATAAAATCAACAGCTTTTTGATGTGACTAGAAGACAGACCGCAAATGTTGTCAGGGAAACTGAGAGGAAGTACATGAAATAACAACTAGACTCTATAGAGGAGAATTTCCGCAATTATAACATGAGAGACTTTTATTGGACTTTTGCAAGAGAAATCCGTGGATACACACCACAAAATCTTTGCTTCAGAAAGCGGAATAGGAGATTAGCACTGACCAATCAGGAGAACTGTCAGGAGCTGGCACACTATTTCTCTGATCTCCTCAATTGCCCTGAACGCGACACAGGATTCCCCAAGGAAAATTACATCCATACCCACTCAGAATCACCACCACCAACCCAGAAAGAAATCCACAGGCACATACGCAAACTAAAGAATAACAGGCCATGCAGTGAAGATGGTATCACGGCGGAACTATTAAAAAACCTCGGACCAAATTTACTGCAGGAGCTTACGCAAATTATCACGAATATTGGGCAAACAGAAAAATTATCAGATGAATGGAAATGTGCTCTTATCCACCCGTTGCACAAGAAGGAAGACAGAACAGATGTGAACAACTACAGAGGAATCTCCTTACTACAAGTCACTTACAGAATCTTCTCAGCATGCCTTCTCCAGAGAACACAGGAACAACTAGAACATAAAATTGGCGAGTACAAGGCAGGCTTTCGCCTTGGTCGCTCATGCACTGAACAAATCTTTAACTTAAAAACAATACTGAAATACAAAGCTATCAGAAACATCCCTATCATCTGCACGTTCGTTGACTTCAAGAAAGCATACGACTGCATTGGCCGAAAATCTCTGTTCAACATCCTAGAAGAACAAGGACTCGACCACAAAACACTACGATTGATCAAGCAGACACTGATCGATACAATCTCTAAAGTGAAATTTATGGGAGAAATTTCCGAACCCTTCCTAATTAAAACCGGAGTATGCTCCTCTTCAACCTGGTCCAGGACAAAGTCATAAGGGAATGGGAAAAGGAACTAAAAAATCAAAGACAATGGAAACCAATACGACTCGGACGAACCAGAAACAACTTAGAAATATCATGCCTAGCCTTCGCAGACGACCTAGCCATACTCGCAGACAATGAAAAAAGGGCAACCAAGCAGATCGAAGTCCTCAAGGAATGTGCAGAGAAAGTTGGACTACAAATATCCTTTCAAAAAACCGAATTCTTCTGCTCAAAATTAAATGTTCAAAATTTGAACACCAAATACGGCAAAATAAATAGGGTCACTCACTTCAAATACCTGGGCGAGATCCTCGAACCCACAGGAGGAGAGAAGATAGCACAGAATACTCGATTGCAGAAGATGAAGAGGGCAGACGGCAAGACTCACAATATCTACAATAAGAAATGCCTATCCACACACGCAAAAATAAGACACTACAACACAGTAATCAAACCAGAGGTACTATACTCAAGCGAGACACTTACAAAAAGCGGCATAGAAAACATACTAAAAGAAGAACGCAAAATTATCAGGAAAATCCTCGGCTCAAAACTGACAGAGGAAGGATACAGACTACATTCTAGAAAGACCATAGAGAGAATGTCCAACGAAGCGTCGGACATAAGAAAGAGAATGTTGAAATTCTATGGACATATCAGTAGACTCCCACCGACAAGAATCTCCAATAGAATTCTTACGTACATACAAGGAGTCAAGTCAACAGTACCATGGATCGCACAAGTCAGAGCTGATCTGGGAAAGGCACAGATGGGTCCGACGGAGTTTGAGGATAGAGGAACGTACAGACACAAAATACATATGTGGAACGTTGTATCAGAGAGTGAAGTTTTGAGGAGATCAGGAACAAGGTGGACGGAGGAGAGAAAGAGAATCCACGGAGAAAGTATGAGAGAGGTGTGGAGGATCAGAAAGAACACTCGAATATGAGTCAGGACGCTTTGCGTGATCCAACCGGGTCTGTACGCACCTAATAATAATAATTATATATATATATATATATATATATATATATATATATATATATATATATATATATATATATATATATATATATATATATATATATATATATATGAGGATTCTGTAAATTGCTTGACCGAGTGCGAGCCCCAGACATCCATTTATTGGAGGGTACATGTTTCGGCTGTAGGTGGTTAGACACATCATCACCCTCTCCACATGTCTGGTCTATGTATGCAGTTTTTTGATTAACACTCAAAAATCCTTTGACTGTGGGATTATGCAGCTATATTGATTAAATGTAATTTTTATTAAATAATATTTGACATCAATCGAATTCTTCCATCAAGTCAATATATAAAGTGTATGTTATTTGTTGCAAAAATATCTGTTATTATGTAAATAAAGAATCAGTTGATAAAAACAAAAAACCAAACGGAAACAAATTTCTCAGCGATTCTTTCTGTAATAAATTTGCCTAACGAACAAAATTTTTAAAATTTTAAAAATGTTCTAAAATAAATACAAACTTTACCGTTTCGGAGGGTTTTCTCTCCATTTTCGAAACGAATCTAAAAAATACATTATATTAGTTTCTATATATAAAGTAAAGATAGGAGGTAAATATATTTTTTGGGTATGTCAATAATAGTTGTCATATAATTTATTTCTTAGATTGGTTTTGAAAACGGGGGGACAGACAATCCGAAATGTTAACGTTAAAAGTTTGTATTTATTTTAGAAAATTTTTATATTTTTAAAATTTTGTTCGTTAGACAAATTTATGAGAGAAGATTCATTGAGAAATTAGTCTCCGTTTGGTTTTTTATTTTCACGCAGTGATTTTTTATTTACATAAGAACATATATTTTTAATATTTTTTGAGTTTTAGATCGTGGTGAAAAACCTAAAAAAAATATATATGAACACGCCACGATTATTCAGACACTACTTAGTCAATTAACCTTGTCAACAATAGGAAGATATTCTAGTTTCTTTCCCATCATACCTTTTATGTTGTACCTGCTTGCTTCTTTATTTATTTTTCACTGTTACTTTCAGTAATAATACGCATTTTTTGAGAGAAATAATTTATTTGTTTTTGATCCAGTAACACGACGGTTTGGATGATCCAGTGGCTTTAGTTCCTGAGTTATTTGAAGCTGGTATACCTTCGAAGCTAAATCCTTTCGTAAAATAAGCCATGTTGCAGATTCACTGAGTCCAAAATGTGGTGAACGTCGATTAATGGAAGTTTCTGTATCTTCAGTACGCTTTTGTGAACTACCACGACTATATATTGCTCTTTTTTCTTCCACCGAACCAGTTTCTACGAATGTTTGAATAATTCAAATGATAGTGCTTTCAGATGGATGATTGTGCAAGCCGTAAATATCACGTAATTTTCTAAAAACATTTTCCACTGAACGGCCATTTTCATAAAATAATTCAACAATTTTAATGTTTTACAGTTTCGTTAACCACGTTTGCATCACCAGGAGGTGATTTAATCTAATTTAATTCCAAGACTGCTATTTTCATATTCAATGATAATTTATAATTATTTTTTTTAATTTTATATATCATGAATAATATAGCGAAAATAAAATATTATATTTTGTTTTTGATTAAAATTGTGTTTGTCGAAAAATTTTAATTTCGCATATATGATATACTGATTTTGAGGAGTCACCACTCTGGAATGAAAATATATTTCCTTTTGTTATTTATATATTTATATCCTAATTCCGATTGGGATAATATAAGCAATATTCCAATAAAATATTTGCAATGTTTTAGTATTATTGCGTTCCACCAATCAAATTCAGACTGATTATTAACACGAAACTAATAAAACAAATATATAATGTTATTTTTGCCAGTTTTGATAATATTATCTCATGGATAAAATATATTTTGTCCAGAGATTTGTTCATTTTAATTAAGACTTTTGTACTTTTTTTTAAGACTTTTGTTTTTTACATTTACAGTTCCTCAAAAATGATTTTGTATCTGTGCTCTTCGTCTACTGGCTATTCATCATCATCACCATCATCAGCTCCCTCTTGTCCACTGCTGGACGTAAGCTTCTCTTAAGTTTCTCCAGAAATCTCTATAGTTAACTGCCTGCTTCCAGTTAATAGGGAGTTAAGTCATAAGACTACCTGGTCAGGGGACGTCCTCTATTCATGCCCAAATCACATGGCCTGGCTTTGACCATTTTGTTTAAATGCTCTTCCTTGCCTTTAGCTTCAACCTGGGTGATGATGGATATCGAGGGAAAAGTTCAAAACCCATGTCCGTTTATTTTTTTGTTTCACCTTCATTCCACCTCAATTCAATTCTATTGGAACCTTTGGTGTGATGCACTAAACTTGAAGAGATTTACCACTAAACACCAAAACACTTTTTTGAACTGCTCGACGCACGTTTCGAGTTCGTTCGAGCGAAACGTGCGTCGAGCAGTTCAAAAAAGTCTTTTGGTGTTTAGCGGTAAATCTCTTCAAGTTTAGTTCATTCCTCTTGTTACCTCTACCTAAAAATTTTAAATGACAACCCCTATCTTGTAACATGTCATTTCAAAGGTCTTAGAAATTCTGATTAACTTATTTATTAACTTATTTAATCTGATTAACTTATTTAGTTTTTAAAACTTTCTTTGGTTCGCGTCTTAAACAATGCAATCTTTTAGCAATTTTTTAGTGCTGAATAAAATTTTAGTGAAAATGAAGAATGAAATCGATGCATTATATCGAATTAGTCTAAGAACAGTATTATTACTATACCTTTTAGACTAAATTAAATAAAACAGAGTATGAGGTTTGGAAATCAGTGGTGCAGGTTTTTACACTAGTAAAATATATGATTCAAGTCTTGAGCGTTATTTATTATAAAATGTCCCTAAAAATACACATTTTGAACTCACATTTAGATTTTTTACTTCAAAATATCAGAGACGTTAGTGCACGGGCGTAGCCAAGGGGGGGTTATTGGGGGTTCAACCCCCCCCCGAAATAAGCCAAATATTACCTAATATTATACCGAAAAAATACGATGACTGAAGAGAGTTAAATTATTACTCTCGAATTATTACGAATTATTACTCTCTTGAATTAAATATATATCCGAACTAGGGGACGTTGCGCACAGTAACGCCATTTCTTGTCGAGTAGTATATTTTTGTTGTTTTATTTACTTCAAACTAAACCCCCCTCAAAACTAAATTCTGGCTACGCCCGTGCGTTAGTGATGAGCAGGACCTCCGTCTCCATCGGGATATATTGGGTATGGAACGACGCTATCAATGAAGGTGGAGTTCTGCTATCCTGAGCAAATTATTATTGTACTTCTTTGATCTAAATAAATCATTAACTGGGTTATAAATCTTGTTGTTGATATCAAAAAAAAACTGAGCTAATCAGAGCGTGAAATTAGCACTAGTGTAAACGTTTTTAATGTTATCTCAAACTTAGTTTAAGTTATTGCAAACTTACAAAAGTTAGCAAGTTGTCGACCAGTGTAATTTAAATAATTAAAAATATTCATTTTGTGGAAAATTAAAAATAAACGGACAATAACACTGAAGATTTTTTAACAACAAACATTTCGAACTGTAAAATTATATTTACGAAATTTATGGGATATGTCCCATTTAAATTTGATAGGCTGATGTATTTTTAAAATATCGGTTTCGTTCCTCATACGTAATTATTCGAATTAAAAATAATTATCTACACATGTATCGTTTTATGTCGGATAAATAATGGAAAGCCCGAATAGCAGATGAGTTTAATATAGTTATAATGTTTTAATGTCAGTATTAATGATACATAGGTACAATTTCGATTTTATTATTTTTGGTAAAAGGCCATTGGAGATCTTCAAAAACTTTTTATAGAAATGATATTCTATATATTATGAAAATGGGTTTTTCCTCTTAGGTCAAATATCTGGTCTGAAAGTGTTTTCAGGTCTTCGTCACTAGATATAAGATTCTTAGTTATTAAAAAGCTTTCTGAAACAGAGCATTTTTCATTCATATTTCACGTGGGTGTGTCAATAAGTGCCCACTTCTCTTTGCAGATTCTGACTTTTCTTTTTACACCTTTCTATAGAACGACTTTCCAGCTCCTGGTTCTGTGAATCTGGCAGTTCTTGTACGTCCTCGCCAACCACTTCTAAATTTAATTATCTAGCAAGATTGACAACTGATCAGATTCTGGCACTGATTCCGCCGAGTCACTCGCAAAAAAAATGGACACAGTTTTTTTCCAGAGGTCATTTTAAAGGTTTTGAATGATGATACACATAAGAGTAGAAGGAGCTCATGTTGAACCAACATAATAATTATTCAAAACCATATTGAACAAACCTTTTTTTTCGTAAACAGTTTATTTTATCGACGTCTATCAAGAGAACTTTTTAGTTTCAGGTTTAAGCTGTCCGAAAATATTATTGTTGTACCTCTATCGTACAGGGTTTAAAAAAATTGCATAATTGTGTTAGGGCTAGGACGTCCCTGACAAACTAAGTAACCCTAATATGATTAAAAGGGTTAATTTTAAGGAGACTTACCTAGTAACCACCATATTAAAAAAATATTAAATTACACCTAGTACTTTATAAGTTATTTAAAAACAAACGATTTCCAGGGGCGTCCGTTAGCCCCGTTGTATCACGCGGGTTGGTGACTCGGTTGGATCACGCAAAGCTTTCTGACTCATTTTCTAGTGTTCTTTCTGATCCTCCACACCTCTCTCGTCCTTTCTCCGTGGATTCTCTTTCTCTCCTCGGTCCACTTTCCAGTCATTTCCATAGTTCCACATATGTATTTTGTTTCTGTACGTTCTTCGATCCTCAATCTCTGTCGGACCCATTTGTGCCTTTTCCAGCTCAGCTCCGACTTGTGTGATCCATGGTACTGTTGACTTGACTCCTTGTATATATATAAGAATTCTGTTGGTGAGTCTTGTCGGTGGGAGTCTGGAGTCGGTGGGAGTTCTCTCTGTGGTCTTTCGAGAATCTAGTCTGTATCCTTTCTCTGTCAGTTTTGGGCGAGAATTTATTTTCCTCAGAATTTTGCGTTCTTCTTTTAGTATGTTTTCTATGCCGCTTTTTGTATGAAGTGTAAGGGTCCCACTTGCGTATAGTACCTCTGGTTTGATTACTGTGTTGTAGTGTTTTATTTTTGTGTGTGTAGATAGGCATTTCTTATTGTAGATATTGTGTCTTGCCGTATGCCCTCTTCATCTTCTGTAATCGAGTCTTCTGTGCTATGTTGTCTCCTCCTGTGGATTCAAGGATCTCGCCCAGGTATTTGAAGTCAGTGACCCCATTTATTCGGTCGATGCAGTCGTATGATTTCTTGAAGTCCACGGAAGTGCAGATGATTGGGACGTTCCTGATAGCGTTGTATGTCAGTATTAAGTTAAATATTTGTTCAGTGCATGAGCGACCAGGGTGAAAGCAAATAAAGTAAAGTGTTTGGGTTAGAGGCGCATCAGCAACTAGGCTATTTAGCGACTGGACCTACAGCTTAACGTGGGTTCCGAACCACGGTCATCAGCTTCCGACAAACCCAGGCCAGCACCCCCCTCGGACTATAATCCCTTGGTTATGTGCCTACCCATAAGTCTATCAGGAAACCTACCGACTGGCGAGTGACCAACGTAGAACACTTCTCAGAAGGCATCCGGCCTTACCCAGCCTTTAACTGGCGTGACTGAGGGGTAATTCATAGTCGGATTTTACACTCTTGCCTAGAAACAATCACAAACATTTAGGAAAGATAAACGGACAGAAGAAAGAAAAATAACCATCCGAGCGCTGGAATCGAACCAGCTATCGCTCCATCACGGATTCGGCAAAGCAGGCGCTCTTACCGCCGCACCAACGCGACCGGCTATGGGTGAAAGCCTGCCTGGTATTTTGTGTTCTAATTGTTCTTGTGTTCTCTGGAGAAGGCATGCTGAAAGGATTTTGTAAGTGACTTGTAGGAAGGAGATTTCTCCTCTGTAGTTGTTCACATCTGTTCTGTCTCCCTTCTTGTGCAGCGGGTGGATAAGAGCACATTTCCATTCATCTGGTAATCTTTCTGTTTGTCAAATGTTCGTGATAATTTGCGTAAGTTCCTGCAGTGACTTTGGTCCGAGGTTTTTCAATAGTTCCGCAGTGATACCATCTTCACCGGATGACCTGTTATTCTTTAGTTTGTTTCTGTGTTGGTGGTGGTATATATATATATATATATATATATATATATATATATATATATATATATATATATATATATATATATATATATATTCTCTGAAATTTTTACGAACTAAAATGAAGTTAAAATACAAATTAATCTTAATTATTTTTGATATTAAAATTGATAGAATTCTTCGGCTTTTAGTTTTCTGCCTGAGTTCTGAATGAAAAGATGCTGTAAAAATTGCCTCTCTTAGAGTTTTAATATATCTCATATCTTTATATCTAGAACAAATAACATGTTTTCGGAGCAATAATCAATTAAATTATATGCGATGGCAAACTATCATGGCAGCAACTGTTCCAATAAAAACATCTCTCTGCAAACCTGGCTGTAAGCTCTCCCACTTTGCCCGTGTGACACTACTTGTTTTCCTTTATTTTTAGCCATTTTTATGCTTAAAACACAATATGTCAGGACAGCCGTGGCAAACGTATAAATTGAGAATGAATGCTAGTCGTGCCTTGTCTGTCTTTCAGACGGTTTAAGAAAACATTTAGTTGTACGAATGTATTTCTATCGTCCTAAATTCTCCAGTTGCTGTAAATTGAATTCCAGACGACTCCTTAAAAAAGATGTTGTCTAAACATGACATTTTCGTAAAGCTCTTCCTCAAATATAGGTTGAATCTTTCATTGTGTCAATGGTTTAATTGATTATTATCTTCAGTTTTCGAGAATATAATTTGTTAGATTTTATTTTTAAAAAATCGGGACTAAACTACCTAAAATGACAACTAGATGGTGTTGTTACATCATCTGACTGCTAACTGTCAATTTACGCTGACATTCTTTTTGACAGTTATTTCATTAAGAATATGTCAGAATTTTTGATGTTATGTAAAGTAAAGTTTTGTGGTTAGAGGCGCATCAGCAACTGAGAAGGCTATTTAGCGACTGGACCTACATCTTAACGTGGGTTCCAAACCACGGTCATCAGCTACCGAAAACTCCGGTCAGCACCCCCTCGGGCTATCAACCCTTGGTTTTGTTCTTAACCGAAAGTATCTCGAGAAGCCTACCGACTGGCGAGTGACCAACGTAGAAAGCCTCTCAGAAGGCATCCGGCCTTATCCAGCTTGGAACTGGCGTGACTGAGGGGTGATTCCTTGTCAGATTTTACACTCTTATCTAGAAACATTCACAAGAATTTTAGAAAAACTTTTTTGCCTAGTACGGGATTCGAACTCGGTCCACATTAACTGTTAACCACATTAACGTAAGGCTGACGCCTTAGACACCACAGCTAACGTGGCTCCTTGATGTCATGTGTACTGTTAAAGTTCATGATAGAAAATATTAAATTTCCTGTTGTTGCTAAAGGGTTGTGAGCTCAAATTAGGTTGTTCCAAGTGGATACCTATAAACTATAGCAAAGGAGCACCTTACATAAAGCTAAACCGTTATAATGAATACTATATAATGTGCTTTGGTAAATTAGTCTTGATTTAGCTAACAAGCAACTCATTTTCATTAGTACGATGAACTGTTACACATTAGTGTTATTGATATGGCAACATTTTACGAATTATAATTCTTTTTGCTACCATACCTGCATTATTCACCAAACTAGGCACCTCTGAACACCAATTTCCATGTATAAAAAAATAACGGAGTAAAAAAGAAATTTTTAGCTGGGAACGATGTCAAAAATAGTGTTGATGGTTATTTTGTATAACCTGATGTTTATGAATATTGTCAGAGCACAGAAACATCGGATCGTCGCTGAATTAAATGTATCGGGGTAGCGAATAATCATCATCATCATCATCTAGCCACTGTCCATCCGCTGCAGGATGAAAAGCTCCTCAGTATGTTTCCAACGGAGTCCCGACCTTTCCTCTGCCATTCGGGCTCAATATACTGCTATGATGAAAGGAAGGTGGCCTGCCACGCAGGTTGATGCAGTTTTGGATCATGTTAGTTGGGGTTTCTGCTTTGATTTGTCCGCCTTTCCAGCTCTTTCAAGAATATACGTAAAAGCTTTCACAATCGGTCATGTTGACGATCGGTCATTTCAGATTTTTTAAATCTTAACGTTTCGGCTTTCACTTCGGCCCTGAGGTTATTATAATTACGTTTCCCTTTTGTGCGGGTGTATTTCCACTTATTGAAATGTCGAACTTTCCCTTGAAAGGTAGAGTTCAACGATACAGGATTTAAGTATTTTAGAAGTCCAATTTTCTTGAAACTTCGTGAAGGTTAATTAGAAGAAGAAAGATTTTTGTCTTAATCGGAAAATTGACGGGTCCGCGTCCAAATGCCGTGCCGACGGTTCGCCATTTCAAGAAGGGATACAGGGACTTATGATGGCGATCCTTATTAGGCTGGAAAAACCCGGAATTGAGGGACAAACATGGACTTACTTTTTGGGCCTTCCTTTTTGCACTCCCGTGACGGGTGCAGCTCGGAGCACTTCACGCACACCTGGTTCTGGTTGGCATTTTTTGGTTAAATGACCGAATTGTTGGCAGTTAAAGAACTGCACAACTCGGCCGTTCGACCTCTGTCCCTGAATCTTGATTTATTATCCGAACAATGTTTTGATGTTAAATAATTCTCTTTCATCTTTGGAAATGACGACTTGTATTATTGCCATTGGGGCGCCTTTGCTTGCCTGCTACCATTCGACATGGATCGGATGGAAACCCATGTCGATTAGCTCTTGTTTCACCCCCGATGCTGGTATTGACTCTACTTCACCCCTGGTGAGGAGCTGGTGAGAGCCTGGTGAGGGCTCCGTAGTTATCAGCGGTCGGTGGCATCACCATAACCCCGTTGGGTTTTGTTGTTGATGTTCCCAATTGGATTTCTTGTTCTTTGCAAATCCAGAGGATCTTAGACTTCGACTTGGTGTCGTCAGACTTCGTTGTGCAGGCTTTTTAAACACAGGGGTATGACGATGAGGTTTCTGAAGCTGCGTTTTTCAAGGGAGGATAGATATTCCTCTTTTGCCGGCTTCGCCACTCTCTTGCTATGTTTCTTCGTACTTCTTCGTCCGGTACTATGACGCCGAAGTCCACTCAGTTTCTGACAGTCCACCTTGTGGACTGGCCCCCTCCATCAGTTGATTTCTTTTCACCATCGCAGGTTACGATAGAAGCCTCCGATTTTTGTTTTTCTTGAACTGGGTTTTCTCTTAATATCTCAATCTCTTTAAGAAGTTCTTCGTTCTTCTCAACTAGTTCCTGATTTGCATTCCGGAGTTCGGATTTAATCTTCTAGCTCTACTATCCTCTTTTCTTTGTCCGCCAACGACCGCTGGAGCTCATCGAAAACTTCCTTTATGATATTACTCTTTAGCACGAACACAGAGAGGCAATGTGCTCTCTCCGCATTTACTTGGTTCTCGTGTAGTAATTCTAATATACGTAATGTCAATGGCAAAGCGAGGCTAGTCATCTAGCCCAGCGCCATCCAACGACGAAAGTTGGCAATACGATTTACGACGATTCCTTTTAAAGACATGTAATTAGACTAATAGAAGAAAATGTTTGAAGCAGATCTAATAAATATATATATATATATATATATATATATATATATATATATATATATATATATATATATATATATATATATATATATATATATATGTACAAGTAGAAAAAAGTTTTTAGTTGTGAACTCTGGGGAGTAGGCAGATTGAGGCCTCGGAGTAAATCAGCTACATCCTCTTGAAAATGGCTTCAAAGTGGAAGCCGAAACGTCGTTCTTTAAAGTAATCAATACTGCGCGAAATCGTTTCTGACCTGCCAAAGCCCGTGGAGGGTATGACATATACATGAAGTTCCGTATATATGTATGGAAAGAGCTGTGCAAAGAAAATAATTCCAATACCAAATACAAAATGAACAAAGAAGAAAAATCACATAGGTACAAGAACAAAAAAAGAACGACACACTTATAATTCGACAAATAGAAGACGGGCAAGGCTTAATAAGAAATATTCTGATGAATTGAAGGTTAAACAACACGTCGGTTGAATACCAGAAGCCAGAAGAAATGTACCGAACAGTACAAGATAGAGAAGAATGGAGAGTTAAAGAAGTGGCGTGAATCCAGCACGAGACTCTAAGCATTACTTACATTTTCCTTTAAATTCTAGACTAAGTTTCAATATATCAAGATTTGTAAAAGTTACGAATAGACCAGAGCACTGAAAAATATGCAGAACTATTTTCCAACTATTTTTCAAAATATGCAGAAGTTTTTTCCAATCTAAATATATCAAACGGATGTTACATTAAACCCTAATAATTAATATAATTTTTCTAGATGTACCAAGGAAAGATTTTTGGTTATACCCAATATATTTTAAGTGCACCCACATCTGTAAATTAGTTTGTTCAAAAAAGGAAGAGAATCTGTCTTATACAGAATTTCAATAAGTTATTAAATATCCAAAATGTAGAAACGTTACAACATCGAAATTGCATTGAATTGCATTGCATCGAATTGCTGCCTCTTTTATAAATCGCACTTAACAGAATCAATTGATTTAGCCATTGCATTAATTTTCTCGAAAACAGATAGCAATTTTTATAGAAAATCCTCACTGGTAAATCTTAAAATAATTCAAGATTAGCATTTATGAAACATTCGTCGGCTACATCGTTTCGTGTACTCGTGTATTCTTTTTTAAATATTCAAATACATTTTTTTTCAGTGTATTTGGACTGGGCCAAAAAAATCAACTATTTTTTTTGAAAGGGATACCGAAAATTATTTGTGATAACAAAAAAATGTTGTGAAAGTTATAGCCCTTAGCTTATATTATGAAGTGTATCATCGAGACTTTCGGATTTTTAATAGCAATCACACCTTTTGTACAAAACTCCTTTGAGTACAAAACTCCCTTTTAAATATGAAAAATTTGAGCAATATAGATTCTTGAACGGAACTGAATTCTCTACAAAAAACTCTTATTATAAATTTGCGTCAAAAAAGCCTTTTTCCATGTAATCGTTCCTCGAACATTGATCTGTTTTGACTTTTTTTTTTGCATTTCAAATTTAAAATTTTGTAACTAATGAACGAATCAATATTTGAAGAAATACAATATATATTCTTAAAGGAAATTGAATGCGCTATAAAATAAAGTTATCTCAATATTTTTCTTTAAATTCACTCCTCCAAAAGTTATTCAAGATTAAAGTTACTTTATCGAATTAAGATATAGACTTGTATAACTTTGGAAGGAGTAAATTTAACGAAAAATGTTAAGATACCTTTCTTGTAGCGCATTCAATTTCCTTTTAGAATATGTATTGTATTTTTTTCAAATACTAATTCGTTCAGTAATTACAAAATTTTAAATTTGAATAGTAAAATTGTAAAAACAGATCAATGTTCAAGGCACGATTACATGGAAACGGCTTGGTTAACGTAAATTTATTACGAGACCTTTTTTGTAGAGAATTCAATTCACTTCAAAAGTCAATTTTTCAAATTGACAGATGCGATTGCTATTAAAAAACAGAAAGTCGAGATGATACACTTCTTAATATAAGTATTAAGGGCACTAACTTTCACCATAATGATTTTTTGTTAATACAAATAAAATTTTGGGTATCCCTTACAAAAAAATATATAAATTCGATTTTTTTGGTCCACTCTAGTGTATATGTATCATATATTTACAGGGTATATTTAATAATAAAAAAAAAAAGAATACATGTCCTATATTTCATCTGAAATAATAACATTTATAGCGGAAAGTTGAAGTAAATGACCACGTACCTTATTAGAAACCGTAAAGATGTTATATCCATGTGAACATTAAACTTTACATTGGCCCACATGTGCAGGC